>OY744533.1:1355023-1365023 GCA_963556195.1 Sepiola atlantica | reverse complement strand
ACCTTTAAGAATTACCCCAGTTTTAGAGTCCAATATACGTAATAACAGAGCTATATTGACAAGGTTGATTTGTTGTTTTATTTTATGGCATATCAACCCTTTTCGGTTTATTTAATGCTGAATCCGGTTATTTTGTTATGCTTCAACTTCTTTATATGTATTTATTCATGGTGTTTGGTTTTATTGTTTGGTTTTACGGCATATCAACCCTTTTCGGGTTATTTAATGCTGAATTTGGTCTTTTTGGTGAAAGTCGTTACACTTCAAGTTTGTTATATGTTCAAATGTTTATTCATGGTGTTTGGTTTTATTGTTTGGTTTTACGGCATATCAACCCTTTTCGGGTTATTTAATGCCGAATTCGGTCATTTTTGGTAAAAGTGTTTATGCTTCAACTTCTTTATATGTTTAAATATTTACTCCTGGTGTTTGGTATAGTTGTTTTGTTTAACAGCATGTCATTTTGTAGAGGAAAATGTTGTTTTGATTTTTGATTTTGTAGAACATAATTGAGTTTTGCAAATGAAAGGTAAAAAACAATAACATCAATGTTTGGTGCATTTTTGGTCAGGAAGTCGGTATCTTGAGACAGCCTGATCTGGTAGCATCAGACTATATTGACGAAGTTCTATGCAAAACCTTTAAACATCATGTTAGTAATTTCGTAATTTTTTAGATGAGATTTAGTCATTTGTATTATTTGAATCATTTAGATTACATTTCTCATCTTGGGTGTTATTCTCACAGCGTTTAAACCGATGAAACCTCCGACCTTCCTCAAGGACCAATGGCGCAATGGATGTAAGTATGGGTATTAATATAGCGAGAGTAAACGCCAAATGCAGCAAAATGTGAAATTTGTAGCAGTTGCATGAGCGAACTATTTTGTATCGATGTACATGAGTTTCGACTGAGATTGTAATTCGGCTTTACGATTGCGTAATCATTGGCTCTTTACTATGTTGGCGTATGACGATTCTACGTGTAGCGAAATTCATACGCGCCAATACATTTTGGCACCAAGAATAGTTCGCAGTTTTTCTTCAAGCCGACAAGACGTATTTTCGTTCTTATCTCGTTCGGCTTTGGTTACAGGCAGACGAGATGCTGAACTCCAGGATGTGACATTATATAACCGACATGAATCATCCCATTGTACCATCTTTCTTTTGTTCTTGTGTTCCCGCGGATAAATATTAACATCTATTTAGTTTTGGAGAAAATATTTATTTCGAGGAAGAATGGTGACCCATTTCTTCTGTAACATTTCTATTTCAGTCGAATTCGGCCAGACGTGCTAACTCTTCAAAGTAAGTTTGTCGTTCTGACTTTCTTCCTGCTTTTATCTATATGGATGATATCTTGCGTACTCGTTTGTCTATGTACATATATATATATATATATATATATATATATATATATATATATATATATATATATATATATAAATTCAAATTATTTTCGTTCTTTTTTTTTAAGCATTGCCCGATGCTTCAGTTCTTTCTACCTACAACCGCGAATTCCATCACAGAGCGGATAAATACATCAGACCAACAAGACGTTTCTTCGATGAAGAAAACTATAAGTTTGTTTATTTAAAAAATATATATATATATATATCTTTGAAAAAGGAGTATTTTTCCCAAATATATGAGATAACAGTAAAAAAAAAATCTATCTTGCCTTGTAAGGGCTTTCTATTGACACTTATATATATATATATATATATATATATATATATATATATGGCCATTATCTTGCTTACTTGTTTATCTATGTACATAGACAAATCTATATGGATATTATCTTGTTTACTTATTTGTCTATGTGCATAGTGGTTGAGGCAACAATGAGAAATAACATAACCTATTAAAACGGAAAAAGGCGGGATTATTTATGACGTCCGTAAAGATTATATCATCCATTAAAAAGTCGACTGTGGAATATACCTACACTTCTCAACAAGGGGTGTAGTCATCCGACTACTTAGAACCCAGGTTGATGTCTCATAAGTAGGATTTTATACTCGTTAGGACGATGTCATCCAACTAGCTTACCAAGCGAGCAAATAAATATTAGATTCTTAATGTTTACATTAAGTTCACATTCAGATGTCGCTTACATTCAGCCAATGTCGAGTGATAGTGCAGGGGTAGAGGCGCAGACTGCCAACTCGCCGGTTGAGTTCTGATCCGGGCTTGAGGCACTAGCTGGTCTAGCCGAACTGAAGAGGTGTGATATGTTAGTTAATATATATTGTTGTCTTTTGATAGTGAAAGTTTTTCTTTCGAAAATTTAAGATTACTTTTTGCCGAACTTTTTATTTACCAGACAGTATTTACTATTCTGATATTTAATCAGTTTTTCGTGAAATTATTAATAAATCTTTTTGAGTTTCGTTTTCTCTTATCGTTTATTTCTGTTCACTTTTTCCATCTTCCGGCAACTACATCGCATTGCTACAGCCTCGGACTACTAATCTGCACTTATATATATACAGAGTGATTCATAAGTAACTTAGCTATTTAAAATGATTACCATATGAAGCACAAACATACTATGAACTTTTGATGATTGTTATCTTACTCGCTAATTACTGCTATTTGTTATTTTAAATGTGTTCGTCTATATATTTGTTTATATATATATATATTTATTTCATAATCAATCAAATATGCTACAAATAGTTGTAAATTCCTTGCAAAAATGAATGGAGCTATGCATGCAGAACGAAGGTGGAAATTTTGAAAATTTTCTGTAATTTTAAACTCCCATAAATGAATTTGTTGAATAAACTTTCTGTTTTGTATTACCGTATTTTTTAACTTTAGAATTTCAAAAATAAATAGTTAGGTGACTTATGAATCACCCTGTATATATATATATATATATATATATATATATATATATATATATATATATATATATATATATATATACATATATATATATATATACATATATATATATATACATATATATATATACATATATATATATATATACATATATATATATACATATATATACATATATATATATACATATATATATATATATATATATATATATATATATATATATATATATATATATATATATATATAATCTATTATTTTCCTAAAGCTGAGTTAATCAAAACGGTTACTTATATATTCTAAGTACACAAAAATTATTGTTGCATACACCTCGCCCTGCAAGGGGAGGTTCAATATTTCGTAAGTCACAATTTAATAAAAAAGAAACATGGAATTTCATTAACATACCTTGTTATCGACTGCAAATCATAATAGCACAATCAAATCCTACCCCGTGTCAATTTCTCCTCTCGTGACTAAGGTATTTCATTTGCGATCATCTTCATTGGAGGGGGAGGGGCATAATCGTCTGGAATTAAAGTATCACTCCAAACAAAGCACAGAGAATATTCTGAATCTGTGAGAAAATACCATTTATTAAGCTTTTGACGTCGCCTTCTTTTCTGCTGAACGTTACGAGCTAAGAACATGTAGCGTCCTTAGTTTACAATTCTAAAGAAAGTAGAAAGTGGACCTTGTGTTTAATTCTGGCAGCTTCGTAACTCTCACTTCTCTTATTTTTCCTTTAGTCCTCACATTCCATGAGCGATGTTTCTGATAAAGGGGGGAGAATTGCTGTTTTCTGGGTCAGAATCTATTCAACCTGACACTTATCGTTAGCTAGTCTTATTTATAGCCTTGTAACTCTCGCTTCCCTTATTTTTCCTTTAGTCCTCACATTCCATGAGCGATGTTTCTGACAAAGGGAGAAGAACTGCTGTTTTCTGGGTCAGAATCTATCGATATAACACTCATCGTTGGCTAGTTTTTTACCTTGAAGTAGGATTTTTAGCTCCTTCCATCAAGTGGATTCATGCTTTGTCTGGAGCGATTTCTATAAAAAAATATGTTTGCATCAATTATAGTTTCCGTGTTGTCTCTTTGTTTCATTTTTAATTTCTTGTATCGAACATTATAGAAGGGAGACGCTACCCAAGCGTATGCAAACCCCTTTACCCTAATCAATATGAATAGCTCTTAGTAAATACGAGTAAACACCCACGAATACAAGTACAATTTAAAAAATTCGAGTACACGAGAGTAAATACAATCTATTTTACTCTAATATTTTAAAACCGTAAAAGTATTATGAACATGGATATTGTGCTAATTTAATTGTAAATCGCTGAATAGTTCTAGTTAAATTTAATTCATAAAATGACGCAAAGACTTTGGAGTTGATTAAGAACATTGTTCGTAGTCGGCGTCCAAACGGAAATTAGATACAAGAAGGAATCTTGTAACTGACTGGTCTCTCCCTCTGGCGAGAAAAAGTAGGAACTAATGAAACCGCTAAATCCTGCTAAGCATTTAAACTTGTTACGAAAAATAAATGATCTGGCGCCTATGATGTATGAATGGGTCTACAAGTAAAAAGGTGATTAAGTGCATTTATGTACCAACAGTGTAGGAAAGGATGTTTGTGTGATTCAATGTACTTATCGGCCTTTGCAGTGAGGCTTCGCAGATATGCATGCTGCTTGATTCCAGACATTTAATCACAAGGCAAACAGAGCTGTCAAAACCAGCGGTCTTTAATCTAGCTTCTATAAAGGTCTTATATAAAGGTGCTTTAAGTTGTATGATCAAGGGCTTTGATGCGATATTGTTGCATAGCGAGGGTCGTTGTTTGAATTCAACACTTTGAGTTACACATAAGGGTCAGAGGTGACCCCAGAACGGAAGTCGATGAAATCACTTGACTTCCGGATCGAGATTATCTGTCTTGTTTGGCTAGACTTTAAGCAAGGAAGAATTATCCAGGGTAACGTCCTCCAGTGGTGGGGACAGCCGAACATAATGTAACTAGGCGTAGCTGGACAAACTATCCGTCTATCTGTCTGTATTTCAAGAGTTCGAACGCAAAACGCGATGAATCCAATTCGTTTTAATTGAGACCTTAAACAATAAAAACACGAATATATTAAATCTAGACTTCAGATGAAAACTGATTTTTAGTGAAATCAAAAAGAAGTTATTTCGGTATCATATAATGTAACACATAGTTTTGGGTGTCGTCGAGTGTTGAACTGCAACACTTTTTGTAGGGACAGTTTCGTGATTCTGAAAATGGCGTTTATCGCGTTTTGCATTCGAACTCTTCATTTTTTTTAACTCTTTCTCTTACGAAAGTAACCTGTCTCTCTGACTTTTGTCTTTGACTGTAATAAACCTTTATTATAAAATAAACATCGGCGTCCGAGTGGCTGTATCCACGGACAAGCAGGCACCGTGGTTCCCGAAGACAGAGACGATTACCACACGATTGAATAATGGCTCATACACGCACTTGAAAGTGAAAAGATAGCAAGATCAGAAAGGTGTACAGTTTTACATATTGGAGCAAAAGATTATCTTTCTAAGACCAATTCATTTAATCGTTATAATCGTCGCCTTTGTATCTGTCAAGAAACGTTTTCAGGCTATATTGATGAAGTATATTTGGTTTTGAACTAATAATGACAAGAAACTCATTTTCGATTTCTATTGAGGTGAGTCACAATTCACTCATATGTGTTTTTAAACTTTTAAAGGTCATCTGGTGTTATGTGGTGTTGTGAATACGGTGGTTGATGCATGATTTCACAAGAATATTATTCTTGCAGATTCTGGGAGATTTGTGCGATATGTCGTGTCGTGTTATACTTAAGAAGGATGAAAGAGATCATATTTTATCCAGTTTACATCCGCTGCAATTTTAACAAGGTTTGGGCCATAAAAGTGTTCATAATAATCATTAGTATTATCGGTAGGAACTTTTTTCAAGTTTGAATCTTTATGACCCAACAGTCAATTTGTCATACTGAATTAATTGCAACTCGCGAGACCCGTGTAAATTACGCGAAAAGATGTTTTCAATACTAATTATCTTGTTCCTAATCTATACATGTTTGAATAAAATATGATAAGATTTTATTTGTATATTTATTTTTAAAAATGAACAATACATGAAACAATTTACAAAACTTCTTTATATACAATATTTCTAGTGAATGCAATATTTCGACGACTAAACCTTACTTTGTAAATGCTTTAGATTAAATACAAATTAGACTCCAATTCATGAGTAGCATACAAAGATTCGGAAGGTCGTGGCTTTTGATGTAAGCGTGACACACAAAATAACACACACGCTATCGTATTGATATGTGTCTTCCCGGTCGTCCTTTCCCTACCTCCCTTCTTTCCTTCGATGTAGAAAAAAATCTTAGAGGATGGTTGGGATCGAACTATAAACCAGTCGGGCCGACGTCAAAATCCTACGTTGCTAACCGTTGCGCCAAAAATAAATACTTGAAAATATTATGAAAATTAGGTGACTTGAATGCTTTTCAAAATCTATGTGCGGCACGCATGCGCAGAGCTTTTGATGTAAGCGTAACACACGAACACACGCTATATTGTATTAATATATAGATGATGTGCAATACATTTTGGCCACTATGAGTTGTTAGTATAACTAGTAGTAGTAGTATATGTTGCATGAGTAGTACTAATAGTAGTACTAGTTGAAAAGGGATAGATGTAGAACGAGTAGTGTTGCACACCCCTCGACTTGGGGCCGCGGCGGTTCACGTTAACTATTTAGTCCCGGAAAGGGCCGTGGCAGTTCACATTTAATACTCGTCATTTTTAAAACATCATAAAGCACATAGTTCATATATTGTTTGCATACCTTTAGATTTATCTCTCGCCGTGTAGAGGGTCGCCGTCTCGATGTCGTCTAGTGGATGAATTATTTCTTCTTTCTTCCTGCCGTGAACCACGCCATCCGTTGTCTGCAAAAAAAGCTTCCTGGCCGCCTCACCAAACAACAATCTTTTTAACTTTCAATTCTTTTTATTACAAGCGTTATTTATTTATCGGCTTGGGGGCATTCACTACGTCGAGAGAGAGAGAGAGAGAGAGAAAGTAAATCACTACTTTATCGTAGTTACTTATCAAATAAGTCTTAACCATTCATAGAGGGGAGGGAAAGGATACCTCTCGCCTGTATTTTCTTAGGGAAATATTTCCTTTATCTGTTGTAGTTTACATGGTAACAATCACGTCTCATCGGTTCGTCTCCAAAACCCAGACTGGCTAAAACTCGCTTTTCACAATGAACAAGTGACGTCACGGATCCCTCTGTTTCACACGCAAAGGCCTGTGACATCACAGAGGCTCTCGCATGTGCACACTGACCCTTGATCTGGGGTCTCGTCACGCGGTGACCTTGTAACGTCTGTTAGCTCTGACTGTGAGAACATGCCCTATTCTGCACTCGACTGCACCCGCGCTAATTCGCGCAAGTCAAACCAACGACTTCCAACAGATACGTCCATTTCCATAGGGCCATTATCCAACAGTAGGAGTTTACGTTGTAATCCTCTCAAATGCATTACATGGTTATCATGAACATTTCCACTTGTTATCTCTGCCAAATGTTTGCGATTAGTTTCGTTTCGCATTTCAATCGGTGTAAGGTTAAAAATAAAACAATATATCATTTCTCCCCTGTTCGATTTGTTTTTTTGCAAATAATAATTTGTTTTCTGATTTTTGAGATAACAACTAATAAACCCAAACTTAGGGTTGATTAAAAATCGAATTGAAATATATTACAAATATATTTTGCGTTTTATTTATTTTCACTTAATTAAATGTATTTATTGAATGAAAACTATTTTTCGTAAATGTGTATGTGCGACCATTTTTGGTCAGAAATACAACAGTGGCAAATACCACTCTGAAGTATCGACGCATTATTGCTTTTGATCGACTATGAGCAAACGCGGCACCCACTTTGAACACAGCTTTATCATTAACATATTGTCATGCATGATAGAGAATACACAGCGTTCTGATATATTCAACTCCTCTGCTATTTTACACAACTTTAATTGACGATCGGCAAAAATGAGTTTGTGGACTTTTTGATTTTTTTCCGAGACAACTACCATTCGATGGCGACTCAAGCGTTCAGCGCCATTTGGGTCTGACTGACGGCGTTTAAAGTCAGTATACCGACTCTTAACCGGTGTTTTCAATGGAGCAGAGTCTGATTCAAACTTATAATGCCATTGCTGCGCTTAGCACGTGTGTTTTTTTATCAGAAAACAATCCATTGTTTTGAAAACTTGCAAGAGTAGCCAGTTCACTTAAATAACTGTAATTTATAAACTAATAATCCGATAATGTGCACATCTTGACACCTTCTATTTGAAGGTTAGTACTTTATAAAAGTTACATGGGTCATAAATTAGTGTCGCCATCTATATGTCAGGCACAGGACCTTAAACTATATCTTCCACTTGTCTGACCCAAGCCAAACCTAACCATTTATAATAATGACAGACACGCTAATATTTTGTTATTGTTTTTCGTAGCGATAGTTTACCGGTGTTTGCCGGTGGGTTTTTATTATTTGTCGCTATTTATTTGTTTATTTTGAGAATATGCAGAGGACCGCATTCTTTTATTCGCCTTTAATCGGACGTGCCATCATTTTTTGTATATATAGATGTTTTAATTAATTAATTTATAAATCATTTTTCTTAATATAGATTTCCTTAATTAATTTATAATATATATATATGTATAATTTTATTTATAATTTTATTTATTTTTAATTTATATTTATAATTTAATCAACAAATCAATTGTTCCTTTTGTGCACGATAAAATGAATTTATAGATTAATTAAATAAATCTATATACAAAAAAATGTATTTATAAGGTAATTAATCAAAAACGCTTATAAATATATATGCATTTATATATATATATATATATATATATATATATATATATATATAATACGCTATAAAAATATTTTTATGGCAATTAAGCTACACAGAGGCTCCCGCGTTTCATCCTCGGGGGGAATATTCAAGCTAAAATGCATGGAGTTATTTTTGCCGGGTGTTTTTATATACACGGTTAGCTAGTTAACCAATCGATTATTTGTTGTTCTCTCAGCTAATCGTTGGGCTTCCCACGAACAAAGGTCTGGTTAGTGTTACTCCCTATATCCTGTTATATTGTTCTGTTTTCTATAGATTGGCATATATCCTGTTTCTTTGTTGTGTCAATATAATGGGTGAATTTATTAGACATATGTCGTTGAAGACCACGGAGTTCTCCCTCTTTATGATCTTTCTGGTCAGTTTCTCGACTTTGCGAGCGATTCGTCGGGTTTCTGGTATCTATTGATGGATTATAGCGCCTAATGTTGTGTCTTGTGCCATTTCTCGAGCGCTTTCGGTCTCGCGACCGTCTTCAGGAGTTTGTGTGTTGTTGTTGTTGTTGTTGTTGTTGTTGTTGTTGTTTGTAAAGAGCCGTATTTATGGTTTTATTTTTGGTATATCTAATTATTTGCATATGTATAGAGTCGAGAAACTGACCAGAAATATTATAAAGAGGGAGAACTCCGTGGTCTTCAACGACATATGTCTAATAAACGACTTGCTGCCGAAATATACATACATATATATATATATATATATATATATATATATATATATATATATATATATATATATATATAATTCTTATAGTGTTCAATACCTATTATCGATATACATATATGTGTGTGTTTTTGTCTGTGTTCGCTTGTATCCGTACATTGGATCGTTACAATCAATGACTTTTCAGTAAACAGGGAATATTTATCAGAGACAGTTCCATTTTATGGCATCGCATTCCTTTTAAATATGCCATTATTTTCTGTTATGAGTTTTGATCTGTGACTTTGCTAACCTCAGTCTCTCAACACCCATTCTCTTCCTCGGTATTATCAACACTTGTTTGATGAGATATTAGACAACAAACAAACCAAATATTCGCTGTTTTTTTTAACTTTTCTTGTTGGTTGTTCCCATTATACAGTTGTCTGAAAGTTATGATTGCTTTCTAGAAGTGATTTCCCTATCAAATTATAG
>OY744533.1:1347523-1352523 GCA_963556195.1 Sepiola atlantica | reverse complement strand
GTGCGCGCCCGCATGTGTGTGGTCTAATTCTGAGTCTGGTGAATAGGTGAGCGATACATACACACACACACACAAATACGTACACACACACCCACGCGCGCACACACACAGGCGTGTGGTTATAGTGACAGAGAGGGGGATAAAGGTTGAATTATATACACATACATACATACATACACACACACATATATATATATATATATATATATATATATATATATATATACACACATACATACACACATATATACACATATTTGCAAAAGATAAGTTAATGCAAACGGTCCAAATAGATTTGAACTTGGTTTGGCCGATTTCATAGTCCGGTATTTGATGTGCAAATTTAATGTCTATTGTAAATGATTCATTTAACACAAGTTGCTATTTGACTCATAGCTGTGTAGAAGTGCGCAATAAGAAGTTATGTATTAAGATTATTTTCCTTGAATAAGAATTTTCCAGTCTATAGATAACTATAAATAGTTATGTATGTTTGTACTTAACTAGAGGTGGATAAAGTGTGATCAAAGTGTGTGTTGTTAGAGTTATGATCTGTTTAATGTTGGATTAAATTTAAGTATGAAGTTTTTTTCTTGTGTTAGTAAGTAAGTGTAGTCTTGGCTTTGGAAAATTGGCATTATTTTGAATTTTCCTCCGCTGCATGAGTGCAGATGTTGGGACACGAATAATTTACGGTTTTCTTTGATTTTAATGTTGCTTTTATGTAAAGATACTCTATTATTAAATGTTTTCGTCGCACCTATATAAGCCTCATTACATGTTGTACATTCTAGCACATAGACAACGTTCTTGGAGGTGCAGTTTAGGTCTTTTTTTATTGTGAATGTTTGTGTTGGGTTTTTAAATGTGTATGAGTTCCCCTCCATTATGATGTCACAGACCCCACATCTTTCCTTGTTGCATTTTGTGACCCCTTGTATTGTGTGTTGGTTGAGTTTAGATGAGGTTAAAATTTGTTTGAGGTTTTTCGGTTGGCGTTTGCTTTTTATTATTTTCGTTGTTTTTAATATGTCGTTTAGTTTGTTGTTATGGTTGAGTAGGGTTAGGTTTCTTGTTATTTCTGTGAATAATTCTGGATTGTTTTTGTTGTGTGTAGAGATGTATGCTAATATTTGTTCTTTGTTTCGTTTTTTGGGGATTCGTAATTGTTCTAATGGGATGTTTTCTGCTAGTTCTATACCTTTATGTATTATTTGTAGCGGGTATCCTCTTCTTTTTAAAGTTTTCCGTAGTTCGTCCAGTCGGACAATCCGACAAAAAGCAATAAAAAGTATTAAATTTCAAAAGAAATCCGGCGCACCCTAGGAGGCTGGGATGACCGATGGGTAACACGCACTTGACCAAGAGAAGCAGGAAAAATAGCAAATAAAAAATAAATAAAAAATAAAAGATACCCACACACCCGCAAACCCACGCATGTGCAAAAACAATAACAAATTCCTCAAATGAAACATTTGCTCAAATCGAAAGACATTTCTTCAAATGGATTTTCATATCTGATGAAAGCGGAACACCGCTTGAAACGCGTTATATAACATTATAAAATGGTAAAACAACAAAATAATAAATAAATGTTGAAAAAAAGATTCTACAAATGTTGGTAGCCTTACTCCTTCACATATATATATATATATATATATATATATATATATATATATATATATATATATATATATATATATATATATATATGAGAAAGGAAGGATGAATGAAATCCGACGTAAGGAAAAACCAAAAGATAGTTGTTTATGTATACATCACCGTTTCGTCTTTATTGTAAGACTATCATCTTGGGGAAGTCTTACAATGAAGATGAAACGTTGATAAATACATAAACAACTATCTTTTGTTTTGTTTTTTGTTTTCATTTTACATATATATATATATATATATAGAGGGAGAGAGAGAGAGTAATATGTGTACATATTTTTATATATAGATATATACAAAAATCGATGTGAAAACTATGTTCCCTTTTTATAGACCAAGTTTTCAAATTAAAAGCTCGATGATTGTTAACATGTAACAACAGAGCATATATACATATACAATACTAGGTTAAACTCCAGTAACTAAGATATTATTCATTTTATTGTTCATTTTTGTTTAAATGAAAATTTCTGTACATTTTTACGGGCCGTATATATATATATATATATAATTTGTTATTGTTTATTATCTATGTACGTATACGTTCCGTCCTTAATAATCGGGACTCATCAGCATAGTGATATGACCATTCACTACCGGTCATGCGATTCGAAACCCGGATTACGAGTATTTTGCAACTCAAATCCGACGCCTTAACCACTCGGCTAATTTTGAACAACGAATAAACTGTGATAATTTTAACACTTTATACGGCGGCTTAACGTCTAGAGCGTTCTACTTTTTTGATGAAAGGAACGATGCATTTAGTGACGTCATGCTGTGTTAGTACTACACTACAGTGCTCTAATTTATATATATATATATATATATATATATATATATATATATATATTTGTAAAGTTATGTATAATAACATGTGCTTGCTATATGAAATCACACTAATCTAAACAAATGAAGCCGTAATATTATTATTATTATTATTATTATTATTATTATTTATCATCATTATTATTATTATTATCATTATTATTATTATTTATGCTTTTTGTGTGACTTTAAACGTGAAACGACGTTTTTTTAGGGATGTATCTGTTAAAGTATTTTTTTACGGAAATAGCTCCAGACAAGGCATAAAACCACTTGATGTAAGGAGCTAAAAAAATCATTCTACTTCAAGATACAAAACTAGACATTGATTAGTGTTAGATGCATAGATTCCGACTCAAACAACAAATATTCTTTCCACTTTGTCAGAAACATCGCCTATGACATTTGAGGACTAAAAGACAAAATAAAAGAAACGAGTGTTACGAGGCTGACGAAACTAAACCCAAATTAGTCACTTTCCACTCTCCTTAATCTCTATTGCTTTCGTATTATTGAAGAGATTTATTGAACTGATTATTTTGAACGTGACTGTCTCCAACTTTGAGCTTCACATCTCTCCTTGCAGCTTTTCGTGACAAATAGCAGATTTCCTCAAAAGACTTTTGTTCCTATTCTAAGCGCAGTTTTTAGATTTATTGTTGCCTGAACTTTCATTAACCTTTGATGATGTAAGATGATCTGGCGTCATGGGTTCAATAAATAAACCAATCGGCGATGTAAGAGGAGTCGGGCGCGGTCAGGTTGAAAGGGCAGTACGCGCGTGGGTTAAATGTGACCGGCAGATCAATTGTTAACTTAGAACAGGAGAAAGTGGAAGAGAGGGAAAGTCGGCGAGAAGTTGGAAACTAAAATGAGAAACTAAAACGCAAAGAGATTTAGAAGGGTTATCATGAAACGCGGGAATCGTGTGGGAGCGGGAAGCACGAATGAAATAGAGAAACGAATAAGTGACATAGAGAAAGAAATGTGTTTTTTTGGTGATTTTGTTAAACATATGTCACCTCAAACAAGGCAGGCCGCCACCTTAAACGTAAGGGGCTACTGAGAATTAGGGTGTAGGTTTAGGTTCTCATCCTAAGTTGGGAGCTGTGTAGCGATATGTCTGTATACATTAGTTTTAAACCTCTGCATGTCGGTACAGTCGGGGAAACAGGGATCAGAGAGAGAGGGAGAGAGAGAGAGAGAGAGGCAACACGAGGAAAGAAGCCATTGGAGTAGAAGGCTCTCCGGCATCTGGGGACCTCCACAGTGAATGGATGGGATTTAGCTGATTGTCGAGTTGGTCTAGTGTATTTACGTCGAGGAGGCACCAGAGCAGCCAGTTCATCGGAGCACAATCCATTGAAGTATTTGTAAAACAAGCATAACAATGCGATGGGCCAGGGGCTTGAGCTTGGTGGATAATGATGGACCTATTATCATGGAAAGAAGAGTGAATAAAAATGGATTTAGAAAACGAAACGAAATATAGAAAGTGACACATGGATATGCGAGAGAAACATGTAAAGCGGAATAGAAAAAGAGAAAAACGGGATAAAAGGAAACACAAAGTAAAAATGGTTAATAATCAAATAAGTGAAAACAGAAAATATCGGTAAAACCAAAAACAATAAATAATGAAAACTTAAAATAAGGATAAAAAGAAAAGGAAATAAGCAAAGTAGAGAGATGTGGCGGTGGCTAAGTGGTTAACGACACGGACTGACACCCTGGGTGTGGCAAGTTCGAATTCAGTTCATTCCACCGAAACATTTCTATGACACTATATATATATATATATATATATATATATATATATATATAACTTCTTTGTAATATAGCAAGAAAAATCCCAGCAGAGTTCTCGATTAATTAAAATTAAAAATTAAGAACGTAATATTTACCGAAAAATTAGTACAACATTCGTACCTTCGGTTTCAAGCACAGAAGGACTTAGCCATCCGGCTGTCTTCAGCTTTTGTGTCATGAGATGACAATAAAAGCTGAAAAGAGCCGGATGTCTAAGTCCTTTTGTGCTTGAAACCGACGGTACGAATGTTGTACTAATTTTTCTGTCCCAATATATATATATATATATATTTATAAAA
Source organism: Sepiola atlantica (assembly GCA_963556195.1). Classification (NCBI taxonomy): domain Eukaryota; kingdom Metazoa; phylum Mollusca; class Cephalopoda; order Sepiida; family Sepiolidae; genus Sepiola; species Sepiola atlantica. Next base: position 1,347,916 of record OY744533.1, on the reverse strand, counting down.
CGTGTTTGTATGTGTCTAAGTACCTGCTTTCTGTCTGTATATATATGTTTTATGAATTATAAATATAGTACACACAAATATTAAACATTATATATACATATATATATATATATATATATATATATATATATATATATATATATATATAGGATCAAATATAAACCAAAGTAAAACTTTTAGTAGATGGAACCTATTGTGAAGAGGATTAGTTCAATATACGAGATAGAGCAATTGTAGAGATAGAGGAAAAAAAGAGTGATAAATATGCGACGATTGTCCAAATTTATTTCAAATTTCAATTGCATTGAACAATTGAAATTTGAAATAAATTTGGACAATCGTCGCATATTTATCACTCTTTTTTCCTCTATCTCTCTCTCTCTCTCTCTCTCT
>OY744533.1:1315023-1345023 GCA_963556195.1 Sepiola atlantica | reverse complement strand
TAATTCTGGACATTCGTACATGTTTATCACTCTTCTTTCATCTATCTTTATATATATATATATATATATATATATATATATATATATATATATATATATATAAGGCGAAAGAGAGAGACGGGGGGGAAGAGAACATGGACACCTCGAAGATAGACACCGCCTTTACATACGATATTTAATATTTCCTATTCCTGGATTCAATAATGGATTATTGTTTCCTGTGGCGGATATAATTACCCATCATCTGTATTGCCTGAATCGACTTTCCTTTAAATAATATCAGAAATATCAAAATCTCCCGCAGAAATTGCTAAAAAAAGATGTTTTTTTTATTGCGTTCCATCTCACCTTTTCATAACTTTCATTTCAACTGAAACCTTTTTTGCTTTTTGGCGGCTTCACTTCTCCCATAGCTTTTCGTTTATTGGTGAGCCGGTAAAAACGAAACATTTTTCAGATGCAGCCACTCATCAAGATGTCCGCTTCAGTCCGACCATCCGTCCGGCAGTCTGTGTCACGTTCAGTTTGAAGAAGCGTTTTCAGCGCTAACACACAGATTTGATGAAAGCAAAACAAGCCCTGTGCTTCGTTTAAGTCTGAAATGATGAATAGAATAACTTCATGAATATTCGAAATGTTAATCTTTTTCTATCAAACAGAATTTATAATTCTAAATTTCGGACTGACTACGCGGTCGTTCGCAGGTCAAAATAAAACCATTAGACACGCTCTATTAGTCGACATAAAAATATTAGAAGTTATCCATAGGTCTAGATGAAAACACCTGGATGTTCGTCATAGGTTCAAGTAAAACCACTAGATGGTCATACGAATTCAAACGAAACCATTCCGGGGTGTTTTACCCCACCCTTATAGACCGATATTGTCCGGGCCTTCGGGTCTGGATTTACGCCGGTCTATCGGTTGTCCGTCCTGTGCAGTTCTAGGAGGTGCACCCTCCCAGGATTTGCCTTCTCACCCTTTGAGAGGGGGTTAGTTTATTGCTAATCGCCTGAGGCGCCCCTACCCGGGAATGCCGACGGGGTTGCCCAGGCAATTTTTAAATGGCCAGAGTGCTCAAATTCTCGAGCGCTAGTTTTTTCCCACTTTCCCGACCTTGTGTCACATCTTACCTTGTGGGAGGAAGATAAATAGAATAAACACCTTTTCGAGGGTCCTGATTAAACAACTTGACGTTTTTCGTTGGTCTAGATAAAACCACTACATCTTTTTTATGGCTCCAAGTGAAACTACTAGACCTTTGTCGTAGGTCTAGTTAAACCAATTAGACGTTCTTCCTTAGTCTAAATGAAACATGAGTCGTCTTTTGTTGGTCCAGATAAAAGGATTAGACGTTATTCATGGGTCCAGATGAAACTATTCGACGTTTTTCGCGTTCCAGATAAAACCACTAAAATTCTTGTGAATCGAAATGAAAGAACAAGACGTTATTCGTGGGTCACGATGAAAAAGCTGGGCGTACTTCGCACGTCCAGATGAAAAAATAGAGATTTGTCCTTGGTCCAGATGAAACTATTAGACATTCTTTTTTTTGTCTAGATAAAGCCATTAGACGTACTTCGCAGGTCCAGATTAATCAACCAGATGTTATTCCTATGTCTAGATAAAACCACTAGACGTTCTTATCGGTTCCAGATGAAACCACTAGACGTTCTTCTTGGGCCAAGATGAAACCACCATAATTCTTTCCTGGTCAAGATGAAACCATTAACTGGACCATCTTCAAACATGATATGAAAAGAAACTGGAACCTCAAAGAGATCTCCATCATTCCAGTTATCATAGGAGCCAGTGGACTTATGAAGAAGAACTTGAAAAGGCATTTGACAAGTATACCTGGTGAACCAAGTGCAAGAGAAATCCAAACAACTGCACTCAAGGGAACAGCCAGAATCCTGAAAAGAGCTCTCGGTTGGAGTCTGTAAATAGCGGGTGATTGTATGGCATTTGGAAGAATGTCCTGTCCCCAGCAAATGAAAGAAAATGAAAAAAAAAATGAAAAAATAGAGAGATAACAAACGGCCGGTGATTGTTCGTCGAGTTGATACTGTTATCTGTTAATTGGCCCCATTTCTCTTAAATAAAGTATTTCTTTTTGTTTTAAAGATAACTTGTAGAAGAAAAACAATATCAACAAGAATAACAAAGTCGATCCATACAAAAATGGATTTAATGTTATTAACAACAGACACCGGATTTTGAGAAATAACCGAATATAGCGTCACTGGTAATAAACAGTCTCTTGCTGCATCTGGAATGAAAGAGCGTTTGGGTATAAGTAATGGCTCGTTCAGCAGGGGCCAAGATTAGCAGTAACTGGACAGTCTGAATGTTTGCTCTCCTCTTTCAAGATGTTACATAAAATCAAGATTCCCGCTTCAACTACAAATTCAACTTCAACTATTTCCTAAGTCACGTGTTTAAGCTAACCAATCAGCCATACGTTTCACACATAACCCAACATACCTGCGTACACATATCTACACTTCATACAAAATCAAAATATCACTAAGGAATCTGCAACAATTTGATCCGTGTTCCTTAATGTGGTGGCTATGTATCGTAAAAATAAAAAAAATGCTGGAGAGTATCTACTTCAATAGTTTCTTTCCTCGTGCTGCCGGCCTCTGGAACTCACTCCCTGCTTCCTGTTCACCGAATGTACCGACATGCAGAGGTTTAAAACTAATGCAAACAGACATTTCGCTACATAGCTCGAAACTTAGAATGAAACCCAAAACCTACACCCTAATTCTCAGTAACCCCTTACGTCTACAATGGCGGCCTGCCTTGTTTGGGTGAAATATGTTGTTTTTTTTAAATCGTGTAATTTCTTATGACCTAAAGAACTTACCACCCTTGACTTTGCTTCTTTATTTTCTTCATTTAATATTCTTTATTGTTGGTGATAAGGTCTGCTAAACATTTTTTTTTTAATTACGCCGGATGTTAAAAACAGCAAATACGTTAGCGGAAGTGAAATTGTTAAAAAACAAATCAAAAAAGAAACAATGATCGTTCACATAAAGAAATAAGAAAGAAAAAAGAACGTCTCAAACTGAAAAGTTTTAAAAAATAAAAATAAAATAAAAACGTCTCAATCAGGAAAGTTTTTAAAAATAAAAATAAAATAAAAACGTCTCAATCTGGAAAGTTTTTAAGAATAAAAATAAAAATAAAATAAAAACGTCTCAATCTGGAAAGTTTTTAAAAATAAAAATAAAATAAAAACGTCCAAATCGGTAATGAAAGCAGAAAGAAAATAAGAGAGAAAACGGCTGATTATGGAAATAGATTTCCGTTCTCCCTTGCGTTATTCGTCGGGACGCATGTGACGGGACAGATATATATTTATAAATAAAAGTACATTGCTGTTTATTCTGGTTGGATAATATGAGCTTTAAGAATTATTTTCTCTTTTTGTTGTCAGGTGGCCACAAAGAAGCGTGTCTTATATAACCAGCAGTATAGTTTAATGCGTCACTATTTTAATAAAAATCATTGCGTCGCTATTTGCTAATACGTCTGGGAAGCTTCTTCAACAGCGGCAAAAGAATATCTTTTGTAAAAATATCAACTGTTAGTTAAATTTGAGTCTTAATACAGAAACTTTGGTGCTTGTACAGATTAACTGGAAAACTTTTTGAAATACTTGTATATTTGAATGAAAAACGTACGACTTACCTCGTGTGGGGAGCCGGGCACAAAGAGGGAAAAGAAAGAGAAAGAGCAATGTGTTTTATGGGAAGGAAGTACTTGCGACTAGAAGATGAAGTGTGGGTAAAGCCGCCTGGTGCGCGATGTACGACACAATGGGCGCGAGGAACAGTTACAGCCAGGAATTCGGACAGTAATGTGTCTGTCGATGGCATGCCGAGACACGTTCTGGACCTAAGACCTGGGGAGAGGCATGAGACGGAGTTGCGAGAGAGGCCAACAGCGACCGATCTGAATGGAGGTGTGCGTGAAGGGTCGCCACGGAGATCACAGCGAAGCCGGCGACCTCCAGTGTGGACTTCAGACTATGTAATGTGATCAGAGATCAGGGGGTGATGTTGTATATTTGAATGAAAAACGTACGACTTACCTCGTGTGGGGAGCCGGGCACAAAGAGGGAAAAGAAAGAGAAGGAGCAATGCGTTTTATGGGAAGGAAGTACTTCCGGCGAAAACGGAAGTGCTTCCGGTGGGACGGATTGTGGGAAGGAGGCTGCACTATAAGAGCAGTCAATGTTTGGGTAAGGGGGGAGCAGTTTGCCTGAGCAACAGGTGGTCTAAAGTGATAGAAGGAAGAAGAGAGAGAACGAAAGGGAAGGAGAGAAAGAGGAGTTTATTTTTATTTTTATTTCGGGTTGCTACCTACTGCCCGAGACTTAAGAACAATACTTATGTATCAAGCAAAAATAGGTTTGTACACTAAAAATTAGCAAAAACTATCGAGTAGAATTGTGATAAAAAATAAAAATCCGTTATATCGTTTAATCGGATTCGGCCATTAATTCGAGCGGAAAGCACGAAACTCAGAGAGAGGTAACTCAGGCTGTCATATTGACAAGTAATAAATCAATGGCAGTAATCAAAATACGATGAAACTTATTTTTATTTTGAATTAAAATTCTACTCGATCATTTTTCCTACTTTTTGGTGAGGATACTTATTTAAATCTGCTGCGTAAGTATATAATACTGTTTTTTTGTTGTTGTATTGATAATTTAATACGGACGCTTCTCTGTACAAGCACCGAAACTTTATTTCAGCAAATTGAAAGCGTAAAAATATACACTCACCTGACAGAGCTTGAATAGATGTTCGTGCCCATCGGAGATACGTCCTCGACAATCGGTCCGACAGTAACTTTGTTGATATCGAGCTGATATCATTCTGTTACATTCTCTCTGAGAAGAGGGTAGTTTATTGCTAATCGCCTGAGGCGTCTCTATCGGGGAATGCTTACGATGCTGTTCAAGCATTTGTGTAAGCCAGAGTCCGCGTATCCTAGTGTGCTGATTTTTTAAAGAACACTTGACCTAGTGTCTAACATCCTGAAGATTAGCTAAATAAAATACACTTCCACAGCTTTTTAAAAAAATAAACGATGAAGTTTGGGCAGCATGCGCTGGGAGATACTTAAGCAGAGCCCAAGAAATACCCGAGAGAGTCAGTCCGAGAATTTCAACTGCGCAAATCCCTTTCGTCTCGCTGCCAGTAACACATTCAGACTGTCCAGTTACTGCTAATCTTGGCCCCTGATAAACGAGCCATTACTTATACCAAAACGCTCTTTCATTCCAGCTGCAGCAAGAGACTGTTTATTACCAGTGACGCTATATTCGGTTATTTCTTTAAATCCGGTGTCTATTGTCAATAACATTAAATTAATTTTTGTATGGATCGACTTTGTTATTCTTGTATATATGGGGTTTTTTCTACGAGTCATATTTAAAACAAAAAATACTTTATTTAAGAGAAATGGGGCCAATTAACAAATAACAGTATAAACTAGACGAAAAATCACCGGCCGTTTGTTATCTCTCTATTTTTTTTCATTTTTTTTTTTTCATTTTATTTCATTTGCTGGGGACAGGACATTCTTCCAAATGCCATACAATCACCCGCTATTTACAGACTCAAATCGAGAGCTCTTTTCACGATTCTGGCTGTTCCCTTGAGTGCAGTTGTTTGGATTTCTCTTGCACTTGGTTCACCAGGTATACTTGTCAAATACTTTTTCAAGTTTTTCTTCATAAGTCATGTGGCTCCTATGATAACTGGAATGATGGAGATCTCTTTGAGGTTCCAGTTTCTTTTCATATCATACATTAGACCTTAATATTTTGTTATTTTCTCCCTTTCAGCTCTGTTTACATCATACGTTTATATAAGTATACTTTTATAAGTATTTCATTTTAGTAAGATGGCCATGAAGAATCGTGTTTGACATGACAACCAGTATAATTCTGTTCTCTCTCTAGAAGGAGTCACTATTGTAAAATTACTTTTACATTTTGGTGAGTAAGTCTTCGTAACAGAAATTACTTTCCGAAGGAAAACGAGAGTAATTGACAATTTTCTTTTGGCGCCAGAGACATCGTTTGATCGATTGAAATATACATAAAATAGTATCAAAACTATGAAGATAAAGAGAAATCTTTGAGAAATGCCCTCAGATAACTTTTGTTATCTTTGACAAATATTAGTACCCTTGAACGATTCGAATGAGAATCCCATTTCTAGATCGTAATAAACGGAACGAGATGTCTGCCCGGAAATTATAGAATTGTCATAGACTTTGATCTGTTCTCAAAGAATCGAGGCTGATAGATGCATACGCTTTCATGTGTTTTACCGTACGATTTAAGGGGTTTAGATTAAGAGAAAATCTATTCACCGTGTGATAAATGTATGGTATTATTAAGAAATTCAGATAAAAAATAAATCCACAGAACAATAGATAAATAAGTTGAGTGTGACAGATATTTCAACATGTCTTTATAATAAGTTGTGTAAAAGTATCTTATTAAAAGCATAGACTAGTGTGTGTATTGATCAGTTATAAACACACACACTACTTGGCTGAAGTTTATCCAATTTGCAATGAATCATCCTTGAGATGTCAGTGTGAACTTAACCCGAACCTAGACCGAATGGTTGAAATTGTCTTGACTTACATTATCGCTGTCATAAAAAGCTCGTCTTTGCCTAGTGTATACGAGCTTTGTTCTATTGAACTTTAATGTGAGAAAGAACAAGTGCAGGCTAGTACGAGAGTATTTATTTGTATCGACCACATGTGACTGCCGCGCTTTGCGATCTATAAAAGACGGGATTAATGGAAGTCGACAGAACTCGTTTTAGCACACAAAGGGCTAAGATCATTGAGCGATAGTGATCAGTATTAAAAACAGTGTCGTTGGAGAAAAATTTATTGCGTGGTAAAGATCTAGTGTCAAATACGTTGTTGCATTGAATACGGTATTACTGGAGAAGAGCATACTACATAACAAAATTCCAGTAGCGAAAAGGTTGTTTCTATCAACAGTGACACTCTTTTCTTATTTTCTTTCTTTTATATTTTAATTATTGGAAAGGCTGTGTAATTATGAGGCTGGGGTAATAGGACTTGTGTTACATTTTCATGTTGTTGTTCAGAGAGAACACACTATTTTATGGAAATCGCTCCAGAAACGCATACAGCCACTTGATGTAAAAGGAACAAATACGATTATTGCAAAGACAGAAGATGCCTATTAACCTTAGTCTTGAAAAGACCAAGATTATAAGAAGGAGGAAAACAGTGAACAGGAAGAGAATCTAGCCAGCCTGAGGTTCTTGGAAAGAAGCTACTGGAATATGAAGCTATCAAGACAGCGTATCAAAACAGCGAATTAATGGAGACCACGAGACTAATGAGTCAAACAAGCTGGGACAAAAGAAGCAGGGATGCCACTCAAGTACATACTCAGGAAATGTGATCCCGGATACGAGTTCACATGCAGAGAACAAAGAATAAACCATCTCATGTACATGGACGACCTGAAGCTATTTGGAACTGGAAAAGCTGATAAATACGACCAGAATCTTCAGTCAGGACATTCAAATGGAATTCGGAATAGAATAGTGTGCATTGCTAGAGATTAAAAAAGGAAAGCTGAAGACGACTGAAGGCATGGAACTACTCAACCAAGAGCAGATGAGGGCGCTAGACGAACCAGACAACTATAAATATTTGGGAGTTTGGAAGCAGACACAATCAAATCAACAGAAATGGAAGAGAAGATTAGAATAGAATATCTGAGAAGAACAATGAAGCTCTTAGAAACAAAATTATATAGTAGAAACCTAATCAAAGGAATGAATACCTGGACAGTATCACTAATAAGATACTCTGGACCATTCATAAGCTTGACTAAAGAAGAACTCAGGCACCTTGACCAGAGGAGTAGAAAATTAATGACCATGCACAACGCACTACATCCAAAAGACGATACAGACAGAATCTATGTGAAGAGAAACGAAGGGGAAAAGAGCTGGAGAAATACATAAACCAGAACAAAGAAAGACTGATCACCGTCCCAACGAACAACGTAGGAAGCATCGAAACTGGACACAAACAGACAAGAAAAGAAAAATGGAAAGAAAAACAACTACATGGACGCTTCATAAGACTCAAAACAGAAGAAACAAATGAAAATAGCTGGACATGGCTAAGAAAAGGAAACTTGAACAGAGAAACAGAAACTTTACTGATGGCTGCATAGAACAATGCGATTGGGACAAACTACATTAAAACTAAAATAGATAAACAGTAAATGCAGACTGTGTGCACAAAGCCGAAACAGTAAATCATATAATGAGTGAATGTAGCAAAACTTGCCCCAATAGAATAATAGAACAGACATGACTGTGTGGGGAAAGCAATACACTGGGAACTGTGCAAACAATTGAATTGCGAATATGCAGTCAAATGGTGCAAACATAAGCCAGTACTGGAAAACGAAAAGCACAAAATCCTCTGCGATATGGATATACAAACAGATAAACTCATACAAGTAAAGAGACCGGATGTTATAATAATCGACAAGAAGGGCAAATCTTGTAAAATCGTAGACTTCGCCGTTCCAGCAGACACAGAGTGAAGATCAAAGACACGGCAAAACGAAGCAAATACACAGAACTAGTCACAGAACTGAAACAAAATATGGAGCATGAAGAAAATCAGTATAAAACCAATAATCATAGAGAAAATCTTGAGAAAAGACTAGGAGAAATTGGAATCAAAGGGACGATCGAAACCATACACATGACGGCAATGATCAAAACAGCTGCAATTTTAAGAAAAATCCTTGAATGCGGAAACCAACCAGCATAAGCTACAAAGGGTAACCAGTCACAAGGAATTTACAACAAGGAAAAAACAAAACCACACGAAGAACACCACAACACGAACCAAGGAACAGAAACTGCAAGAAACATTACTTGATAATATCCCCCAATAAATTACACCGGCCTCAGCTAACAACACACGAAAATGAACCGAGGAACAGAAATTACAAGAAACACCATAAGCTCTCCCCCTTCCCTCCCACCCCCCCAAAAAAAATTGTGCCGGCTTAGGCTGACACCACACAAAATATTTGTAGAGGGTCAAGGAGGATGAGAAGACCGAGGAGGAGGCAGCACAAACCAGACCTCATATGTAAAAGTGCAGAGAATCCTTTGACCTTGGGGAGGCTTATTGCCACTCAAATCCCAGAAAAGAATAATGGTCCTTACCAGCGAAAAATCAATGGTAAGAGGCTGTTGCGATACCGCAAGGTTATTTTCGGTGGTTATCGAAAAGAGGTGAAGAACACTGGAAGTCTGGGGAGACTTGTTGTCACTCAGACTCCAGGAAATACCACTGGTTGTTGTCGGTGAGCAATCACTGACGATGATCTGTGTGAGAACTCCTAGTGAGTACAAATAATAATAATAATAATAATACCGCATCGTTATGGAAAAGAGGTGAAGAATACTGGACATCTGGGGAGGCTTGTTGTCACTCAGACTCCAGGAAATACCACTGGTTGTTGTCGGTGAACAATCACTGACGATGATCTGTGTGAGAACTCCTAGTGAGTACAAATAATAATAATTCAGTAAAGATTCCAGGGCAACGTCCGGTAAGGTCGGTTAGTACAATATAGACGCACATGTTATTAATTCAAATAATACAAGATCGTTGATGCATAAGAAAGCTGTTTTGTGGGCTTTTTGTTATCAAGGGGGTGATACTGGCAATGCTTGACAGTCATAACAAAATAATAACGCATCTATAAACAATGGCAAAAACTTTGATTTCTTGAGGGAAATTCTTGGCCGCAACTACCGATTGCATTATTGAATTTTCTTGTATAGACTATATCAGACAAAAAGGAAATGGCCAAGTAGTGCGCGAATTTCAGGTAAAAACAAGATCTGACCCATTTTATAGTGTTTTATGGTATCATTATTAGAATACACTAAATCGTATTGAGAAAAATGTACAACCTAAAGAGTTATTTGTTGCCGAAAGGAACCAGATAATTAGATTTATAACAGAAATATATTCTTTGCGAAATAGGACGGTGGTATCTATTTAACAAACTAGTTTAAAACACAAGCACACACACACACACACACAATATATATATATATATATATATATGTGTGTGTGTGTGTGTGTGTATTATATATACATATATATATATATATATTTATATATAAATATATATATATATATATATATATATATATATATATATATATATATATATATATATACAGGAGATGAAAGATGAGAATAAAAAAATTGTAAAAATACAATATTTATTAAAACAACAGAAGTTCAAATAAAGGAGTTTCACATCCTTAATCTATGGTTTTTCAAAGACAAACTCTTTTCATTAGAGGATAAAAAAAAACACGATAATGTAATTGTAAATATTATCGGCAACATTTAACTTTGAAAAATGTATACTGGCCTATATAATTCAGGGGAGATAACTCGAAATTGATGAAAGGAACGTAACTCTTAATATACTAAGCCAATACCATGATCCGTGCTACAATCCAGCTCCCTCCTTCCCCTTAAATCTGGGTATTCGGGGTGTTAGTCCCGCCGACTCTCCCTAGATAATGAAGGCCCGTAAGCAATAAACTAATTCTCTTCCCAAAACGGAGGATATAATACATGGGATGATAACCTCCTGGGACTGAATTGATATTATGTAAATTCTTTTAATTATGGTGATCTTATGCTTGTTTTCTACTTTTGTGGAAAGACTGTATCGTATTTTATTTGTCGCTCCCCACGAGGGCAAAGTTAGACACAAGGTCAATGTTTTATGTAGGGATTTCCAGCTAATCAAAAAAAGGGGGAGGGCACACTTGATGGGAACAAAACAACTACATTGTCTCGTCGGCATCTCAGGGGGCAGGCAATAAACATATTCCCTTCTTTTGAAAGGAGGCTATAATGGATGGGAGGTGCGTCCCATTAGCGGAGGGGCTATTTTTATGACAGGTGTTTTCTTTTTGTTTAGATATTGAAGTCGCAAACAAACCAACATCGGCATGTAAACAAATAACTGCTGCTTTTTCTAACGATGTTGATATTAGTCTGAAGTTCAAATATTGCCTCTTGGTCGTCTGCTTTACGTCAATATAAATGTCGCTTTCACCGTTCGATCATCCGGGTTCAGAATCATCACGTCCACTACAAAATGCAAGAGAAATGGTATCTGTCATCTTTTATTTTTTTCTCATTAAACTATTAAAATATTGCGATAAATAAAATAATAATCATTTTACCGTAATATTCACCAAGCAGATCGGCTTTCTTTCCAAATAATTCATTAAAATTTCCCCTCTTTAATTTTCTGCGAACCTGCACTTCCGTTCGCCATTTTGAATGTTGACTTCAACCCTTCGTCGACTTTATCACGTTTTAATCAACACAGTTTGTAATCGGTTCTTTCTTGAAAGCCGATATTCGAAAGACATTAGCAAACAGAAAAGTAAGTATTACTGGAATTCAGGGTTTTTTTTACGACAGGGTTGCGTCCGGTTTATTATATTTCCCTTTTCGTTTTGATATTGATGTCCAAAACCAGTCAATAAATAAATAACCCCAACTTTTGAAAACTTCATAAAAATCAAGAAATTGACGAATTTTAATAAACTTTTCCGTATTTATAAAAAAATATATATAATTTTTGTAATAGATGCATTAATAAAACTGGTTATATTGAAGCGGTTTGCTCCCAAAATGGCAAACAAATTTTATAGACAAGTTCTGTCTAATTTTTCAAGCGATGACAGGGCAAAGGAGTAACGTGAAGTATCTGTTCTGGTGCAGCACTTCATCTTTTCTGTCATCGGAAGTGAAGAAATCGTAGACTGAGGCATTTTTTTTTATTTTTGTCCCAATCCAACTTGTCTCTTTTTGGGGAGCTGGTATCCCACATTAGAAACTGACCTTGTGTCTAACTCTGCCCTCGTGGGGAGACAAGGCAAATTGATCCACCGTATTAATTTGTTTTAAGATTTTTGCGAATTATTCTACAAATGCTAATTTGTTTTCTGATTTTTGTAGATTAAATTGTTTTTTTCGGATTATTTTGCAAATTAATAGTTTTTTTCTGATTTTTGCAGATTTCTTTTTCATTTTTATTTTGTGAATTAACAAATAATAAAATCAAACAGTGTTTATTAAAAATTATTATTGCCACCCAGACTTAGGATTAGTGGTAGCGTTAAAGTATGTGTTTTGTTTTAAGAAAAAAATAATTAAATCAAACAGCGTTTATTAAAAAGAAATCTACAAGAATTCAGACAACAAATTAATACAGTGGATTAATTTGTCCTATCACCGCTTGCAAAATCGGACAAAATTCGTCGATAAAATTTGTCAGCCATTTTGGGAGATAACCATACATTCTTTGGATACTGTTTCGGAAAAAGCAATAAAAAATTACGGGCGTGACGTAGACGTGACTACTACGTTGTAAGACGAAGCAAGTTACGCCGTTTTTAATGTTACTGAAGCCCCCCCCCCCTCTCCATGTTAAGAATGGCTTCTTAAACTCCGCCTGTAAATGCATGTTTACGTTATCCGAAACAGTACCTTGTTCTAAAAAAAGGTACTGTTTCGGATAACGATTTGTAGGTGGAGTTTTAGAAGCAATTCTTAACATCGAGAGGGGTGGGGGCTTCGGTATCATTCGGAACGGCGTAACTTGCTTCGTCTTTCTACGTTCACATTCGTAGTAGATACGTCACGCTTGCTTCGTATTTTTTCCGTTTGATTTCGTAGGATTCGTTGCACATACGTCACGCCAGTAAATTTTGGTTGCCTTTTCCGAAACAGTACCGAAAAATGTTTCTCTCGGTTAAGTTACTGATTGATTTTTTTATTATTTCGATAGAATTCAAATTTAAACACAAATAGTTAAGCAATAGAATATATTCGATCGCTGCGTTGAAGCCGTTTTAGTTTTAGATTTTTTTTAAATATCGATATTATTAGAGCCTACCTTATGCTACCCCCCCCCCCGCCTCGCTCCAAAAATACATTCTAGTTTTATTTACGTAAACAAGACTGAAAAAGCTGGTGGTAAAAATAAATATATAATTAAAAAATATATATTTTGTAGACTTTAAAATTGGTTCGTATATAAATTTAACATAAAATGGTAACCACCTTCGGTCCAGATAGCTTTTTTATGGAAATGTTACAACGTGTTTTTTAATATGAGCAATTTTCTTAATTTCTTGGAGATGAATTCTAGATGTGACGTTTGCTGAATATATACATTAAAACATATGATAAATAAAATAATTACTTTTACTTCGTATTGGCACTCGGACTTAGGGTAAGTGTTAGAATTGCCAGTCATTTTGGGAGCTAACCGCTTCAATAACACTTCTCGGATTTTTTTCAAATTTTATTTTTTATTCTGCAACACAATTTTTATTTTTCTCATTTTTTTGTAAAAAAAAAAAAAAAGCAGAAAAATGTTCTCTGATTTATTTTTTTCCCTTTTGATAGAATTAAAATTTAAAAGTCAATCAATAGAATGTATTCGATCGCTGCATTTTTAGTTTTAGATTTTTAAAATATCGGTATTATTGGAGTCCTGCACCTTATGCACACACAAAAAAAATGTATTCTAATTTTATTTATGTAAACAAAACTGAAAATGCTGCTGGTCAAAATAAATAAATAATTAAAAAAATATTTTAGACCTTAAAATGGGAATAAGTTTCGCATATAAATTTAACATAAAATGGTAACCCACTTCCGGACCAGATAGCATTTTTAAGGGAGCGTAACCATTTGTTTTTTAATATGGGCCATTTTCTTAATTTATTTAAAATACATTCCAGATGTGAGAGTTGCTGAAGATATACATTAAAACATATTATAGATAAAATAATCGCTTTTATTTCGTATTGCCATTCGGACTTAGGGTTAGTGTTAGAATTAATGGAAGTGAATGTTTTTTGCTTTTTTTTTACTTTTAATATTGACATTTTTTATACTACGGTTTGATAAGAAACATTAACTATATGATAGATTGTTCGAGACCGTAAATATTTTTAGGGATTATTAAAGTCAATTTCACTTTTTTGTGTGAATGGATATTAGCTATGCCTCAATCTCCGAACGCCTACTTCGTTGCTCCACCAAAATTACTGCCTAAAAATCAGCTCAAAATCAGGTGCTTCTCCAGCTCGAACACCAAAATAATTGTGCTTGTTAAAATTAAAATAACAATAAACTTTAGGAAATACTTACTTGTGATGGAAAATATTAGCATACACTAAAATTAACGCAAAACAATCCAGTATTTTTAAAATTATTTTAGAAATTCAAGTTTTGATCGTATACAGCAATCATCGCCATTTTCCGCCATTGTGATCAATTTCAAGTGAGATAATTCAAACTTTTTTCCTTTTTGAGAAATAGAAGTTTAGGTTAGGGTTAGGAGTTTCTCTTTGTGTAAGAAGGATCAAGTTGGGCACATCTCTAGCAAAAAAGAAATCTGGTTGTTTCGATTAATACACAAGTGAAGTTTCGCAGTTCAAAATAAAATAACAGGATAACTATTTTATATACTTCACTTGTCAGGCAAAACTATTTGTGTGCACCAAAAATTACAGAAAATTATCGAGCAGAAATTTAATAGAAAATAAAATTATTTTACTATTCGTAGTCTACGAACTCCAAAGGACAAGACAGCATGGTGTCTTCATATTAGAAAAAGGGAGAAAATCTTCTACGGTGCGCTGGCTTAAATATGCATAATTAAAAATATGAGTAAGAAATGAATTTTATTTATTACTAAAATTCTACTCGATAATTTTCCGTAATTTTTGGTGTTCACATAGTTTTGCCTGATGCATAAGTATATCAAATAGTTTTCTTCTAATTTTTTTTATTTTGAACTGCCATTATTAATTAAAACTACTACCCCAAAAAATCTTCTAAACTAACCCTAACCTCTAACCCTAAACCCTAATTCTAACCCCTTAACCCTAACCCTATTCTAACCCTAACTCTTACTCTAACCCTATTCTAACTCTAACCCTAACCCCGTCACACTAAAACGATGTAGCAATAAATCTAACCAGCCAAAGAAATCTTCTAAATTTAATTCATTAATACCCAATTTCAGAGGAAGCACAACAGCCATTTCCGGAAAAGTGTTACCTAACGGCAATGATAGAGCTCTTTTGAAATAGAGAATAAAAATGGCGTCAATTCAACTTAAATTCACGCATATTATCAAAATTTTAACTTTTCAAATAAATATACATCTACCGGATTATTTTCCAAAATTTTTAGTGTACGCTATTTTTTTTCATCACAAGTAAGTACAAACTAACGTTTTCCTGCTATTTTTATTTTATCTGGCATATTTCACTCGGGCGTTGTGCTGGAGTTATACGCTAAATCGCATGTCTTGGCCCATTTATTCCCATGTAGCTGAATCGCCCTCCCCGTCAGCCTCTATTGGTAATATCTTTTTATTTTTTTCCTGGATCATCAACTAGTTTGCAGACAGTTTTTAATCATGTTTACACGTTCAGTCATTCTTTAGTCATCCGCATCGACCTGCATGTCCTCATACAATGAATAAACAAAACTATCAATTTGAGGTTTTTCCAGTTTCTCTTTCATAAAATAATTTTGTAAGTGATGAAAAGTAACTATTGTTTGTTCTGTTTCTTCAGCATCCCAAAAGGCCCAGGATTTATTGCCTCTTAACCAAAACAAACATATTTTATCTCTCTTAACAAAATATTTGGTTATATGTCCCTAAAAATGCTATTTCATCCGGAATTGGGTGATTATTACTGTTTCGTGACCCGGAAGTGGGTGATAATTTTATGTTAAATTTATATGCGAAACTTATCCACCTTTCTTAAGTGTATAATAATTTTTTTAGCTTTTAACATTTTTTCCACCAAGGTTTTATGTCTGTTTACATAAAATGTAGAATCTCATATTGGGGGGGGGGGGGGAATGAATAAGCAGAGTGTGTAAGTTTTACCAAAATTTAGTTTCTCAATGTAAATTTATTTTCTTGGAGTTTACATCAGCTGAAATGTTGATAAGATGAGAATAGTAGTCCAAATAATACAAATTATCAATCCTCATCTAAAAAATTTCCGAAACATTAAATGCCTTTCTTTTTTTCCTTTTTTTTTTCTTCTTCTTCTTGTTTTTTTCCTTCCTCTGTTTTTTTTCTATTTTCTTCTTCTTTTTCTTTTTTTCATTTCTTCTTCTTTTTCTCCTTCTTTTTCCTCTACTTCTTCTTTTTCTTTTCCTCTTTCTTCTTTTTCTTTTCCTCTTCTTTTTCTTCTTTTTCTCTCCTTCTTTTTCCTCTTTCTTTTTCTTCTTTTTATAACGTGTCAGATGTGGGTTGCATGTTGGCCATGGTGCATAAAGTGACATTCTCCATAAAACTCTATCATTTATCTTCGTTTCAACAATGTGCCATTGCTTGAGGTTATCTTTAACTGAATATTTCCAAGTCTTTCTTGATCAATTGGGATGTGGGTACATCTGTTTATCCAACCAGAGCTTCATTCAACATGTGCATACCACCTCAGATGTTGCAACGCAGAGCTGATTCCTGTCTTAGCACCTTCAGCCTCATTAGCAAGAAGTCCAGACTAACTGTATCGTCAAGATGCACACCATAAAATTAAATCCTCAGTAAGACCGAGCTAAATCAGTATTACATAACCTGGAAAGGGGTGATATGCAATAAAACAACCGAACCAAACGGCAATTTATTTTCAAGTTATGAACCCCTTGACCTCATCGAACTTTTAAACGGAAGTAACAAAAAGATGTTTTTCACGGGTCATTCATTATTTTGGGTAATGTTCTTCTCTTGCACACGTAATATTTTCTCTTCAATAATTTTATGAATTAATTTTTTTTATCTTTCAGATTTTCAACAAAATATTGTTTTTTTCTCACCATTGAATTTAAATTTCTACTGAATTAAAAAATGTTAAGGTATAACTGTGACTCCCCTCCTCTGAAATCTATTTTTTAAATTTGTTTTTATTTGAAAATTATAAAGCGCTTAATTAGACGAGACTCGTCTTTTAGGACATTTAAAAATAAACTGCGTAATTTCATAGTTTACAGATATTAAGTCCGAGGTTTATTGCTGACGGATCTATAAACAATGAGAGATTAACGCAGTTTGGACATGTTTTCCGGCTACCAGTCTCCAGCTATGTAAAGGAATCATATCAAGAAGATTTCATTCAAGAAAAATCAAGATGGCAACCATGGGTGACCAGATAAGGGGGTCGTAGACTTGCATGCTGGTCCTGATAGCTGAAAGACTGACCAAAGACAGTGATACGTTACAGAATTGTGTTTCTGGAGTATGCAAATAAATCAAGTCAAGTCATTCCTATTTCAGTCACGTAAATTATTTAGTGTGAAATTGATTTCTGCATTATTTCCAAATAACTGATTTTATTTAAAGTATAGTGAAAAAAATAACATTAACACAGTTTTATCGTGCATTTGAAATGCTGAAATGAAAACTGCCAGAAAAATATAGTCACCATCTTTATAAACAAGACTGAAGTCATAAAATTTGTTAATACTTTCTACTTAGATGATAGGCAGACATGTTTTTAGCGCATGCCAAAAATACAAAGTACATATTGGCAATTACGTTTAAGATGCGATTATATAAAAAGAATCAATTTTGAATATATATTTTCATGCACAGTTTGTGTCTGCGTGTCATTTCTCTATTATGGCGTGATTGTGAAACGGAAACCAAATTACCCTATTAAGTATACATATCTCTATAATAATAATATGCTATGGCAATTTCATGTATGTACATACGTTATCACCTGCCACCTCTTTTTAATAGATGGGATTGTCCAGTTGCTGTATCTAACCAATATTTAACTGACAATTATTTCTAGGGTAGGAAGCAAGATAGTATTTATTTTGAAACAATTTTGTTTTATTTATTTAAAAGAAACTATTTAGCTGACAATTATTTTCTACGGTAAAAGAAAGAGAATATTTATTGGTTTAAAATGATATAAACTGTTACAATTTCCAATAAAAAAGATGAGACATATTCGTTTAATTTCTTCAAAGAATATTTAACTGCCAATGCCAATTATTTTTATGGTAGAAGAAAGAGACATTCTTTGCTGAATATATTAAACCTTATATAAACGTATTATTTCAAACAGTAAATTATGCAGATAGAGAAATCAGCAAGCGTTGAATTTTCACGAGGTCCTGCTAGTTTTAAAATAAAAGCAGTGTTTGATGAGAAAGACGTTTTCAAACTTTGAAATAATTATTGTCTAAACAACATTTTTTTACATTAGGCTGGCAAAGTAAGGGAGATAACTGATTAAAACTTATCTTTAGATTTTTTTTAACATTTAAATTATTCATTTTAACAAAGATTTTTCAACAATTAAATATTTATTTACAAAAGAAAAAACATTTTTTTATTTGTTTTTTAATAGAGGTGCAGTAAAAATTTCTTATTGGCTAGGTAAAGTAAAAAAGGGCCTGTTTTACTTTGTTTCTTTCCAATCGAAAAGTTGTTTTCTTTTAACTAAGCAATAAAAAATGTTTTCTTCATTTATTTGTATGGAAATCGCTCCAGACAAGGCATGAGGCCATTTGATGTAAGAACGAAATATGATTGTCGCAAAGACAGGAGATGCCTATTGACCTTAGTCTTGAATGGACCAAGCCCATAGGTAGGTAGAAAACAGTTAGCAGGAAGAGAGTTCCACAAGTCTGCAGTTCTTAGAAAGAAGCTACTGGAATAGGAAGCTGTATTACAATGAAGTATCAAAACAGCCAATTGATGGAGATCACTAGACCAACGAGCCGGAACAAAGGAAGCAGGGAATATATTACACAATTCTGAAGAACACATGGTATAATAGTATTTATCGAAAAGACTGAGACTAGCAACATCACATCTGTGAGAGAGAAGGTGCTGAGTAGAAGAAAGAGTGGGGCCAATCAAATTACAGATACGTGTCTGCACTTTATCAAGAACCCTCAAATGGGACAGAGATTCATAAGCCCAAATATGACAACAGTACTCCCTACAAGGTCTCATAGTAGATTTGTAGAGATTAAAAATAGCCTTAGGTGTGAGAAAGTGTTTTGAGCGATAGAGAGAACCGACTTTACGAGAAGCAGAAAGAGCAATGGATCTAATATATGAACTCAAAGAAAGATTTTATGAGAAAGAAAGACCAAGAAGTTTCAGAGTCTATTTCTCTTCAAGAGCAGAGCCATCCATGAGAATCTCAGGAAGAAAAGAGACACGCCTACGATTGAAAGACTCTTTCTATTTCTAAACAAATTTTAGTTTTTTTTTTTTTTTTGCAAATAAAAGAAATTGTTAAAAGAAATCTTTGTTAAAGTAATTGTTGACAAAAAATTTAAAAATAAGTTCAGAGAAAAAAATAAATTTCCTAATGTACGGTCGCTTATTATTTACGGCGGGGTTTTGTTGCCTCCAAAGAACTTATTTGTTGTGTAAAGTTAAGAATGGATTTTTTGATAAATATTACTGAGGGTCCATTTTACAAGACAATTACATGGCAAACCGAACCCCCCTCATGAGTAGGAAAATAAAGTAGGAAGCTAATTTTTTATTATTTTTTAGTTTACAGCTTAAGCTTTAATGATTACATGATGGATATGTAACATGAGTCTTAAAGACAAGTTAGTTCTGATAAACTCACAGCAAAATTAAATCTGGACAGTATAGGGAGATGTGTGCAAAGCCGGAGACTTTGATTGTATGGTCATGTTGTAAGAATTGATTAGAGTTCTTGAGTCAGTAGATGTAGAACAGTTGAGGTAGCAGGGTCAGTTCACAGAGGAAGTAATAAAAATGGGCTTTACAGAGACAGGGATAAAATAAAGACCTGTCCAGAGATAGGTTGGTTTGCAAGTCAATTTCTTAAACTCGTCCAATGCATGCCAGCATGTAAAACAGATGTTAAACCGAATATGATGAATGATGATGTTAAATAATTAAGAGAAATTCTACCTGACTCCAGATGCCATCCTTTACTTATATAGAAGTCGGATACATCCAAAAGATGTCATATTTCTGCCACATCTTGAGAGGTGACGCACAGTGAACTCTCTTTTACTTTGGCATGATGGAAAATAAAAATTTAAACCAAATATTAGATGGCAAAAAAAATTTATATTTTGCACGCTAAGAAATTGTAATGGTTTTATTTGAACCAAGTTTCCAAAAAGATTGCAAAAAAACGAACAAAACAGCAGAATTACTGTTAACAAATAAGTTTTTGTTTTTTATTTTTGTTACAAAACAATGCTAAACAACTGTTAATAAATAATAATAATAATAATATCTTTTCTTTTTATCAAGCGTCACATGTAATTGCATTTTGGATACTTTTCTTTTTTACCAACAGCTTTTTTACCTGGCAGAATGAAATGACTCATTCGCGATATTCAACTCTGCTACATAGCTCTTCGTAATGCAGTTGTTTTTCTTTTTTTTAATTTACCAGAAAATAAACATGCACTGGCTTTGATCAATTTCAATACTAATTAGAAAAATTGTCTTTTGGTTACTGACAGCTGATTGGCTAATCGCTCGGCATCTCTCTACTATCATTCGGCTCGTCATCTCTCGGGTGTTTACGAAGCATGCCAAAACGCTTCCAGCGCGAAATTCACAGAGATTGTGTCAGGATCGATAGAAGTACCGTAAAAACAATCATGAAAACTGATAAAGAAAAAAATTGGAAAAATTAAGATTAATTTCTTGAGAAGAATAAAAGCTCGATGTAATTGAAACTTGATCCGAACGATCATTGTTAAATAAAATTGCAAAAAACTTTTGAACTTTACATTAGAAATAAAAATATTGGTTCATAAATAATAAAATGGAAACTTATGTTGACTTATAAATTAATTAATAAGTTGAAAAAAGAAATATAATTATGTTTTTGGTGACTTATTGATCAACAATTTATGTGAACATTGAAAATAGAAATATAATTCTCATCATAATAATCATCATATTCAGTTTAATATCTGTTTTCATGCTGACATGTGTTGGACGGCTTTAAGCAATTGACTTCCAAACTAACCTATCCATCTTTATCACAATTCTACCTCTACTAATGTAAGAACTCTCTCAGCCCATGTGTTCTTGTGCCTTCCCTTAACAACTTGATCTGATAAATTAATTAACCCAATAATTCTCATCCATTCTTTCAAAAACATAACATCAATCGGTTCGATTAGATATTTTATATAAAGTCTTAAATATTTTATGACATAAAAAATCAATGGTTTTCCTTTGGTATATTTTATCACATATTAACTCTGTGGGTTATTTTGGTAAAAGGGTTTATTCTTCAAGTTTTTAATATCTTCAGATTGAGCAAGTTATGTCAGAAATGTTGTCAGTCAGATACTTTTCTTAGGCCAAATCTTGTCAGTCAGATACTTTTCTTGAGCCAAATGTTGTCAGTCAGATACTTTTCTTGAACCAAATGTTGTCAGTCAGATACTTTTCTTGAGCCAAATCCTGTCAGTCAGATATTTTTCTTGAGACAAATGTCAGTCAGATACTTTTCTTGAGCCAAATCTTGTCAGTCAGATACTTTTCTTGAGCCAAATCTTGTCAGTCAGATATTTTTCTTGAGCCAAATGTCAGTCAGATACTTTTCTTGAGACAAATCTTGTCAGTCAGATATTTTTCTTGAGCCAAATCTTGTCAGTCAGATACTTTTCTTGAGCCAAATCTTGTCAGTCAGATACTTTTCTTGAGCCAAATCTTGTCAGTCAGATATTTTTCTTGAGCCAAATGTCAGTCAGATACTTTTCTTGAGCCAAATGTCAGTCAGATACTTTTCTTGAGCCAAATGTTGTCACTCAGATACTTTTGTCCAGTCGATGTATTAAAATAATTTAAAAAAGAATTGTTTTGTCTATTACGAACTGTGATTATTGTTTTTAAGATCAATAAAGTGTTTGTTTTGCTTTTTACATATTATCTGAAAGAATTTCTGTCATGATTCATTTTACAAAAAAGAGAATTATTATTCAATTTTCGATCTCTCATTTATTGTTTATGAGTGGATTTTAGTTAAATATTGTCTGAAAAAAAATCAATTCATATATTTTATTTTTGGAGATAATAAATAATTTTTTTTGCAACAAATGCATTCATGATATTTTGAATTTCATCAATAACGAATTTGTGAACTTTCTAATAAAAATCGCCACAATGAATTCAATTTTTGTCCTATGAAGCTTTAACATGTCTTTAATTTGCCTCTTTTAAAAATAAATATGTCCTCATACAAATATTGGTGTTTGCAAATATCCTTTATTTATTTCCACTTTTTTATTGAAGCGTACTCTTACAAGCTGAAGACATTAACATGTCTTCCAATTGAAGTATCAGATTTTTGTATGATCACCAAAACTCAGGAAATTATTAAATTTCAATAAAATTAACAATAATTTCCCATTCATTATTATTATTATTATGTATAAATATTTGTATCATTCTTTCAAATGTATCTTTTAAAATTTATTTTATATTTGCAGGATCTCCAGCAATCAAAACAAAAAACAAATCGATTATTGGATTTGAATGGATCTTGATTCTCTTGGTGACTTACCTAAATGGGAATATCTATAAAAAATTCCAAATATTTTTCTAATGTAATTAGCCTGAAGAAAAACAGTCTGAAAGGAGATAAATCATATTGACCTTGTGAACTGTGTGAATCTTCTTTTTCATCAAGTCAAACTTGGTAAAAATATTTTCCTGTCAAGTGTATCCAGTCTTGTTAGAATACTAGATGTAATATCAATTAGAGTGCCTAACACTAAGGCCTTTATTGTCCCTTTAATAAATGATAAAGTTTAAACATGCAAAATACTTAAAAAGAATAAAAACAGATCACATACAAATGCAGAAACTGAAATAAAAATCAATGCAAATTCTAATAACAGGGTTTAAATCAGCTGTAAAATTACGTTTCATTGAAATATAAAAAAATAGATAAGTTATGACCCTTTTACGACGATTTTCATAGGTAGATGGTCATCCCCATCGAATTTTACATCTGTGTATACCAAAAGGTAATAAGTTGCCATACAAATTTGCAAAAAATTATCATTAATATGTCTCAATTATAATAAAAAAGAAAACTAACAAATTTAAGAAAACATTTAGAAAATAGATTTTTCTAAAAAAAATCTAAAATTATGAATGTTTCATAATTTCGTTCGGTTCTTACAATAAATGTGGAATATGGTAAAAATACACAGAAACAAATTGCACTAATAAAAATTATCTGATCCGAAAAAGAAACTGAATTCTGATGCTTCAAAAAAGCAATATTCTTCTCAGGTACCTGATTCTTCGTTTTCAATGAACAACAGAGAACAGCATACAGAAACAAAGAGAAAAAAGAAACCACATTCATGTGAAATATGTGGTATTTCTTTTTCTTATAAATCAAATGTGTCGCAGCATATGCGAACACATACGGGAGAGAAACCATATTCTTGTGAGGTATGTGGCTCCTCTTTTTCAAGGAAATCAGATCTGTTGCAACATATGCGAACACATACTGGGGAGAAACCATATTCTTGTGAAGTATGTAGATCTTCTTTTTCGCACAAGATAAGTTTGTTATTGCATATGCGAAGACATACAGGAGAGAAACCATTTTCTTGTGAAGTATGTGGCTCTTCTTTTTCAAGGCAATCAAATTTTTTGCGGCATAAGCGAACACACACCGGAGAGAAACCATATTCTTGTGAAGTATGTGCCTCTTCTTTCTCAGACAAGACAAATTTCTTGCGTCATATGCAAACACATACACATGAGAAACCATATTCGTGTGTAGTATGTGGTTCTTCTTTTTCAAGGAAATCCAATGTGTTGAGTCATATGCGAATACATACAGGGGAAAAACCATATTCTTGTGAGGTATGTGGCTCTTCTTTTTCAAGGAAACCATATTTGTTACAGCATTGGCGAACACATACTGGCGAGAAACCATATTCTTGTAAAATATGTAGCTCTTCTTTTACACAGAAATCACATCTGTTGCAGCATATTCGAACACACACTGGAGAGAAACCATATTCTTGTGCCGATTGTGGCTCTTCTTTTTCGGATAATTCATATTTTTTGCGTCATATTCGAACACATATAGGAGCTAAACCATATTCTTGTGAAGTATGTGGCTATTCTTTTTCAGACAAGACACATTTGTCAGAGCATATGCGAACACATACAGGGCAGAAACCATATTCTTGTGACATATGTGGCTCTTCGTTTTCAAAGAAAGGCAATTTGTTGAGGCATATGCGAACACACACTGGAGATAAACCATACCTTTGTAAAGTATGCGGTTATTCTGTTTCAGATCAGTCAAATTTGTTGCAACATATGCAAACACATACGAGAGAGAAACCACATTTTTGTGAAGTATGTGGTTCTTCCTTTTCAAGGAAATCACATTTGAAGGAGCACGTGCAAACACATACCGGAGAGAAACCATATCCTTGTGAAATATGTGGCTCTTCTTTTTCAGGAAAGTCACATTTGTTGCAGCATATGCGAATACATACAGGAGAGAAACCATATTCTTGTGAAGAGTGTAGCACTTCTTTCACACAGAAATCAAATTTGTTGCGACACAAGCGAACACACAAAGGAGAGTAACCATATTCTTTGTAACGTATGTGGCTTATCTTTTTCTTGTAAATCAAATGTGTTGATGCATATGCGGAACATATTGAGGAGAAATTAAATTCCAGCTGGCATACAAAACCAAGTGTAGATTTGAAAATCAAAACATAAAAATTTAATATTTGATTGATAAAAAGTAAAATGCAGTTATGACGGCGAATAACTATGTTTTCAAAAAATGAAAAATAAAATAACGTTTTGTACTTTACCACCAGAAATAAGTTTATCAGCCCACACATACATGAAATATATTGAGTTTTTGTTTAGTCGATGTGCATATCTATTTTGTTTCATCCATTTCGATAATTACCATTATAAGACACTATATTTTACTAAAATAAAGTATTTGCACGAAAACGTTCAATCCCGACGAAGTGGGCGATTGGTTAAAATCAAGTTGCATATGATTAACTTTTGATGAAAGACAAGTCATGTTTTTAATCTATTTAAAAGTTGAAAAAGTTATGTCTTTATATTTCTAAGAAATAAATAATATATTTCATAATAAATGCAAGTTGTTTGCGATTTTATAATTACAAATATTCTTCTAAGTTGAAGTCGATTTGAAAATATTTTATTTGTTTCAATAAGTGTTTAAGTTTTTTTTTAACATAGTTCACCCCAAACAAAGCAGGTCGTTACTGTAGACGTAATGGGCTACTGAGAAAAAAAAGGGTGATGGTTTGGGGGGTCAACCTAATTAAGGAGCTGCGCAGCGAGATGTCTGTTTACATTAGTTTTAAATTTCTGCATGTCAGGAAAACAGGGAGGGAGCTCCAGAGTCCAGCAGCACGAGGGAAAAAGCTTTTGGAGTAGAAAGCTCTGCTGCATCTGGGGACCTTCACAGTGTATGGATGAGATTTGGCAGATTGTCGGGTTGGTCTAGTGAATTTACGTCGTGGGGTACCAGAGCACAATCCATTTGTCATTGTAAATCCATTCCTGTCACCACAATTGGGATACCGAACCCGTGTGACACTGTGCTGAGGGCAGTCTAACAAATAATTTAGAGTTGGTAAGTGTACTAGTCTATATTTGTGGAAACCAGAAATGAATAATTTCACACTGTTTGGAAATGATTTGAAAAATGTACATATTGTTTTGTCTACGAATAGGAAAAACCGTCCAAAGCGGAAATTGCAGCTATGACACGAATAAAGGTTAACTTAGGTCAGGTATGACAGAAGTGTTAAAAATATCTCCATAGTAACCAGTACAAGGGAGAATTAGACTAAAAATTAAACTGACACTAAAGGATTTGTCGTGAGTGAAGTCAAGTAAGCATGTTTGATTATAAAAGTTGCGCTTAGAGAATAAACGTATAAGTTTCCAAGTTTCAGAGTGAAATACGTTTTTTTTCTAAGCCCGGGTTGAAATCGATTTCAAATTGCCGTCCATAAAGATTGAAGAAGTCGGAAATTGTATTAATTAATGATATACATCCAGCATCCAGAAACTCATAGACCCTACTGGTCATTCTAGTCTTTTTTGTGTAGAAATCGCTCCAGACAAGGCATGAAGCCACCCGATGTAAAGAGCTAAAGAAAAAAAACTACTTCAATGTCAAAAACTAGCCAACGATAAGTGATAGATGGATATATTTCGACCCAGAAAACAGCAACTCTTCCTCCTTTGTCAGAAACATCGCTAATTGAATATAAGGACTATAGGACAAAATAATGGAAACGAGAGTTACAGAAACTGCCGAAAGACAACCCAAGTTCTACTTTCTGCTCTCCTGTCTTCTGTCTTGGTTGATACAGACGAGAATGAAACGCTTCCTGATTATATCTTGTACTGTGACCAGAGATAGACGCTTGGCCAGTATAATAATTAAAAGGGATACAGTAAATGAGTGGTCGGAGATGTGTTACCGCCATTTCAGAGATATAATCGAAGAGAGCCAGGGTAATAGTGAGATCGTCGTTCTCTGAGCTAAAATAGAGGTAGACAGTACCTGCCGATTTGTGATACATGAGGAAGTGATGTGGTATTTTGCTGAAAAAGGTTGATAGAGGAAGCATCCGATTGGTTGTGTCATGAGAGTGAAGGTCAGAGATCCTGGAGAAGAAAATTTGTCATATGGGGATCCATGACTCATGAGGTCATTGGAAGAAATTACTACTGGCTCCGGGTAATAGCGAGGTCATGAGTCACGTGACAGCGTGCATAATCGACTGGGCACAGAGCTGACAACAGAACACCTCCATTGATGGAAGCAGATTCCCTTAGTATCCATTCCAGAAATAAGCATAGATATTTCAGAGCTGTATGCATTTAGGGTAACATCATGAGTTTTGTGGACTGACTAATGTATTATCCGGAAGCCTTCACGATTTTAAATGAGAAGGCCCAGACAGTGTCAGATTTGATTTTAAGGGAGATCTTCCCCAGTTATTGAGCACCTGAACAGCTGGTCACTGACAATGAACCGGATAGTATAAATCAGGTGATGAGATAGACATTGAAAGGGTTACACTTATGGCACGTGACCACTTCCATTAATTATCTCTAAAGTAACGATAGGTGGAGTGCTTCCACCGGACTTTGGCTAATGTGTTAGCTAAATTAGCCGAAGGGAGCCAGCGGAATCGGAATGTTTATTTGACCCAGGCGCTGGCAGCAGCGAGATTCACGAGGAATGATATGTTGAAGTTCGTGCCATACTATTTGCTGTTTGGGTTCGAGGTTGTTCTGCTCGTCGACAACTTTTTTAAGCCTAAACCGAAGTGCATGTGAGAAGACCACTATGATAAGTTGATCTTGGAGCAACAGCATCAGATTTTAGCTGGGATAAAGTGTCACAAAAACGAAGAAATGCAAAAGTGAATGAGGACAGACAGGAGGTTGATCTACAAGTGAGAGACTCTGTGTACTATAAACTACCCCTAAGGTAGGGTAAGTTTGACCAAAGGCTGGCTTCATTTTATCAGATCGTAAAGTGGACTGGTCTGGTGCTATTCATAATTTAGCATCAGGTGTCAGTAAGGGTCGAGCAATTGTACGTTGCTGACCTGAAGTTGGCCTAGTTACAGAAGAGGACCATGAAAGGTTACTCTCGTTGAAGAAAAAAATGGATAAAAATAGTGGCCCCAAAGGAGAAGAAATGAGAGACTTGATGAACCTTATAAGGCCTGCTAAGCTGGGGAAGGCATAAAGGATTTAGGTTAGCGCACAAGATGTAGAGAACTCCGGCCTTGTAAAAATGCCTGAGCATCCCTGTTAGCCTTTCACCGATAGGGAGGTCTCAGACAGATCAAAGTAGCTGGTGCCACAGCGGACAGATATGGGAAGGATTATTGAGGACATATCCTCATCTGGTATGAAGTCAAACAGCTAGCTTGTGTATATGCGCATATCTATCCGCTACTCGTGCGCACATGTACGTGTTAGTCTAATGTGACAGTTTACACTGTAACTAAAGTCTTGTGATGTAGCGTACCCCTAACCGTAACCGTAATTCTGATTGTCGGTGTTGTGTCTAAGGATATCCTTTAGTTTTATGTATTACTCAGCAGCAGTAACCTAAGCTAACTGACAGGATATGAGATTAAGCGGCATGGCTATTTACTCCGAATGGGTTGGGGAGTACAACTTCATCAAGTTTCCCCAAACAGTTATGAGAAGATGATATTGTGTAAATACTGAATCATGTG
The DNA here is from genome assembly GCA_963556195.1 of Sepiola atlantica. NCBI lineage: Eukaryota > Metazoa > Mollusca > Cephalopoda > Sepiida > Sepiolidae > Sepiola > Sepiola atlantica. The sequence continues at coordinate 1,316,514 of OY744533.1, read as the reverse complement.
AACCGAGCTCAACTACATTTTCCCCGAACCAATTAGCGATAAAAGAGTAAACTACCATTGGTAGTGACGTCACATCTACTCTGTAGACAATGTTTACTTACCTCCATGTGCCGTTTATTCCATGTTCTGTTAAGTCAGCATCTACCAAACAACAGAATTGAAATCATTTCCCTATAAAATAAAAAAATTTACTGAACCAAAAAATACAAAGGAAAACGCTGAAACCCATGTGGTAGTAAAATATTAAGGAATGGCTGCATAGGTCAGTTTAGTGATATCAATATTGTTGCGTAAAAAATAAAGACTGGAGAATCATAAAAAAAGATTTTAATACCAAACAAATACACACGTGAAAGAATATAAAATATGGTCGTCTCGCTCTCTTTCACCTAACGAGAAGGGAGATAACTAGCTTTAATGAATATCATTGTATTGAACGATGTACAACAGTCACGAAAATGGTTATAGCTGATGCATAATATAATAGGAAAAAGACTTCTTATGGAGAAAGTTTTGTCAGACATCTGCTACACCTACTTGTTGCCTAAAAAATGTACAAACAAATAAAATGAAAATAACCCCTTCTTGTCCTCTCTACCGATTCTTCTTGGCAGCGTAATGTCCGGGGACGCTATTACCCTTCCATCAGATTTCAAGGTCAAAAAGAATCTGAAAACAAGAAAGTATTTCTGGAAAATATGAGTTAGGGTGAAGCAGATCTATTGGAACCACCAAAACGTTTTCAAAATTAACCGCACAAATTAATTAAAATTAAAAGTAACAGACGGAAAGAAACCTCGAATAGAATGAACACTATTGGAAAAAGTAGATGCCCCCACAACGACTCACTCACTGCCCATCGCACACAGCAAATGCGTTAACATTGTAGAACCATGCCACCCATCTCGACAATTGCCGACCCCAACGCTGTGTTTCGTGGTTTTCTTCTCATTCTGTGCTTGTTCTCATTCTGGTCATGTCGTCATCTCTTGTTTTGGCGATCGCCGAGGGCACGAGCACTGGTTTACAAGTTGAGAACAACAAAACAACGCAAACTCACAAGAAAAAGCACAAATTCCAGCACATTGTGTATAAATCAGTTGTGATCTAAGCGTGTGTGACACCGTCGTGGAAAAGGGACCCCAAGTGTTAGCATCCACACGTTAAGTTTCAGTGTATCAACCAATTCCAACGGAGCTCATTTGTCTGTCGAAGCTATCATCGGTGTTCGGGTGATCAGCTCATCTCACAATCTCCTGCTCATCTTCCCCGAGTTCCTTTTGTCCGACTTAGGCACAATCTCCTCTGATCTGATCGTCTCCCGTCTCCCGTCCGAGCTACAAAACTAACTTGAACACATAAACTACCGTAAACAAACGTAAACTCATCAACATAGAAAAGTGTCGCGAATCTGTGACAAACGACTCTTACTCCAAAACATCGTAACTCAATCCTATGTCCGGTCTTTCGTCTTCGTCACCGACAAACTGA
>OY744533.1:1267523-1310023 GCA_963556195.1 Sepiola atlantica | reverse complement strand
TGACAAGGAATGTTAAATAACGAATAAAACTCGAATACTGAAACAATGTTAATTAACGTTCTCTTTTTTAATTAGAAATGAAACCGTGTCTTAAATTTCATTTTTAATATTAAAAAAATCACGTATCAGAAGAAGGGGCATGCCGCTATTCTGAATTCACAACAGCATGCCGCAATCAATAGACTGTCTCTTCTGCACTAAACAGTCATAATTTTCAAAAAGTCAAAATCTTTTTTCATGTAAAAGTTTATAATTAAAACTTGCTGAAATAAGTTTGTTAATGAAAATTAAAAATAAAGTAAAAATGGATTTTTCAAAAATCTATATTTCAATGTTTAGAAAAAAAATTGTTAATATTTTCCTCCCTTGAATACTTATTTTTCTAAAATTATTTAAAAAAAACAAAAAAACAAACAAACAAAGGTGCTGATACAGATCAGGATCCAAGCTAAAATCGACTTGGCGTCGTTCGGGTTAGGATTATCGTTATGGTTAGGGTTAGGAGTGTCGGTATGGTTAGAGTTACTGTTAGGGCAAGGGCCAGGGTTCGCTTGGGTCCTAATCTGCACCAGTACCAAAACATTTTATAATTTCTGAAAAAAAAAGAATCAAACTACCTATTTGCTTACTTATTTTTCTAAATTAAATTATTTAAAATCAAAAATACAAAACTTTTCCTTTCAGTAAGTTTTAATTTTAAAGTTTTGTAAAAAATGATTTTGATTATTTTAAATTCTGACCGTTGGTGCAGAAGAGACAGTTTATTGATCGCGGCTTGCTGTTGTAAATTTAAAATAGCGACATGCTGACTACGGGTCGCACCTTCTGATATGCGAACAAAAAAAACCAACAACAACAACAAAAATGATAAGACGAGTCATCGTGTTTTTGTTAGGGTTAGGGTTAGGGTTAGAGTCGTCGAGTCGTTGGGTTTGACATATTCTTTTCATGCGTCAAAGTTTATTACATTTTAAATTTTTGGTTAAACCCGAAACTGGTTTGTAATTCACAACTTTCATATCCCCTGACCTTCTTTCTCAGCCCGGTAGTTATATTAACAACGTTTCAGCCGTTGTACCCCCTGCCCTTCTTGAAAGGTTGCATCGACCAAAAACGTAGAAACCGGTTCGTAATTTTCATTTTGAAAAAAAAAAAAAAAAATGATGGTCGTTTCCCAGCCAAAATGACAGACAATGAATCGGTTGTAATTTTCCGACCTCACAAATCAGTAAGTAAACCCAAATAAATTGTTTTGAACTAATTTCAAATTTAATTTAGATTATTTAAAAAGAAAATACAGTTGGGAAATTAGTACAAAATAATTTATTTTGGTTTACTTACTCATTTGTGGCTAAGATCAAAGTGTAGTATCTGTTCCGATGGATACTGCACCCCATAGACTGGTATTGTCTTGGCCTTCGGGGCTTGATTTACGCCGGTCTATGGGTCTGTTCTGTGCAGTTCTAGGAGGTTCACCCTCCCAGGCTTCGCCTCCTCTTTTTGGGGAGGGGTAAGTTTATTGCTTACTGCCTGAGGCGCCCCTATCGGGGAATACCGACGGGGCTGCCCAGGCAATTTTTAAACCCTACTTTCCCGACCCGACTTTGGGTCACATCTTACTTGTGAGAGTAAGATAAAAACTGGCCTTGTGCCTAACTCCTGGAGAGGAGTAAATCAATACTCATTTGTGAGATCGGAAAAAATTAAAATATTGCAGTCGATTCATTGCCTGCCATTTTGGCTGGGAAACGACTAATTTACCAAACTGATTATTTGATGAATATCGTAACTAAGATAAGAAGTTGTCTGAAAGCCGAAAGTTTTTCTGAAGATGATTGAATAAATGACGTACAAATACAATATTTGAAAATATGTGGTGCGTTTGTGACGTGAAAAGAAAAGAATTGTTGTTGTTGTTTTTTTCGAAACAGTCGTAAATTTTTTTTAATTGGTTCGATTATGACATAAAATAATGATTTTGTTCTTTTTTCGAACGAACGAACCACCGCCGTTAGAATTCAAAATGCATGATGCGTTTTGTTTTTTTTTAATTGATAACGACGCTCTCAAAACAAGACGATGTGGTTCCTGTATTAATTCGTTGAGAATTCAATTTTAACGTATTCTTGTTATTCTTTTAAAACAAAAACAAACAAGCAAAAAAAAGTAAATATTTATTTTTCGGTGTTTATCGAGATGAGGTCACATATGGTAAACGCAATTCCAAATAAAAACTTTCTTTTATACTTACGTATTAGGCAATAAATAGTTTACACAGAAAAAAAAATATCGAGTAGATTTTGAATTCAAAAATCAGGTGCTTGTGAACCGTAAAGCTGAAAAAAAAATTGATCTTTAATTTTAGGAGAGTCAAATAACGGGGAGATAACTCTAGTTTCAAGTTTCAACCACGCTTTATATTAAAATGGATTTTACTATTGAAACTATTCTAAAATAAAGTTTAACAAAATGTATACGTAAAAGGATAATTTAGGAATAAAACAATCACAACGCATTAAGCACCAATTAAAAATAAAATGAGTTTTAAAAATAAAATGATTTATTAAAATAAATTCATTATAAAGAAGAAAAAAACGGCAGCACTTTTCCCGGCCGCCAGCGCCAAATGGCTCACGTGACTCAATCGCAGTCATTTAAAAATAAAGAATAGTCTTCAATATTAAGGATAAGCATATAATTGTTTCCCTCCCCCTTCGAATACATTTTGTCGGTTTATTTTTACAATATTTCACACACACACACACACACATATATATATATATATATATATATATATTTTAACATAGTTCACCCCAAACAAGGCAGGCCGCCACTGTAGACGTAAGGGGCTACTGAGAAAAAGAAAAGGGTAGAAGGCGTTCAACCTAGATTGTGATCTGCGAAGCGAGACGTCTGTTTACATTAGTTTTAAATTTCTGCATGTCTGTACTGTTGGGGAAAAGGACGATGTTTAATTTAAATTTATATTAATAGGCATTTGAGTATATTAGTACTAATAGTATAATTAATCTTGTTATTTTTCCCGCCTAAATAGAATATATATTCACTCCTAGGTCTATGCCTGGTTAACATTACTCCACTGACGATGGACCTGGAAGGGTCCGAAAGCGCTTTGGGAAGCTTTGGCAATTTTATCAGCCAGTTCCCGTCTGAAACTAAGAACCTAATCAGAAAAACGGAAAGGATCATAGAAAAAATATCCAGACACAAGTTGTCCGTTATTTTTAATGATACTTGTATATATATATATATATATATATATATATATATATATATATATATATATGTGTAATATTGTTTTTTTATTATTTATAATGGGTGTTTTTTTAAATTTATAATGGGTTTCTAAATAATAACGTTATTATATCAGCGCTGACCTTATAGATCAAAAGATTAAGAATAACATAAAAGATACTAAAAAAAATTGTATTCGGGAGGGGGGAGCAATAAAATGACAATTATATGCTTTTTTTTAATAATGAAGACTATTCTTTATTTTTAAATGACTGCGATTGAGCCACTTGAACCATTTGGCGCTGGCGCCGCTGGCTGTCGGGAAAAGTGCTACCCGAAAAAAATAGAAAAATACTTAAATGGAAGGAAAAAAACATAAAACAAAGGAAAAAAAGTTTTTGAAATAAATGAAAGTTTTACACTGGGTAAAATTCAGCAATTTGTTCGAAAATTAATATGTGCTATTGCAAGAAGTCTATTAGTTGGCATTATCTCTGGTTAAATATAAAATATCTTGCAAGTTCAGAGCGTTAAAATCCATTTTAAGATAAAGCGTCGTTGAAAACTAGAGTTATCTCCCACTTATTTGGCTCTTCACAATTAAAGTGATCCTTTAACATCGCTTTAAAGTTATAAAGGTCGTTGTTTGCGATATGAAACTGAAGGAGTATTTAATCGCGGAAGTTGTAAGTACTTCGATATTATAATTTATGACGAAGCTGAACTGGCTTCACTTCTCTTAATAAAGATGTCATTAAATACATTTTCAACATTTTTATAATCTGACTTGTTTGAACTTGTCGCCCAGTTAGAAGATCGGCTGTAGAGATAAATGGCTTGAGTAGCGAGAGAAACATGGACACCGTATTTTACGAGATCAAAAATTGTCCCGTTCTGACAGTGGGTATGGATTGTGGCGCCACCTACACGTAGTGTCACACTGTGCCACGCTCGCTTCATACTATTAATTAAATAATGATTATCTGTTATATTAAATGTGAGTTATTCAACATTTGCTTCAATAACACCTTTTTTCCTATCTAAATAATGATACTTTTTTGTTCGTATGTACGTTATCACCTTCCACCAAATTTGAAATCGCCAGATCGTCGAAGATGCAATGCAAAGAAAGCAATTCTTAAAAAGTACATCTGATGTTGACACTGCGTCGAACGTGAAACCTTTTTCTTGACCTTCGAGTTCAATATCTGCTCTGGCCAAATCAAATACAATAATATCGTGGTGTCTGTGTTGTGTCGAACATCCCTAAAATTGAAATATGTCAAAAACAAGGGTTTAAAAGATAGATCCCTCATGAATAGATATATTCTGAAATTACATAAACAAGAGTACTTAGTTTTAACAAAGTGGTGCCACATGACATCGTCGGGTCTGCGTTCGCGCCAAATGTTTATATAATTAATCTATTTTGTTGCACGGCGGTAATATAAAACAGATAAAAAACAACCGTGAAATTTCCATCGATCCTGCTAGTATAGTTTTATTGCACACAATTCGTGCTAACATATGCATTAGTTCTGGGATTGAGTTATTTTTTAATATCTTTATATATATATATATATATATATATATATATATATATATATATATATATTCATGAATAAATATTACATTATTTTTATTTACATCCGCCGGCGTTTCAAGCTTTCGCTCTCATCAGTGTAAGAAGTGACAATTTCAAACGGTCACAGGGCGCAGACCCGGTTTACAGAGTCAACTAGGACTCTGCATACTTTCGCTCTATCCCCAAGGTCATCGGGAATTATCACGTGATACAGGAGAAATTAAGTTCTATTTGTAAACAGCAGACCATCTAGAAGGCTCAACGAACGTTATCGAAACTTTGCTTATAACTAAGCGACAGTCTGTTTTTAATATCTCCGAACATATATATATATATATATATATATATATATATATATATATATATATATATATATATATTAAATTATTAATACCTACAGACGCTAGCGTTTCAAGCTTATTGCTCTCATCAGTGCAGGAAAGTAACAATTTCAGACGGTCGCAGAGTCAGCCTAGAATCGGCCAACGGAAACTGTCACGTTATTAAGAGCAATTAAGATCTATATGTACCTAGAAGCGGGCACAGATAGAAGACTAGTCGAGAGTGTTCGACGAACGTATTCGGAACTTTGCATTAGAGCTTTTTGACAGTCTATTTTTATTGCTTACTCCCCGAGAGTGCTCAACTTTAATTTAATATATATATATAAATAAATATTAATTATTTAAATACATAGAGACATCGATGTTTCATGCTAACGCAATCTTCAGTCTAGGAACTAATTCTCAACGGTCGGTAGGCGCGAACCCCGAACACAAATCGCCACTGATTCGTAGTCGGGGATCATATCCAAACGGCCATCGCCAATTAGTTAGTAAATACAGAGGAACTTTAACTGTAAATAGCGAAAATCGGCGGCTATTTACCAGGCAGTTAGAGTGATCTACGAAACGTCGTTCTATATATATATATATATATATATATCCGAATATGGGATCAGCAGGGTTCAGGTTCTTGACCTTTTGAGCAAATAAATCAGACGTGAGAAAAAGGGTCAGCGGAAGGGATGCCAGACGGGGAATTTAGAACGTGAAGGTCTCAGTTTGGATGAAAATTGCGGAGCAAGCACACGTATTTTGAGATATTTTAATTTTTTTGATTTCATGGAAATTCTCCAGACAAGACATGAAGCCACTTGATGCATGGAGCTAAAAAAAAACTAATTCAAGGTTAAAGCCTAGCCAACGATAAGTGTTAGACAGATTCTGACGCAGAAAACAGCGATTCTTTCCCCTTCGTCAGAAACATCACTAATTGAATGTGAGGACTAAAGGACAAAATAAAGGAAGCGAGATTTTCGAGGCTGTCGAAACTAAACCAAATGTCCACTTTCTACTTTGAAAAAAAAGGTAAAGGTAAAGGTCGCGTAGCGGCGGTGATTTGTTAAGAATCACCGTGTCTAGGGCACAGCATATGGAAGGCGGAGCCCATCCCTCTCTTTCCGCTGCCTTGAACCTTCCCTGAGTTTTAGTCAGGTACCCATTTACTGCTGGGTGGACAGAGGAAGTTTTCAGGCCCGAAAATTCGCATGCCGTGAGTGGGATCGAACCCGGGTCGTCCAGCCCAAAGACAAGTGGTATAATCACTCGTCCACAGGCCCTCCTCTACTTTGAGATAACCTGCAAATAATTACAATTAACGAAGCCATACGATTATAACTAAGTGTTTTCTTTTGGTCTACTCTGTTTGTTCTTGGCCTTTTGGCTAAGATCAAAGTGTAGTATCTGTTCCGATGGATACTGCACCCCATAGACTGGTATTGTCTTGGCCTTCGGGTCTTGATTTACGCCGGTCTATGGGTCTGTCCTGTGCAGTTCTAGGAGGTTAACCCTCCCAGGCTTTGCCTCCCCTCTGTGGGGAGGAGTAAGTTTATTGCTTACTGCCTGAGGCGCCCCTACCGGGGAATGCCGACGGGGCTGCCCAGGCAATTTTTAAACCCCACTTTCCCGACCCGACCTTGGGTCACATCTTACTTGTGGGAGTAAGATAAAAACTGGCCTTGTGCCTAACTCCTGGAGAGGAGTAAATCAATACTCTGTTTTGTTCTTTTTTTACCCTGCTCTTTCGGCTAGACTGTTTCGAGATCCAAATCAACGAACATTTACTTATGATGAATTTGAAAAAAAATGATGTCTTGCTGATTTCGTTTCAGCTTCCCCCCCCCCCCCGGCACATCTACTGCCATTGGGAGTGACCACTGGAGAAGCAATGTCATAAACAAGAAGTGATTGTGGTATGACTGTTACATTTCAACCCTGTGTCATACATGGAAGAAAATGCCGCCCACAAGCAAGTTTGTCTATACCTCTAAAAGGGGCCAAATCGATAGAAACTATTGAAAAAAAGAATAGGTTTGTTGGCCTATATCGTTTTTTCTAAATCACTGGCCTATATCGTTTTTTTCTAAATCACTGACCAGTGGGGCAGGAGAGAGACGGATAAAGGTCGGTAATTACTGGTTCATCATATCTTAATAGAACATTTCTAAAATCACTTTGTCGTACCTCTAAGCTTACGATCGCCATTTAAACCATGTGACGTCACATCCGTTTCCAGCATACGACAGGTCGAGATGACATGTGAGTGTAAAAGTTGACCCTCTGAATCGAAATTTAATGTCTATGCGCTAACGTTGCCTTGCGAATTTAAATCATCATATATGTACTATCGGACGTATATTTTACTGTTTAACATGACGTTTACTAAAGAAATAAACTGTATTGTGCGTGGTGATGTAAGGATCGGAGCCCCCTATGTCTCCTCATTTTTTTTATGGAAGTCGCTTTAGATAACACACGAAGCCACTTGATAAAAGGAGCTACTTGATCAAAGGAGCTACTTGATAAAAGGAGCTACTCATGATTATAAAAAAAGGGAGAGGAAGGTAGAATCACTTCAAGAAAGAACACCAATCACCAGCGTTCAATTTCCTTCTCGTTTATTTTCTGCATTTTTTTCTTTTATGGAAGGTGCAAAAACAAGGCATGAAACCACTTAATAAAAGGAGGTAAAACCAACGAAATATGAAACAGGAAATTCCTACTAGTCTAGCAAAAACCAAGGCTATAGGTAGGAGGAAAGCATAATAATAAAAAGGAAAAGGAATGTAGAATCACTTCAAGACAAACCAAATCTGAAAGAGACCACACCATCAGCGTTCAATCCCCTAGACTCTAAACAAGCTAGCTAAAAAGTAAGTCATTCAAGAGCCTAATAGATAAAGAAAAGGTTAAAAGGCTGACTGACAAAAAAATCTACCCGTAAACATATTATATAACAAACCGTCCCAAACCGTCGCCCATCCAAATAAGTACGAAGTATAAGGTGTCTTAACTGTGATGACCAACTTCGTATCTAGTTACAGTATTGATATTCAACGTGATCTTATTTCAATGTTTCCCGGAGACGCCAGACCTTGCACAAATATGCGACGTTTGAACATGTCTCGAGTAAGTTTGCATAGTTTAAATTTTTGACATTCCTTATTTACTCTACTTTCAAATGTAATATAATTATCTGAGAGGTATTACCGATGTGTGTTATCAAGTGAAATCCTTTTACAAAAACTTAACAGAAAAATAGTTTCCTGGAGCGAAGAATCCGATGGATCTTCTATAGCATATAATTAGTATACTTTTAATGTTTAATGAATCCGAATTTTCCAAGCAATAGTCGAACTTTTTTCAATGTCTAACAATGTAGAACACTCTTAGGTTAAAAAATGTTTTGTATCTCCGAAATATCTTTTCAATTGGGACATCCAACCTGCAACCCCAAATACCACACACACACAGATATTGGATTCAAACCACAGAGCGAACTGCAGGAAGTGAGAAAAAATGGCTATTAATAAATAGTTCGTTTTACACCGAAAATAAAAAAAGAAAGATACTTATTTAAAAACAACATCGTCAATAGTCAATAGTCTAGCGTTTTACCCCCGGACTATGACGCCTTGCCTGAGAAATATGTACTATGTTTATCACCTAAATATTTAATCGACTTTTATGTAATTGTTCGTGATTGTAGCGTTTGTAGCTTTTTGTAATATATTATTATATCAATTGGTTCATACCTTAAGTAATGAAATTAAATGCAATCTTTTGACTCTTAATCACTTAAGAAGTGAAACAATTGATATAATATATGTATATTACAAAAAGCAACAAACGCTACGATCACCAATAAAGATTATTAAATAAAAATACATATACATATATATATATATATATATATATATATATATATATATATATATATATGGTACACGTATTGTATTAGTTTCTGTAGATGTAAATCCGTTGAAACTCCAGTGTTTATAAAAAGTGCTCAATAACAAGTAGAGCTGTTCTTAAGTCTTCTCTGTCTTCTTTGGTCTGAAGAGGTTGACTCTCTGTGAAGAGTACAACTGAAACATGTATGCACATATGTAACCAAAAATGTTTGTATAAATACAAATGTATACTTATATTATATATATACATATATATTATATATATATATATAATATATATGTATATATAATATATATGTATATATATATATATAATATATATATATAATATATATGTATATATAATATATATATATTATATATATATATATAATATATTATGTATATATAATATATATGTATATATATATATAATATATATATATATATATATATATAATATATGTATATATAATATATATATATAATATATATATATATATATATATAATATATATATATATATAATATATATGTATATATATATATATATATAGATATATATATATATATATATATATATATATATATATATATATATATATATATATATATATATATATATATATATTATATATGAAGCAATCCAACAAAAGATATAAGCGTCAACTAATATCTTGGATTCAACAAAAGTATGTTTTTGGATTGATATGTTTGATGTTATGTATTTTTATATATTTGTGTATATAATTTTATATATTTTCAAAGCGTAATTTTATTGCCTGTAGTAGTATAACTGCGGTAATGGTCCTCTGAAGAGAAGAATTATCTTTGAAAACTCATGAGCTAAGGACTTAAGGATGCTTTGCATGAACTTTGAATTCTAATAAAATTTGATTGACACCTTATTTTATTACTTCATTTTATATTATAATATATATATTTATATATATATATATAGTTTCGAGCCTTTGTCAATATTAGTAGCCCCTGACGTCAACAATGGCAACTTGCCTTGTTTGAGGTGAACTATGTTAAAAAAAAATTCCCACTTTTTTAATGTGAAGGTCCATAGATACCGGAAATCTTTCTATTGTAGTAGCTTGTTTCCTTAAACCGCTTGCCTTTGGAATATATTTCCCTGCTCTATGTCTCTCCGACTGTACCAAGATGCTGAAAAACTCCTTAAAAATAAATATGGTCCCCTAATCACAGTAGCAATCACGTCTCAGTGGCAATGTGCCTTGTTTAGGGTTACCATAAGCAAAAGAGAAAACACGGCTCGGGTTTAAATCCAGGGAGTGTCAGCATCAGGATATGTCGTCCTCTGCTCGCTACTGTATATGCGTGTGGCAATGAAAGACGCGTTAGGCACAGAACCACAAAACAACCAAGTGGGAGTTGCAGCGTTGGTGTTTTTGTATTTCTTTGTTTTCTGCGCCAAACCTTACTCAACCTCGCACGCAACGACAGAGCTTTGTTGCTGTATGTGTCACTGGTGAAAACTTGCAATCTTGCAGATTAGCGAATAGATGCGATAACGGAGAGGACTTCAAGAAAAAAAAAACAGACAATCATGAGGCACGATTTTCGTGAGCTTAATGTAGAAGCCCGACTCGCTTAACAAACAAACAAAAAAAAACAAACTAACTAATCAACACCAGCTGTGTATGACATTAATGATAGATTTATATATATATATATATATATATAAATATATATATATAAAATAAAAAAATAAAATGAAATTAAAAAATAAAAACTAAAATAAATAAAAATAAAAATAAAAGATATAAAAATATCAAAACACGTACACACGCACGCAAACCCAAACATGCGCAAAAACGCCAAACAATAACACATTTCCTCAAATGAAACAACACTCTTTCAAATCGAAAGACATTTCTTCAAATGGATTTACATATCTGATGAGAGCGGACCACCGCTTGGAACGCGTTATATAAAATGATAAAATATATAAAATAATAAATAAATGTTTAAAAAAAACATTTCACAAATGTTGGTAGCCTTACTCCTTTACATATATACTTTTCTCTCGTTGGAACTGCACTAATACTGCACTACCCTCTTCTCTCTCTCTCTCTATATATATATATATATATATATATATATATATATAAAATATGAAACTAAAAGTATACTTTTAGTAGATAGAACCTATAGTGAAATGGTTTAAGCTCAATATACGAGATAGAGCAATTATAAAGCTAGATGAAAGAAGAGGGATAAACATGAACGAATGACAAATTTATTTCAACTTCGATTGTACAATGCAAAGAATAATAAACATGTTTTAGCGAGTACACCTGGCATTGAACAATCTAAGTTAAAATAAATGTCATTTGTACATGTTTATCCCTCTTCTTTCATCTATCTTTATATATATATATATATATATATATATATATATATATATATATATATATATATATGTGTGTGTGTGTGTGTGTGTGTGTGTTTGTGTGTGTGTGTTTTAAAAGTGTGTGCGTGTAAGCTGTGATTCATTAGAGTAACTAGAATGTGGGACATTAACGTATATTACTGTATGTGCTTATTTCATGTGTATGTATATATGTATGTTAAGTTTACTGTATTTAACCAGTTAAAACAGATAATCCTCATTCTTGGGCGAATGTGAATTCTTTCTTATTTTTCAGTTATGTCTATTTATATTTATTAGCGTGAAAATTCCATAGTTTTATCTTTGATTTGTTGTATATTTCTGCCGTGCTTAAAAAAGATTTCCATCCTATAGACGTTCAGCGTAAATGAAAAACCCACAATATTATTGAACCACGTTTGTTTAAACTGAAGCATACTTATCTAAGTACTCTAGCTAATATTATTTCAGAATATATCTGTTTATGGAGTTCTATCTCCAAAACCCTTGTAGGAGTTTATGACATATTTCTTCGTTCGGCGCGACCGCATACTGGTACAACATTATTGTACCAACTTTGTCAAAACTTAAACATATTTATCGTACTACTCTTGTTATCGAGTTATGTGGTCTCCATGAGCCTTGTGGCATATTCCCATTTCTTGGACGTCCGGTGCGAACGCTGACCCCACACTATTATTGTATACTCATTGGACAGAACAACAATTAAACTTTCATCTCTCCGTGAAGGCAAAGAAAGTAGATTTTTGTTCGAGTTTCACGTTCAACACAACAGCGATATACGTTTTTTTGCATTTGTTCTGTAGCGACCGGGCTATCACATTTTAAAAAGAAGTGGTGGAGGGTGATAACGTACGTACAAACACAAAATTGCCTCAGCGTATACTTTTACAAATAATCCGTTCTGTTTAGCTCAAATGTTTGGCTCCGTAACTCTAAAATGAAATTTAACAGATTATGGGAACAGGATTTCAATAGTTCGTCACGTTTAAGTTGGAAATACATTAATTTGTCTGCATCTATGCATTTCAGTTAGAGGTTCTGTCTATCGGACGGTTGGTCTGTCACACTCAATTTTGAAATGCTATTATATATATATATATATATATATATATATATATATATATATATATATATATATTAGTGCTATCATTATTGGAGCATTTATATTCGTGCACGTACACACATACTTTTAAAACACACACACACACACACATATATATATATATATATATATATATATATATATATATATATATATATATATATATATATATATATGTTAGTGCTATCATTATGGGAGCATTTATATTCGGAGAAAATAATAGTTTCTACTTACTTAATCACAGCTTACACGTACACACACACTTTTAAAACACACACACACACATATATATATTTTTTCTCCGAATATAAATGCTCCCATAATGAGAGCACTAACACACACACACACACACACACACACACACACACACATATATATATATATATATATATATATATATATATATATATATATATATATATATATATATATATATATGGGAAGAGAAGGATGAAGGTAATCCGACGTGATGGTAAAATGAAAAAGGAAAACCAAAAACTGGATGTTTTTTTATGTGTACATCAACGTTTCGTCTTTATTTATAAGACTTCATCAGGATGATGATATAGGGAAAAGATATCATGCAAGCACGGATACATGTAGGGTAGACATGTTGGGAAGAAAAATAAAATAAAATGAAAAATAAAAAATAATGGCAGCGTCTAGCTGGACGTCCGTACTTGTTAGAGAATGAAAAATGAGTGGGAGAAAAAAGGGGAAGGGTGGAGGGAGCAAGGACTACTGTGGCTGGCGATGAGAGAAAGAGGTGGGGGATGAGCAGGGGTAAAATGGATGGCAGAGAGAGATTGGAGGAAGAGGGGGAGGGGGTGTTTGACCAGATGGCTGTGGTCGAGATTGAAGGGGAAGAGTGAGTTGGAATGTTTGTGTGTGTGGGGTGTATGCAGGGAAATGGGGATGGGTAGAGAGGGAGGGGGGGGCTGTGATTTTGGTGGATGGGCGAAAGTTATAGTCTTAGAGAGCGTTTGAAGAAAATGAGGGAATTTAAGAAGAGGTATGGGAGAAAATGGATGAGAGGGGGAAGAGGGAGGATTTGTCGTGATAGGGTGTGAAATATTTGAAATATTTGGAAAATGATAGCAATGAGTGAGGGATTGGAGTGGGTGGGGGAGGGGGGTGATTGGAAGGGTGGGTGAGGAATATATTTGAGATTAAATGAACATAAAAGGGATATAAAAAACAACAACCCTCTTAGTGCACTTTTCTCCCATGCTCTAGAATATGGTCATGCATTCAAATTTGAACAAGCCAAAATCACTAAACACATCCACAACAAATCTCGGCGAAGATTATTGGAAACTGCACTCATCACATCCTCCACTACTATCAAGCAGCGAAATGGTTTCTTTAACCTATCACCCTTAATAAGCAAGATCATCCTCACAGAACAAAGTCTTTTGCCTGATCATGGCTAACTTTTATTTTCATCTCTAACCTTATGACACTTTTCCATTCACCCACACCCTTCCCTTTTCTCCCTGAATCTTCTCTTATTTTTCCTCATTTTTTCCCTCACATTTTTAATACTACAGTCCAAATAAACTTTCTCATGTTCCAAATATTTCAAATATATTCCTCACCCACCCTTCCAATCACCCCCCTCCCCCACCCACTCCAATCCCTCACTCATTGCTATCATTTTCCAAATATTTCAAATATTTCACACCCTATCACGACAAATCCTCCCTCTTCCCCCTCTCATCCATTTTCTCCCATACCTCTTCTTAAATTCCCTCATTTTCTTCAAACGCTCTCTAAGACTATAACTTTCGCCCATCCACCAAAATCACAGCCCCCCCCTCCCTCTCTACCCATCCCCATTTCCCTGCATACACCCCACACACACAAACATTCCAACTCACTCTTCCCCTTCAATCTCGACCACAGCCATCTGGTCAAACACCCCCTCCCCCTCTTCCTCCAATCTCTCTCTGCCATCCATTTTACCCCTGCTCATCCCCCACCTCTTTCTCTCATCGCCAGCCACAGTAGTCCTTGCTCCCTCCACCCTTCCCCTTTTTTCTCCCACTCATTTTTCATTCTCTAACAAGTACGGACGTCCAGCTAGACGCTGCCATTATTTTTTATTTTTCATTTTATTTTATTTTTCTTCCCAACATGTCTACCCTACATGTATCCGTGCTTGCATGATATCTTTTCCCTATATCATCATCCTGATGAAGTCTTATAAATAAAGACGAAACGTTGATGTACACATAAAAAAACATCCAGTTTTTGGTTTTCCTTTTTCATTTTACCATATATATATATATATATATATATATATATATGCATGGAGTTATTTTTGCCGGCTGTTTTTATATACACGGCTAGCTAGTTAACCAATCCGATTCTTTGTTATTCTCCCAGCATAATTGTTGGGCTTCCCACGAACAAAGGTGTGGTTAATGTTACTTCCTATATCCTGTTCTATTGTTCTGTTTTCTATAGATTAGCCTATATCCTGTTTCCGTTAATCGCTTTATTTACTTGCTTCCCACGACAGGAAGATGTGGCACAAGGCCGAGAAGTGGGGGAAAAGTCAGCGCTCCAGCGGAAGAGCTAGGCTGGTCTCTAAAAATAGCCTGAGCAGCCCTGTTGGCATTTCCCGGTAGGATCGCCTCAGGTGATTGGCAATAAACTAACCCCTTCCCTAAGAGGGAAGTCAATGCCTGGGAGGCTGATTGTTGAGAACGTATTCTTGGCTGGTATTTAAGTTTTCTAATCATCAGACAACTTTCGCAGACTTAATCCCTTTGGAATCCGCTAGTTCGGTCATGAGGTCTGTCATAGTTAAATAAAAAATATAACTAGATGAGCCGGTTAGAAAAGATGTCTGTCTGTCAGTCACGCTCATAGTTGAAGTAACATTGTGCATCAATACACGATAAGATTGAGTGGACATATCTTTATAAGAGCCGTCCATGTTATATAAGTAATGAAAAAGAAACCAGATGTTAACATCATTATTTGCAGTAAGTAAAAAAGACAAAAATAATATTTACAATTCGCTGAGAAAAATATGTCTTATTGACAGTTGTTCAAGCGTTCAATACGGCCTTCCATTCTTGTCGGCACGGTCGGCTAAGGATTCTTTTCAACAAAATCGTAACGAACAACATTTCAGTCGAAGTTTCTCTTGTGAAAATCAACTCTTTTTGCCTCGTCGCCGTCGTTCGCAGTCAAAGGTGGAGACATGTTTTGAAAACTTGGACACCAGTTGTATACGTCGAGTGCTCAACCGATTAAACTACGGAACCCGCTACTAGAAGTGAAAAGAATTTATTAGTATTTAATGGAATTCATTTGTTTACATTATTCTACGATATCCATAACCGAGAGTAGTCGATACATTTTACGGATATATTACTGTTTACACTAAGTAGAAACTATTATTTTCTCCGAATATAAATGCTCCCATAATGGTAGCACTAACACACACACACACACACACACACACATATATATATATATATATATATATATATATATATAATTATTTATGACAATATATGTGTTAGCATATACTATCAGTGCCTTTTTATTTTGCATTCTCTTTAAAAGATTCAGCTCGATGATTGTCAATTAGTAACAACAAAGCATGTATAAGTCAGTTTCATTTTATATTCCGATAATCCTGTTTTTATTTATTTATTTATTTTGTCACATTTCCAAAAACATAACATTTTGTGAGATGTATTTTTACGGTCCGTTTCATTTGTCGTGAGCCAAACAACATTTTTATGTCAATATCGTCTCTGCAACACTACAAAATAATCAGAAAAATACACAAAGAATAAAAAGTTCTTGAATTAAAATGTCTTGAAAAAAGTACACTATACAGTGGTTCATTTTGGGGCGAAATTTCAAAAAAACAAAAAACAAAGAAAAAAGCATATATATATATATATATATATATATATATATATATATATATATATATATATATATATATGATTATTTTTTATTTACACAGACATGTACAAAATCTGCGACACTGGCATATCGATGTTATCGATCAACAGCTATTATAAACTGACATCTCATCAGTCAGTTAGAATCCGATCTTAACCTTAGATCATATTTGGAAAGGTTAAGAGCGGATTTTAACTCTGACTGATGAGATATCAGTTTATAATAGCTGTTGATCGATAACATCGACATGCCAGTGTCGCATATTTTGTACATGTCTGTGTAAATAAAAAATAATCATATATAAAAGCTCTATTTGATATTGAGCACTTTTTATAAACCCGGTTGAAAATCTTTGGATTACTACCCTGTGGATGTTTTACCTTGATTATATATATATATATATATATATATATATATATATATATATATATATATATATATATATATATATATATATGGGAAGAGAAGGATGAAAGTAATCCGACGTGATGGGAAAATGGAAAAGGAAAACCAAAAAATGGATGTTTTTTATGTGTACATCAACGTTTCGTCTTTATTTATAAGACTTCATCAGGATGATAAAATAGAGAAAAATGTCATGCAAGCACAGATACATGTAGGGTAGATATATTGGGAAAAATAGAATGAAATAGTGGCCAACTGCTGGGTGGACGTCCGTATTTGTTGGAGAAATAGAAATGAATGTAGAAAAGAATGAGTGGGGAAAAATGGAAGGATGGGGTAAGCCAGGACTACTGTGGCTGGATGTAAGAGAAAGAGGTGGGGGATGAGCAGGGGTAAAGTGGATGGCAGAGAGGGAGGTGAGGAAGAGGGGGGAGGGGGTGTTTGACCAGATGGCTGCTGTTCAAGATTGAAGGGGAAAAAGTAAGTTGGAATGTTTGTGTATGGGGGGTGTATGCAGGGAAAGGAGGATGGGTAGAGAGGAAGGGGGGCTGTGATTTTGGTGGATGGGCGAAAGTTATGGTCTTAGAGAGCGTTTTGAGAAAATGAGGGAATTTAAGAAGGGGTATGGGAGAAAATAGTTGAGTGGGGAAGAGGGAGGATTTGTTGTGATAGGGTGTGAAATATTTGAAATATTTGGAAAATGATAGCAATGAGTGAGGGATTGGGGGGGGGGAGGAGGGCGGTGATTGAAAGGGTGGGTATGGAATATTTGAGATATTTGGAACATGAGAAAGTTTATTTGGACTGCAGTATTAAAAGTGTGAGGAAAAAGTAAGGAGAAAATGAAGATTCAAGGAGAAAAAGAAAGGGAACAGTAAATGGGAGAGTGTTATAGTGGTTGGAGATGAAAAAAGTTTAACCATGATCAGGCAAGAGTCTTTGTTCTGTGAGGATGATCTTGCTTATTAAGGGTGATAGGTTAAAGAAACCATTACGTTGCTTGATGGTGGTGGAGGCGGTAATGAGGTTTTGGTTTTCCTTTTTCATTTTCCCATCACGTCGGATTACTTTTATCCTTCTCTTCCCATATATATATATATATATATATATATATATATATATATATATATATATATATATATATATATATATATATATATAATCAAGGTAAAACATCCACAGGGTAGCAAAAAACAACGACAAAAGTCTCAATGGAATCAAAACGAATCGTTGCAATGTATTAAAATTACTTGGGAATTGCGGGATAGCATAAAGGAAAGGAGGGTAAAAGAAAGGGAAGAGAGAGAATAAAAGAAAAAGGAAAAGAAGAAAAAAAAAAAGAAAAAAGAGAATGAAAAAGGAAAAAGAAAAAGAAAAAGAAAGACGATCGAAAATAGAGTGTAATCTAACAGGTGGGGGGTGGTTAAGGGATTCAAATCAAAATGATATTTAGGCAGAAAAAAGGGGGTCAGAAGATAAAAGTGAAGATGAAAAATAATAAAAAATAAATTCCAAGGTGGCCGCATACATATTGCATACATATATATATATATATATATATATATATATATATATATATATATATATATATATATATATATATATATATATATATATACAAATAAAGATATAATATATTAGAACAGATCACGAAGGAATTGATGCTCAATATACGAGATAGAGCAATTATATAGACAAGTAAAAGATGGCAATAAAGATTGTAAACGCACAATATCTGTTACGTCATCAGTTGATCAAAACAAGGTGTTTTAAATAAAATAAGTTCATTTTTCCTTCAATGGCTTTTAAACTTCTTCTCCTTGCATTGGACACATTTTATATTTTTATTTATCTTATATTATCTTCTTTCTTTTTAATTACCGACTTATCCGTTTGTATTCCTCTGACGATAATATTTCATTCTTTGAAAAGCCATGGCTTAAGGAAGGAACATATATTTATTTTATTTGAAACATTTTCTTTTGAGTAACTGATGACGTAATAGATATTGTACTTTCACAATCGTTATTCCTATCTTTTACTTGTCTCTCTCTTTCTCTCTCTGTCTTTATATATATATATATATATAATATTTGTTTTTGTTTATTATCTATGTACGTATACGTTTCGTCCTTTTAATCGGGACTCGTCAGCATAGAGATATAAACTATTAACTACTGGTCCCGTGATTCGAAACCCAAATGTCACAGTATGTTACCACTCAAATCCCGATATCTAGATCCACACGGCCACTATATATATATATATACATATATATATATATATATATATATATATATATATATATATATATATATATATATTAGTTGATGGTTTATTCCATTCGCTACAAAATATATTCTGTTTCATTAACGCTTAAAATAAGCATCAATTCATCAGGCATTTCGGAACCATACTGCTCAGAGTTGTATAATTTAACAACAACCTTGTATAATTTAACAAGGTTGTTGTTAAATTATACAAATCTGAGCAGTATAGTTCCGAAATGCCTGACGATTTGATACTTATTTTAAGCGTTAATGAAACAGAATATATTTTGTAGCAAATGGAATAAACCATCAACTAAATATACTTTGCTCTGAATTTTTATTGAGCACTCTCATGAACCCGGTTTAAACTTCCTTCGGGTTTATACCCCTTGGATATTTGTAACAAGCGAATTATATATATATATATATATATATATATATATATATATATATATATATATATATATATATATATAGTTAAGATAAGTATTTGCGCCTGACCCCGAAAGTAATGTTATTCTTCTTTTTTCATCAATTTCTTTGGTTATAACATATTTTGTCAATCCTGAAAATACACTTGTCTATAGTTACGAAGAAGAAATATAGTTACATATCAAGAAGTCAAAATTATATACCCCGTTTTATAAATACTTTCCAATAAAGGTAAGCCATTATGTGAAAAGCGCACCAATTAATGCTGGTAATTCAAGCTAGCGTCATATATAGCACACTAATGAAAGTTGCCATTTGACAGATATGGAATATTGTGTGTTGCTTAACTGCACATATCACATAGTAAAACCAGACAGTGATTATTCTACGATACATATGAAAATGGAATAAGAGAAAACTTTTGTATTGTTAGCAGGGGGCTGTCTCTGTGGATGGCGTTTATTCGGAGTGGCCTATATAAATTGTATTATGTTGAATTAATTTTTATTACATATATAATGTTTTTCTCCATGTAAAAATGATTAAATCTTTTTTGAATACACACACACAGATATATGGCTTCATGACTTGTCCGGAGCGATTTCCATTAAAAAATTCAGTTTCTCTTACGAGATACAACACCACTGGACATGCTTTCTTATTTCTCAGCAGAACTGGTTTTGTCACCAACATTGCAAAGAACTTTCCTCTGTATACTTTAAATAAAACGGAATTTCCATAAACATAGTTTCTTTCTAAGAAGTCTGGAACACGTTACCGCGGGAATATGTCCCTACAGGCTACAACATGGTCGTTTACAAGTCAATTGTGTACAGATATCTGTTATGTTGTCCTGTTTATTAATCATAGCTCTCAATCCTTTTCGAAGTGCTGCTCCCATTTCTAATTAAAAAACTGAATAACTCGAATCCTCGAGTGGTTTTTGGCTTTTATAGGTTGTGAACCATTAGTAGCAATATAGTGATACTACGAATTCTCGAGTATTTGTCGGGGATGGCAGCTTTGGCGACACTCCTTACATGCGACAAGCCGAAGAGTCATCACCACAAAAAAAAACATCGTCATTCGACATAGTGGACCCACCCGGTGACGAGGATCCCAATATGTAATACGTATTTAAGTTCTGATAAAACCTGTTGTTAATTGTAACATGCTGACGTATATTTTTTCATCATTTCACGAGTGAAACGTGACAATGTGGGCCGCAAATTGATTCATCAACTATATAATATTTATTGCACCGATGAATCGGACTGCTTTAACTCTATCTACCCGATATAATATTCTCTATATATGTGGAGAGTAGAAAGTGACTAACTTTGGTTTACTTTCAGCAGCATTGTAACCCTCGCTTCCTTTATTTTGTCATTTAGTCTTCACATTCCATGAGCGATGTTTCTGACAAAAGGGAGACGGACGTTGAAGAACGTGCAGGGACTTCTTTAGGGAAATGGCGACTCTGGCCATTTTGTCAATAAGTAAAGAAGAAATTTGAAGATCTCTGACTTAAACACACGTTCTCGATAGACGAAATAGTACAATAAATGCACTTTTTCAGATTGGTGTGTAGCCAGTTGATGTTTTGGTATTTTCCATTTAATAATGTATGGAATGTTTTCTTTCTTAAAGATTGAAATGTTTATTAACTTGCCTAAACGAATGTTGGACATTGTCAAAAGTGTCTGAAAGTCTTTTAGAAGCAGCGGAGATATGGTTTCTAAGAAGAATTCTACGTATCTCATAGACAGAAAGGAATAAAATAATCATGCTTATAGCTGACTACAACAGATAGCTTCTCAATACTGTCCACGTCAGATAGTTGAAGTTATTCGGTCATATAATGCGTGCGGAAGGCTTGGAGAAAAGCTTGATGCTAGGAAAAATCGGCAAAAAGGTCGGAAGCTATCAATATAGCACTTATTGTTGGCTAGTTTTTTACCTTGAAGTAGTATTTTTTTAGCTTTTACACATCAAGTGGATTCATGCCTTGTCTGGGGCGATTTTCATTTAAAAAAATAGGAGAGTTGTTCAAAAGGTTCTAAATCTCGCACAATATACGCAAAAAAAGTAGAGTTTCTCATTATTTTTCAATATAAATCCCGATTGACATCAGTACACATGCTACAATGATTTTAAATCGTTGCAATTGTAACCCTATGCGCCGTTGAACTCACACAGTGGCGTATCATCAGTATCACACCCTTAAATGTTGCCCGATTCTACGATAGAACAATGTTTGTTGCCTCAATCTTTATACGCCAATGCAGTGTTTAAAAGATCCGCAGAACATTAATGTTGACGCAACTTAGTCAGTGGCTTGTCTAAGTTGTCAGTTCTGTCGGCAACACCAATACAAGAGAAAAACTGCCGTAAACAACAAGAAATAGTTGTTGAAACACGGGTGTGTATCACTAATGAAAACACATTTTCTGTTCGAGGGAATAACAAGTTGAGGAATTTAACTACGACGAAGTATTGTTTAGCGGCTTTGAAAGTTATTTCCTTTTTATCACTTGAAGGAAGTAGAATTTGGAAATACATTTTCTTAAAATTTTAAACTTCTGTTTTTGATCGGTCACCGACTTCGGTCTCTTTCTCTCTGTCTGACTGTCGACTTCTCCGAATGTTAGTAGTTTTAATTGAGTACTTTTTATTTAATACGAGTGTTGTGATTTGCTAACTAATCACAATTGAAACGTAAATTTAAAAATGTAAACATAAAAAGAATCAAGTATTTGGTAAAAACAAAATGAATCTTGATATATCTTAAATAGCTTTTAAAAAGAGAGTTATAATATTTACTCTTGATAGGTCTTAAAGTCAGGTTCCATTTTTTAAAGAAATCCTTCTTAACTGAAGCTAATTTTATTTTTGTCCCATTTCAGAGTATCACGTGTCGGAGGGAGTAGGATTGCGTTTTATAATGTGGTACCAGCCGAGTTTATAATATCAGCTTTACAGACACATACAGAACGGCAGACGTACATGCAGACACGCAGAAAAAACAAACAGAAATACCGACACATATTCTGCCTTCGGAATCAGATGAAAATGTTTTTAACAATAGTTCCATTCTTAATCAGATGTTTAGCAATTATTCTATTCATTGTTGTCCCATCCAGAGTGTCCCATGTCGGAGGGTGCTGGATTTTTCAAAACCTATTGTGTGTCTAGCTGTTACGTTTTTACTACCCGAGGCGTGTATAAGCTTATACCCCCGTTGTCGGGAGCCTATGTTGTTTCTGGTATGTTGACAAAATAACTCGAACGCTGATATTAATTTATAAGATAGTTTTTTATTTTTATTTTTTATGGAAATCGCTCCAGACAAAGCATGAAGCCACTTGATGAAAGGAGCTAAAATGTATGAAAGATACTTATTGTAAAGACAGGAGATAATTATTGGCCTTAGTCTTGAAAAGACCAATGCTATAGGTAGGAGGAAAGCAGTCAGCAGGAAGAGAGTTCCACAAGTCTGAAGGTTTTGGAAAGAATCTACTGGAATACGGAACTGTATTACAATGAGGTATCAAAGCAGCAAATTGATGGAGAGCACTAGACCAACGAGTAAATTTAGTTAGAATAATATAAACAGACTATAGATAAGACAATTCTGAATAATACATGCCATAATAATATTTATAAAAAAGACTGAGACTAGCAATATCACGTCTATGAGAGAAAGAGAGAGGATGTAGAGACCAAGAAAAGGTGGGACCAATCAAATTACAGATCCGTTTATGTACCTTATGAAAACAGTACTCCATACAGTGTCTGTTAATAGATTTATAGACAATAGCTTCCTGTGTACGAAACTGTTGAAAACGATAGACAGAACCGAATTTACGAGAAGCAGAAAGAGCAATAGATCTAATGTATGAACGACAAGAAAGATTTTATGAGAAAGACCAAGAAGTTTCAGAGTCTCAATTTCTCCTCAAGAGCAGACATCCATGAGAATTTCGGGGAGAAAAGGGAAAGAGACATAGAGAAAGATAGGTAGATTGTCTTGCTGCAGCTAGCTATATTGGGACCGTGCTATTTACAAGTCTTTTCTACCTGAAGTGCTGCCAATAATAGACATAATTATCCTCGCCTAGAAGTCAACTTCCGTTCTTAGGTCACCTCTGACAGTTAGGTGTCACTCAAACTTTTCCATTAAAATAACAGCTTACGTTATGCAACTTTTCTCTCTTGGAGGTCGGGGGGGGGGGGTAATCAGGACAGATGGACAGCTGGAAAGACAGACACAGTTTGTGGTTTATCATTAAATTCTGAAAGAAAAATCAAGTTAAAATGTCAACATGAGTTTTTTTATTTTATTTTGAAGTTGTTTTTTATTTTATTTACTTAAAATGACGTCATTTGCCAAGCAAAGGTGAGTAAATATTTGTAATTCATTGAAGTGAATCGAGGTCGCTAGTGAATGGGTCGGTTGCACCAGATGTAACCAAACGAGCAGAAGAAATGTTCTTTTTTAAATGAAAGGCAAGTTTTAAATGAAGAGAAAGCGGCATGAGTGGGTGACATGGTGAGAAGGAACACCGAGAGAGAGAGAGAAAGAAAGAGAGAGAGAGGAACGAGTAGAGAGAGAAAGGGAGAATGAAAAGAAAAAGAAAGTAAGAAAGAGGGAAAGTGAGAGAAAGAGAGAGAAAACGAGAGAGAGAAAGCGATTGAAGGAGCGATATATAAAGAGAGATAGAGAGAAAAAGAAAGAAAGAGAGAGGAGAAAGAGGACGAAAGAAAGAAAGAAAGAAAGAAAGAAAGAGAGAAAAAGCGAGCGAACCAGAAAGAAGACATACATCAATAGAGATATAAAGAGATGGAAAGAGAGAGAGAGAGAAAGAAAGAGAGAAAGAGAAAGAGTCAGGGAAATAGAGGGAGAAAAAGAGAGAGGGAAAAAAAGGGACAGAAATAAAGAGAGATAGAGAAAGCAAGTTATAAAGAGAGATAGCAAGAGAAAGAAGGAAAGAAAGAAAGAAAAAAGAATGAATGAAAGAGAGAGAAAGCGAGCGAAAGAGAAAGAAAGAGATAGATCAATAGATATATATATAGAGAGAAAGCGAGAGAGAAAGAGAGAGAGAGAAAGATAAAGAGAGAAAGATAAAGAGAGAGAGAGAGAGAAAGAGAGAGAAAAAGAGAAGATCAGGGAGTCAGATGCAACAACGGAGGGGGTAGCGAAAGGAACTTACTTTATTTGATTTGTGACTATTTATCACTTATTTTCTATTATTATTATTATTATTATTATTATTATTATTATTATTATTATTATTATTATTATTATTATTATTATTATTATTATTATTATTATTATTATTATTTTTTCTACTTTCTTCTATTAATTTAATTTTTTTAATTGAATGTATCCTAAATATTTTCATTACTATTATCAGTATCGATCTTAACAATTACTTGTATCCTAAATATTTTCATTATTGATCTTAACAATTGCATAATAAGAGGTTCTGTGTCCATATTGCCTGGATATATGTGGTTGTTATATAATACACACATTTGTGGGTTTTTTGCTTAACTTCTATATGTGATGTTATAAAAGGCGCTGATGAAGTGACCTTTTCGAATCATCTCAAGTATAATACGAAATAAAATGTTCTGAATCGTTTTAGAAACGATTGTACGCCAAATATTCGTTGTGTTTAAATTCTTCGAACTGATATAAATAATGTTCTAAATTGATTTATCTCAGCTTACTTTAATTCATATATATATATATATATATATATATATATATATATATATATATATATATATATGTGGGGGGGTGAAAAATAACAAACGGAAAACAGGTTAAAGTGCAGGAGAAAAACAAAAACAAGAGATTTGACCAGTTTCGCTAACAAGAACGAAACCGGTCAAATCTCTTGTTTTTGTTTTGCTCCTGCACTTTAACCTGTTTTCCGTTTGTCATTTTTCACACATTTTGTCTACCACGGCATTTCATTTTCACGACTTATTGTGCACCTTACCCCATATATATATATATATATATATATATATATATATATATATATATATATATATATATATATACTATTTGTTTTGTTTATTATCTATGTATGTATACGTTTCGTCCTTTATAATCGGGACTCATCAGCATAGAGATATGACTATTCACTACTGGTCATGCGATTAGAAACCCCGGATTCCGAGTATTTCACAACTCAAATCCCGATATCTATATATATATATATGATATTATTACATAAGGTATTATAGATCAATTAAAAATATTCCCCGATTTTCAGTTTTCTTTGGTCTATTTTTCTTTGGTTTATCTTCTAAGAGATTTTAAACTCTCGTTTGAAAATTCAACTATTTTAGATTGTCGTTGATTTTTTTTAGAGTGATTAGACCCTAATAAAGAAAAAATTGAAATAATTAAAAAGATAAAAAATCTATAATAAAAAGAATATCTATATGCAACAAAATGGATGTGTACATACATAAACTAAAATAATACTCATTCTAGGATGAGTAAAATTAATTCCCCGAAATGATCAATTTTGCCCTAACTTTATTCAAAGTTATGAATAAATCAAAGTATGATGTTACTAAACCTTATGTCTAGAATCTATATTCCAATTTTGATAAAAATCCATTACTTGAGTTTCATTCTAGAAAATGTTGAACAT
Source organism: Sepiola atlantica (assembly GCA_963556195.1). NCBI lineage: Eukaryota > Metazoa > Mollusca > Cephalopoda > Sepiida > Sepiolidae > Sepiola > Sepiola atlantica. Next base: position 1,283,705 of record OY744533.1, on the reverse strand, counting down.
GTAAACCTCATGAAATCTCATGAGAATTTGAAATTCAGGGGATCTTGTTTAATTAGGGTTTAATCACTCTGGATAAAACTCAATGGAAATCTGAAATATTTATAATTTTCAAACGACAGTTTAAAAACTCCTAAAACATAGACCAAAAGAAACTTAAATTCAGGGAATATTTTTAATTGTTGTCTAATACTTTATGTTAAAAATTAAGAAAAATCACGAGTATCTCAATTGGCACGAAAGTACGAAGAGTAAGAGAAAAAGTAGAAGAAACAGAAGAAAAAGAAAAAGAAGAAAAAAAGAAGAAGAAATAAAAGAAGAAAAAGAAGAAAAAGAAAAAGGAAAAGAAAAAGAAGAAATAAAAGAAGAAGAAAAAGAAGAAAAAGAAAAAAGAAGAAAAAGAAAAAAGAAGAAATAAAAGAAGATAAAAAGAAGAGAAAGAAATAGAAAAAGAAGGAGAGCAAGAAAAAAAGAAGAAATAAAAGAAGAAGAAAAAGAAGAAAAAGAAGAAAAAAGAAGAAGAAATAAAAGAAGATAAAAAAGAAGAAACAGAAGAAATAAAAGAAGAAGAAACAGCAGAAAAAGACGAAGAAGAAAAAGAAGAAGAAAAAGAAGAAGAAAAAGAAGACAAAATAAAAGAAGAAGAAAAGGAAGAAATAAAAAGAAGACACAGAAGAAAAAGACGAAGAAGAAAAAGAAAAAAGAAGAAAAAGACGAAGAAGAAAAAGAAGAAGAAAAAGAAGAAAAAGAAAAAGAAGAAATAAAAGAAGAAATAAAAATAAGAAGAAAAAGAAGAAAAAGACGAAGAAGAAAAAGAAGAAAAGGAAGAAGAATAAAAAATAAGATAAAAAGAAGAGAAAGAAAAAGAAAAAGAAGAAGAGTAAGGAAAAAGAAGAAATAAAAGAAGAAAAAGAAGAAGAAAAAAGAAGATACAGAAGAAAAAGAAGAAAAAGAAAAAGAAAAAGAAGAAAAAGAAAAAGAAGAAGAAATAAAAGAAGAAGATAAAAAAGAAGAGAAAGAAATAGAAAAAGAAGGAGAGTAAGAAACAAAGAAGAAATAAAAATAAGAAGAAAAAGAAAAAGAAAAAAAAGAAGAAGAAAAAAGAAAAAGAAAAAGAAAAAGAAGAATAAATAAAAGAAGATAAAAAAGAAGAAACAGAAGAAATAAAAGAAGAAGAAAAAGAAGTAAAAGAAAGTTTTCTATCGGTCCCCCCACTGGCGTAGCTAGGGGGGGGGGCGAGGGGGGCGGGCCGCCCCGGGCGGCACACCTGAGGGGGCGGCATTTTGAGAGGGTAAAAATAGAAAGTAGAGAAAAAAATTTAAAAAAACAAAAGTTAACAAAAAATATGAAATTTTATACTATAATTTTGTATAATAATAAATTTAAATGAGAACATTTGAAAACCTGAAAATGTTATGAAATGATAAAATCATTTTTATTTACTTTTTTGTCGTTGTTGTTAAAGTCCGAATTTTCGCCAAATAACATGGATGTATCAAGGAGAGAATAGTCCGATGTAGTTTTCTTTTCTTTGTCTTCATAATGTTATTATTAAGAGGGCGAGCCCTCCGAAGAGAAAAAACGTCTTGTATCGGTGCTTTTTTAAATCCGTGTGTGTAATCGCTCGGTTTTCAGAAATTTGTTGTTGTTAATAACGTTTCAACTCTTTTAAAAATAGTTTTAATATATTTTAAACAAATGTATTTATGAATGGCAAATAAGGCTATAAATTTATTTTTTGTGAGAGAACTGTCGCAAGGCATCAAGTCGGTTGAAAATTTACAAACAGATTTTTCGCGCCTTTTTTCGGCAAAGTTATCAATGACTCTATCAAAATTCACTTCCTCGACAAGTTCCCTCTCTATTGAGAGGATTGCCAAGTCTGTAAGTCTTGTCTGGCTCATTGCTGATCTAAGGTAGTTTTTTATGAGCTTCAGTTTTGAGAAAGAGCGCTCACAGCTAGCAACGCTAATAGCTCTGGTGAGGAAAATTCTCAGCAAGATCACAATATTAGGGACGGAGTCCCCAAGTTGGTATCTTTGTATAAAGTTCAAAAGTTCAAGAGGTCCATCGATTTTGTCTTTTTTCTGAAGCTTTTACAACATACTGTAACCTCTTCTTTTCAGCAAAGAATTTCTCTTTTTCTATATCTTCGTCAAATCCACCAAGCTGACAATCATAATTATCATCAAGCAGATTTGACGGTATAAGAAAAGCGTATTTATTTGCAAGATTGTGAACTTGTTGAAATCTGCAAGATATTTCTTCAGTCAATCTGTCTATGACAGACAGCATTTCCCGTCTCAACTCAGTATCAAAACTCAGCGCTGCATCAGTCAATCCTTCACCATCCATTCGTTTCTTTTTGCGAATACGACGCTCCATGCTTATCCCCATTTCAGAGCAGAGTGTTTTTGACTCGTCTATTGCAGTGTCCACTATCTTTTCTCTATTCTGAAGAAGGAAATCTTTCAACGCCGTCAGCCTGACAGAACTTTGTTGCAGATCCAGCCCTTTTTTTTTGAAGATATTTCTGGGCATCATTGATTTCTGGGAGAATAGTTTTCCAAAGGTTCAGAAATAAAAGAAACGGAAACGATAGTACCGAGTTGAGAATTAAAGATGCATCTGATCTTGTGGTTGCATTTTCTCCTTCTTCTGTGAGCTGTTCCAGGGCAATGACGACTTCCACTATTGTTTTTATCACAACATCTACAGCATCTGCTCGACTAATCCATTGTTTTACTATGCACATAGATTCGAAAAAACTGTCAAAAATATATAACAAATAAATGTTATCAAAGGCAAGATAAGTTACTCTTCTACCTATCTCGACAAGTTTTTAGTGGTTTTTACTCACTTAAAACGTGTAATCAGTTAGAAAAACATAGTGGCTATCGGTATATGCGAAAAATACAAATGAAATCCATTCAATATATGTTAGCGTGAGTCGTGACATAGGGTGACATATATTCGGTGAATTTCTAAGAGTATTTTCAATATGTATTTAGTTTTAAGTCAATTTCCCGAACTTGCCGCATTCTAAACGAAGTCTGGCGCCGTTTTTTATTTTTTGACAGTTTTTCTTCGAATCTATGTGTATAATAAAACAAACCCGAAATTGTTAATTCGATTTACTTCTCTTACTTTTCATTTTAATAAATATTCGATTAATATTACATGATATATATACATCTACTAATATATATATATATATATATATATATATATATATATATATATAAGGTTAAGATTTTTTTGTTATTGGCGTTTGTTCCGCGATAAGCGTTTCTTTACATTTTTTATATATTTTTATACATTCGCAACCTTAGCTATAAGCTCTTTATTATTCATATTATTATATGAATGAATCGCCCTAACTTTTTGGACGCATTTAATTTAATTATGTTTTTACGTGCATAAAATAAAATAAACTAAAATAAATGTTATGCACGTAAAAACATAATTAAATTAAATTACATATATATATATGTGTGTGTGTATAATAGTCATTCACACACAGGACTGTTTCGCTGTTTACAGCTCATCGGTGCGGCTAGACTTTAGCAACTACTTCCAGCTAGGAACGAAATCCGATCATCTGAGAGAGCGAGGGAGAAATATTTTAACAACAATTAGCAGCCTTTGGGCTGATATCACAGTGTAGTATCTGTTCTAATGATACACTTCTCCTTTTCTGTCGTCGGTCAGTATGGGGAAATCGTTCATGACTGAGAATTTTTATTTTTGTTCCTATCCAGAGTGCCCCTTTTTGTGGAGCTGGATTTTCCCCACATTAAAAACCGGCCTTGTGTCTAACTCTGCCCTCGTGGAGAGGCAAGTAAATGAGAACAATCGGCAGTCGTTGCCAAACCGACCTCAGCTCTAATTGTACACAAGATCTAATTTTAAACAAGACCATTGCTATATTCGCTTACGGCCGTTTGCCATTTTCGGCTCTCATTATGCTCAACATTATGGGAGCATTATAATAAATACGTATTTATTTTATAACTATATATGTGCATATATACATATATATGTGCATATACACATATATTTATACATACATATACATATATACATACATACGTGCATATATACATATATACACACACATACACATATATAAATACGCATATATACATACATATATATGTATATATATATATATATATATATATATATGGCTGGTTTTAATTCTTGAACAAAATTTCCATTAATTGAGAATAAATTGCTTTAATTCATTTCAATCACTAAGTTTAAAAAATGCAAGCATTAATTATTTCTGGAGATATACTCAGTGACCGGCTGACCTAACAGGATAGGGCCAAGCCTAGGCTTCGGCCAAGCACCAAAAAAACAAAATGACCTCAGAAAGATTTCATACTTAAAGGGGAACTTTCATATAAATTTTTATCGAATAGGTGCGAAAAGAAAGTTGGATATTTGGGTGTATATACACCGACATCAAAGAGGAAATAACATTAGATGCGAAAGTTTGAATTCATTAATTTTATTACTGTCCAAACGTTTGTTTTTGTAGCATACTTTTTATAACTCCTTGTAAACTTTACAATTGCTAGCTGGGGGATCGGACAAAATCACCCCGGGCAACCCCCACCATCTACTTAAAACAAAAGGAAAACAGATAAAATCTCAAATGAATAAAAAATATTAAAAATCAGTTTTCATATTTTAATTTTAATTTAATTGAATTTAGGAAAATTAGATACCGTAGAACTAATTTTCGCAAGGTATGAAAATTAAGAATAATGTTAACTTAATAATAATGGACCAGTTTTCCTACCTAGCAAAAAATTTTCCATGGACGAATTATCCTTGGGCGAATTATCCATGGACGAATTTATCGGGCACCCAAATGCCGGGGGGGGGGGGCGGAAAATTTTACTACCGCCCCGGGCGGCAAAAGGTCTAGCTACGACACTGGGTCCCCCCCTTTGTGTAAAACTAAACTAAACTAAATATAGCCCATATTCGGACACTTTACGCCTAGTTGCTGTTTTTTTAATTTAAAATGATCGGTTAAATAGTCAAGAAACGAATCCATTACGTATAAATATATATAAACATGTACACATACATTACTTTGAATTTGAGTCACGAACAAAGAAAGGAAGGATTCTATAGTTCTGGTGGAGCTAGTTTGTTCAACAGCGGGGGGGGGGGAGATTAGCGAAGGGGCTGTTTTAACGTCTTATCCCACAAGGCATGAGAGAACGGAGCAATTCGAGGGTTGGCAATATGCCGAAACCCATAGCCCTAACACAATTAAATTCCCTTTCTATTCTCTGACTAGCGTAGCCCTGTAGTTATAAAAAATTTTACGTTTTTCTTTTCCAAAATATAAGGGAAGTAACTCGGTATTTACTAATACGTATACTACAAGACTCCTTACAAAAGAGTTAGGTAATTCCTGAGAAAACAAAGATATACTACACTTTCTCAAAGGAGAAAGTAATGTCTGAAAGGATGATATCCCAACGAACGAACATCAATTATACTACCCACAAAAGAGAGGAGGTAATGCATGTGAACGATAAAGTTATGTTAGCAAAGAATTCAATCGAATGACATTTGATTGTACTTAACATTAAGGAGATACCAAAAGCAATGACGAACCAGAATCAAATATTGATTTTGTAGGAAGAAAAAAATCGATGAAAATAAACGAGAAAGAGACTGGCTTTACTTTATATATTTGACATTTTTTTATGTCAATTCACACCAAATAATGGCACACTTCCACGGAGACGTAAGGGGCTACTATGAATTAGGGGCCACATTTATATGGGGCATCCTAAGTAGGGTGTTGCGTAGCAAGATGCTTGTTTACATTACATTTAAATGACCTCATGTTGATACAGTCGTGTAAACAGAGCCGAGAATTAACCAGTAGCGGCGCCTCAGGCGAATAAGGTAAACTTCAAATACAAGCAGTTCGCGGATAGAAGCAATTAGAATAATATAAAAGAAAACTTTCCAGCATCTGGGGACCGCTACGGTGCTTGTCCACAATGAAAAGGTGTGATTTTGCTGCTTGTCAAATTGTTGAGGGTATTTACGTTAAAGGGGCACAACTGAAGCGAGTTCGTCGGAGCACATTCCGTTGAAGCACAAGAAAAACAAGCACAGAGATGCAACATTGCGACGATAGGACAGGGTCTAAGTCTTGGTAGACAGCGTAGAACCTATTAGGTTATAGACTTTCTTTTAACCCTGTCTAAGAGAGAAAGAGAGAGAGAGAGAGAGAGAGAGAGAGAGAGATTAGTGGTTTGTGCACCAGCCAAGATGTGGCAACAATACTCCATGCATAAGCGACTAGTGGCTTTGTAAAAAGGCATATGATACTAGCAGGTGTTAGAAGTTTTCTAGCCCGGTATAAGGAGTTTACCTTCTTGTCAACATATTTGGAACTCTATCTGCTATATATTTATTCCAATTCGTGTTACCTGTGAATATTACGCCAAGGGTTTTGAATGTTAGGCTCTAGGGAATGGTGCTATCAGCTATGATATTAGATAAAATATAACTATTTCATGATAATAGTTCAAATAAGTAAATAAGTCTACCTATACAAGTGATGTCTTTAAAACGATTAACATCATCGCTAATCATAGGCTCGGGTCTCTACCAAACTTTCTCGTTACAATAAGTCAATATATTTCTTGCAAAGTCATTCGATCGGTTAACACGGAAGTTTGTAACCGATATACGTGAGTGAACGTAATCGAATCAGCGAACCCTATCGTCTTGATCGCTTACCATGTGAACACCGACACACCCGCCTTTGTTTGGTACACAAAGGCAAACCAGTCCCTAAGATGGCAACCTATTGGTTCATGCTCCAACACAGACTTTCAAACGTTTTAGTAAAATAAGTTTATATATATATAAATATGGGAAAGGAAAGGATGAAAGGTAATCCGACGTAATGGGAAATGAAAAAGGAAAAATCAAAAAGGATGTATTTTTTATGTGTTCATCAACGTTTCGCCTTTATTTGTAAGACTTCTTCATGTTAAGAAAAATGTCATGCAAGTACGTGAACCAAATATGTTCACGTACTTGCATGACATTTTTCTTAACATTATCATCCTGAAGAAGTCTTACAAATAAAGGCGAAACGTTGATGAACACATAAAAAATACATCCTTTTTGGTTTTTCCTTTTTCATTTCCTATATATAAATATATATACTTTCAACCCGTTCCGTTTTTAGATAAACCCTACATCACGTCACATCTTTCGGCCATTTTGGATTATCTGGGGCTTATTTACAAATTTCTTTGATAGTTCCCAGATTTCAATCGTGTTTTTAGCACGTCTACATGCTTAATACTAACTGGAGTTTAACTCAAAATGATTCCTCAGTTAATAATATTTAACAAAACAACCACATAATACCATTTTTCTCGCATTCTGTGTGGAAAAACGAACCAATGGTTTCCCCCATATGATGCGTCTATTCAACACGTGCATCCTTGTGTTTGTTTTACAAGTCCTTCAATTGAATATGCTCCGATGAATTTGCTGCTCTGGTGTCCCCTCGATCTAAATACACTCGATTAACTCCACAATCAGCTAAATGCCATCAATTCACTGTGAAGGTTCTCCAATGCTGGAGAGCCTTCTACTCCAATAACTATTTTCCTCGAGCTGCCGGCCTTTGGAACTCTCTTCCTGTTCCCTGTTTCCCCGACTGTAGCGACATGCAGAATTTAAATGCAATGTGATCAATCATCTCTCTACACAGCTCCCAGTTTAGTATGACCCCCAAAACTTCCACCCTAATTCTCAGTCGGCTCTTACATCTACAGTGGCAACCAGCCTGGTTTGGGGTGAACTATGTTAAAAAATACTTTCTTAGTTTAACTGATTCCCTCGTCTCGTTTCGCCTCGGAAGAAGCTGACATTTTGAAAAACTCTCTGAATTACCATGTGTTTAATACGTATTTAAGTTTTAAGGGTGTTCTGTCCTCAGATGTGGGGAAACGTAGATATTTGGGGGCACTTCCATTGTCTTCCCCCAAAAATGTTAAACATATGATTTAAATTTAATAAAAATGGGATATATTTGATGTTTTAAAAGGGTTATGCCCTCGTGGGTTCTTTAGGGGTGCACTTATAAATTCGTAAACACCTCCATTGTCTTCCCCAGAAAAGTCTATATGAGAATACACTGTTATATTTTATGTAGATTCTCTAAATTTTCTTTTTATAGTAAACACACAAATATTGCACATAAATACACAGAGACATTGATTTTTTAAAAATATATATATTAATATAAACGATGGACTCTGGCTTCGCGCTCAACAACCGCCAACACTAAGAATCGAGACACTGCGAAGAAGAAGAAGAAGAAGAAGAAGAAGAAGAAGAAGAAGAAGAAGAAGAAGAAAAAGAAGAAGAAGAAAAAGAAGAAGAAAAAGAGGAAAAAGAAGAGGAAGAAGAAGAAGAAGAAGAGGAGGAGGAAGAAAAAGAAGAAGAAATAAAAGAAGAATTACCACAACGACACATGCGTTGGCGGTAATTGGGTTGGCCATGGACACTGCCATGGTAATAAAACACTACGGCGGTCATGTGTGTAAAGTGGTTTAGTAAATAAAATTGTTCTACTGCAATTATTTGTCAAGTAAACTCTGAATCTTGTTACCTAACTCCCCAACAGGCCGCCCCTATAAATCTGACCCCATATCGCAGTACCCCCTTACTCATCAGTGACAATATCCCTTGTTTTGGATGAATAATAAATTTAAAAGGTATTATCTCCGGTCTGTTAAAATTGAATGATTTCAATAAATATATTTATGCCATCGCGTGCTAGATTTTCTGTAAAACATTTTCAGAATTCGATTCGCATAAAATGAAGAAATCTTTACTTATATTATCCAGTTCTGATGTATCGCAGGTCGGATTATACCAGCGGACATGAAGTCAACATAGTTTTACATTGCCTCCCCTCTCAGGGGAGATTTAATGTCTAACAAATCACAATCAAATTAAACGTTCAAAAACCTACCTCGTGTCTCAAACGTACAACCATAGCAACTTTCCGTGAATGAGGCAGTCAGCCCACGATTGTCTCCAGGGGTGAATTCTCGTTGAAATTTAAGTTGAATAGAAAAACACAAAGAAAAGAAGATTTAGAAGAAGGGGTTTTTATTGGTGTTGTCATTGCTTTCTCTTCTGCCAGCGACGAGAATGCATTTCAGCTCCGGATATTTGAGTCTCCTTGGCCCCTTAGTTTATCGTCGATGTTAAGTCATGTGCTACCCATGCTATTCGCTCCGAAACTTCAAACCAACTGCTTATTTCTCTTTCACCTCCTGCTTGAACCATGTTATCTCACGTCTGCTTCGAGCCCACAGAAAGTCGAGCTGATATTCGAGTATACTAAACTGACCCTGAAATAACTTTATTTATTTTTATCCTTAACTAACAAAATTATACTCGCCTAATATTTAACAATAGACGAAAAGGATTATGGAAACAGAATTGCTGAAAAGAATAAGAAAGCTCATTAAGACTTAATATAGTAGAATTCTAATAAAAGGAATAGATACTTGGGCAGCATCACTTGTAAGATACTCTGGATCCTTCATACCCTGGATAAAGTAACATGAAGGACGTTACTCGTAGATAGGCAACATAGGAAGAGGTCTGGTAAAGATAAAAAATTGCTTGGACGGCACGATTACAAGGCAGAGAAAACCATGACTCGAAAAAAAGAGAAGCTAAAGTGAACCATACGAAGGACAGTGACACGGGAAACAAAAAAAAGCAACAAAAGAAAAACGAGAAAAGAAACAACTACAAAACTTATTAACAAGCTAGTGGGAGAGCAGACGAGGAATTTGCTTGGTTATCTTGAATATAAATCTGTTGTCAGTCATATTTATTTGTAAACCAAGTATCCACTCGGCCCCAGCTTGAAACGTTAAGTACCACTGTGATCTAAACTACTGTAGTACTGTAAATGACCAAATAAACCAATAAATTAATATCACAATTTTATTAAATAAACGCACACTCTATTTCTTTTCACCCAACATAACCAAGGATTATATATATATATATATATATATATATATATATATATATATATATATATATATATATATATATATATATATATATATATATATAAATTCTTTGTGAAATAGTAGGAAAATCCCAGCAGAGTGCTCAATTAATTAAGGGAATCAGAATTAAGAGCTTAATATTTCTTTATTAATACAGAAATTTAATACAACATATAGACCAATGGTTTCGAGCACAGAAAGTAAAACCTCTGACTCTCATCAGCATAGAAAGTAATTGGTGAAGAAATGATAAAATTATTTAATATAATACTCTCTCAATGGGCTTACGTGTGTGGCAATAAACGAATATAAAGATGATGAGGTAGCGTTCGAATGAGGTAGTTAATAATTTAAAATTTAAAATTTAAGGTTCAAGAAAGTAATATTTTTAAACATCACTTGAAAGGCACGTTCTACCGGTTCCTTGAACCTTAAATTTCACATTTTAAATTCTTAACTGCCTTATTCGTTTAACGGCACACACGTGATCCCATTGAGCGCTGCCTTAATCTATATAATATCCATCCGCTCATCAAGAAACCCATGGCAGTACAAATAAATATGTGGAAAACAACTATGACATTAAGACACACTGATGGAACAATGAAAATCCCTGACGTCAAGATCAGAAGAGGAATCTTCCAAGGAGATAGCTTATCTCCTCTACTCTTTTGCCTAGCAATTGATCTACTAAGCAAATTACTAAACAAAAGCCAGAGTGCCTACAATCTTAGCCAGGGCCGCAAACAAGATCAAAACAAAAGAGTTAACCACCTGCTCTTCATGGATGACCTCAAGCTGTATGCTAGATCAGATGCTGACTTAAGCCGACTATATATATATATATATATATATATATATATATATATATATATATATATATATATACATTTTCTGAATAGAAAACATATTTTATGAAATGACGTAAATCTGTCATTCATACCATTCATATTGTGTAAAATTAAATAAAAAATAATGAATATAACATAACTCTGGCCTTACACTATTAAGCTATTATAAGTATTTATGTTATAAAATTAACGTTCGAGTATATATGAAAAATTCTTAACATAGATACATACATATATATATATATATATATATATATATACATATATATATATACATATATATATATATATATATATATATATATATATATATATATATATATATATATATATATATATATATACTATGAATATTCATTATTAAATATTACAGTGCATTTACCTATAGACAAGGTTGTTTCGGACTTACGTCCTCATCAGTACAGTAAGTAGTGGTTTCAGGCGGTCAGATGCGTCCAAACGCAGTTCGTAAGTTCAGAAGAGAATCACGATTCTATGCCCCAATCCATTAGGCCAACGGAAATCGCCAGACATTCCTTAAATAAAGATATATTTAAAGCAAGCGGCAGGGTTCAAACGTTCTTAGATCAATATGTGTGTGTGTATATATATATACATATATATATATATATATATATATATATAAAAGGAGATTGTAGTTTGCTTGAAGCATTGCTGGTAAATGTAAGTGTAAATTAGTCGTCCAAGGCTATAGCAATGCGATGTGGTTGCCGTGAGATGGAAAAGTGAAAAGAAATAAACGCAGGGAGAAAGTGAAACTCAAAACGATTTATTAATAATTTCACGAAAACTGATTAAATACCAAATAGTATTTTTTTTTTTTTGGTAAGTAACAGATCGGCAAAGGGTAATCTTAAATTTTCGAAAGAACAACTTTCATTATCAGAAGACAACAATAGAAGACCGAGAGGGTCGGAAAAACGGGGAAAAAAAAAAAAAAAAAAACCGGTGTCAGATCATCGTAATACAGGGGAAAACAATTGGCAGTAGGAACGCAGAAAACGTCAAAATTCCATTAAGCAATCATATAACTAAGGTTAAAACATTATAAACATTAGTTTAGTAATATACCAATTTTTTAAGTTTTATTATGTTTCATTTTACATGACTCATCAATCTTTATTTATTTATTTATTTATTTTATTTTTTTTTCCTTTATTCTCTTCAAATCTAAATTTAAATTTACCGTCAAAGGGAGATAACTTATTCTAAATAATATATTCAGACTTTAGAAATGAGATTGGAAACTTGAGAAGGAATTTGAGTTGTGAAGTGGATTAGGAACGCAGAAAACGTCAAAATTCCATTAAGCAATCATATAACTAAGGTTAAAACATTATAAACATTAGTTTAGTAATATACCAATTTTTTAAATTTTATTATGTTTCATTTTACATGACTCATCAATCTTTATTTATTTATTTATTCATTTATTTTTTTTTTCCTTTATTCTCTTCAAATCTAAATTTAAATTTACTGTCAAAGGGAGATAACTTATTCTAAATAATATATTCAGACTTTAGAAATGAGATTGGAAACTTGAGAAGGAATTTGAGTTGTGAAGTGGATAAAAGCCAAGGATGGGACCTTTTTTTATTTTTCCTTTTTTCCTTTTTTTTTCTTTATTAGCAGGGGAAGGGGGGGAATAAGAAGAGATTATGGGAAGGGGGAGGATTATAAAAAAAAAAAAAAAGTAAGTAAGTTGTGGGTGGGAGTGTGAGGAGGTGGGAGTGTGAGGATGTAAGAATCAGAGGATGAAGGGAGATGACAACTCGAATCTGTTATTCAAGGCAGGGCGAAATTTAGATATTAGGATAGCTTCCGAAATTCGAAGCTGACCTATATTGCGGACAGAGTTGAGGATGCGGACACTAATGGAGCGATGTGTGTTGCCACATGATATTAAGTGTTTATGGAAGGAAGAAATGTGGGTGTTTAGATGCATCTAAACACCCACATTTCTTTTGGTATTTAATTGGTATTCGTGAAATTATTAATAAATCGTTTTGAGTTTCACTTTCTCCCTGCGTTTATTTCTTTTCACTTTTCCATCTCACGGCAACCACATCGCATTGCTATAGCCTTGGACGACTAATTTATATATATATATATATATATATATATATATATATATATATATATATATATATATATATATATAGATAGATATATAGATAGATAGATAGATAGATAGATAGATAGATACATAGATAGATAGATAGATATGTGGATAAAATACACGATATGTCATAAAATGAAATGTCGGTGAGACAAAATGTATGTATACATATATAAATGAATAAATTGGCTTATTTCTCACGTAAACGTTTAAGGTAAACCACCTTATTTCAAGTTTGCACAATTGCAGAGCCTGTCTGTTTTATATATATATATATATATATATATATATATATATATATATATATATATATATATATATATATATATATTACTATTTCATGTATCCACATAAAATGTTATAAGGAGATGTAATTTTTCAGTATTTACTTCAACAGTGCTCGATACGTGAGTAAAGCTAGGTAGTAAGCTATGAAAATATATTTATGGCAATTAAGCTACACAAGGGCTCCCGTGTTTCATCCCCGGGGGGAATCCGTAGGCTAAAGATTCTTCTCAGGGATGAAACACGTGAGCCTCTGTGTAGCTTACTGGCCATAAATATATTTTCATAGTTTACTATATATATATAAATATTTATTTTATTTAGTACAGAAAAATGAGTACTACATTCGTACCGTCGGTTTCAAGCACGGAAAGACTTAACCATCCGACTCTCTTCAGCTTCTATTGTCATCTATTTCGGAAGCTGAAGAGAGCCGGATGGCTAAGTCTTTCCGTGCTTGAAACCGACGATACGAATGTTGTACTAATTTTTCTGTACCAAAATGAATAAATATTATGCTCTTAATTTTTAACTTTAATTCTTAATTAATCGAGCACTCTGCTGGGATTTTTCCTGCTATATTACAAAGAAGTTATATATATATATACATATATATATATATATATATATATATATATATATATATATATATATATATATATATATAAGAGAACAGAATGTGCACCTTGGGTTTACTTTCGGCAATCTCGTAACTCTCGCTTCCCTTATTTTGTCTTTTATTTCTCACATTTCATGAGCGATGTTTCGGAGCGATGTCTCGTCTGAATATATCCATCTAACACTTAGCGTTGACTTGTTTTCGATTTTGAAGTAATTTTTTTAACTCCTTACATCAAATGGCGTCATGCATTGTCTGGAGCGATTTCCATCGATCAACAGCTATTATAAACTGAGATCTCATCAGGCAGAGTTATAATCCGATCTTAACTATAGATCATATTTGGAAAGCTAATAAAATAAAAATAATCATATATAAAAGCTCCATTTGGTATTGAGTACTTTTTATAAGCCCGGTTGAAATTCTTTGGATTATTAACCTGTGGATGTTTACCTTGCCTAGATTATATATATATATAACATTTTTTAAAAAAACTGCATAGTTGAAAGAAATAAAGACGAAACAAATTACAAGAAAATACACTATCAGGCAACACTGGTGACCTCAACTATTGCAACGCCACATTGTGTATTGTCGGCAGTTGAAACCCTTATTCCAGACATTTAATTTCCCTGATGATCTGCCAAGCAAGTACCTGCTTGGTAGTGAAACACGTGTAGGAAAAAACATTGAATTTTAATAAATAATATTTGTAAAAACAAATATCTTTAATGGTGATAATTGGTGTCCTGAAATGATGCTTTGGTAAGCCTTCATAAAATCGCATATATATATATATATATATATATATATATATTAATATATATATATATATATATATATATATATATATATATATATATATATATATATATATATATGTATGTATATATATATATATATATATGGGAAATGAAAAAGAAAAAAACCAAGAGATATTTTTCATCAACGTTTCGTCTTTATTGTAAGACTTGCTCAGGATGATAATTTGAAGAAAAATGTCATGCAAGTATATCAAAATTTTGGGTTGACATGATGGAGTGATATTTGCATGACATTTTTCTTCAAATTATCATCCTGGGGAAGTCTTACATTAAAGACGAAACGTTGATGAGCATATTTGATGTTTTATATACTTTTATGTATATTTTTATATATTTTTATATATTTTCAAGGCTTAATTTTATTACCTGCAGTAATGCCATTGCGGTAATGGTCATCTGAGGTGAAGATTTACTTTGACAACTCATTCAATTAATTATATATATATATATATATATATATATATATATATATATATATATATATATATATATATATATATATAAGGAAATTGACAACACCTTTTAAGCACGCATAAGAATGTATTTTTGTGAAATATTTTGAAAATACACAATCGTGCAATTTAAATGAAAAAATGTATTTATTTAATTGTTTTTTGCATACTTCGTTGTAGACCAACTTTGTCAGGCGAGACTGTCTTATGTTTTTTTCTTCTTCTTTTATTCCTCCTCATTTAGATGGTATTAACCCCGGGGGTCGAATCACGATATGAGCAGAAAGAGACGTCAAGTTCTAAAAGACGTGTAGTTCTGTCGATAGTATTTGAAATATCGCATGCATGGCTCGTGCTTCTGTGATCATTTTTATAATGACCATTTGTGCTCGAATATTCTGTTAAAGCTGTTTCGTTGTATTTCGTTGATGCAAGTTTTGTCGGATTCCCTGCCTGGAATTGAAAACATTCCGGCGTTAGGCGTTGGTGCGTTCTTTATGCGTTGCACTAACGCGTAACGGTGGAATGTGCAAGTTTCTTAACAATAAAACGCAAAGCTCACATAGCACAATTGATTGCATTGTGGAGTCGAAGTACGACCACCTTTTCTATTTTCTTTAATATATATATATATATATATATATATATATATATATATATATATATATATATATATATATATATGGGGTAAGGTGCACGATAAGTCATGAAAATGAAATGCCGTGGTAGACAAAATGTGTGAAAAAAGACAAACGGAAAACAGGTTAAAATGCAGGAGAAAAACAAAAACAAGAGATTTGACCGGTTTGCTTCGTATTAACGAACGTCTTCAGAAAAAGTGAAGATTTGGAAACAATTTTATTTTGAAGGCACACACATGGGAGAAGGAAAAGATGATCCGATTG
>OY744533.1:1225613-1265613 GCA_963556195.1 Sepiola atlantica | reverse complement strand
ACTTAGCGTCGGAGCGGTACCGCATTGTTTCGAAATGAGAAAGTGAATAATGTCTAAAATGCAAATTCGGCGGCCCTTTAGCAAGTTGTCAACAGAACTTAAAAGGCATGGCCCAAAGTATCGCATTACGCTATGAATACTGGCTTGTTGTCAACTTACTAAAGTGGTGAATATGAGAGCTTTGAATAATATATATATATATATATATATATATATATATATATATATATAATATATATATATATATATATATATATAAATATATATATATATATATATATATATAAGTCATATAATATTAGAGCTTTGAATAATATATATATATATATATATATATATATATATATATAAATTACATAAACAATATTATAGCCTTACGTCAATCAACCAACGTTTCAATGCGTATTACCGCATCTTGTCAAAGGAACTCTGCCTTTGACAAGATGCGATAATACGCATTGAAACCTTGGTTGATTGACGTAAGGCTTTAATATTGTTTATGTAATTTTATAAATGCTCTACTTGGTATTGAGCACTCTTGAAAATCTTGGTTTTATGTTCACTTTATTAACACATTTGAACTTGATCAATTCGAAACAACTAACACACAATAATAACACATTCAAATATACCAAAATAAACCCTTATAACAACACACACAACGCCAATTATAACAACACGCACGACACAATCTTGCCAGAAAACAACACAATCCTATAAAACACACACAATATATAGAAAGCAATCACTCTTCAACAACTCCTCAAATCAACGAAACAAACAACACTCATCCTCATTTTTTAGAAACCCCTCCCGGACAACAATCCCAGATTAGACAATTTAAAACCCAAAATTATCATTTTATCCCCATACACATTTACAAAGGAGGAAATAGAAATACTTAAAATTAGGCCTCAAATTCTGCCCAACTCCAAAAGTAATATCACGGAACTGAGGAAGGACCTTAAAGAATTTGAACGCAAATTTAGACTAAGAGAAACACTAAACAATAAAGAAAACAAAACAGATCAGTCATTAGTGAGAAACAAATCAACATATTTCCCTAACAAACACAACAATACGAAAGAACTAAACACCTACTTTGAAAACCTATGGAACATCAACCCTCAGAGTAAAACTAACCTACTAGTAACCTAACATCTAAACAAAACCAAGCACTAGATAAAATCCTAAATAATAATAACATAATTATTAAAGAAGCTGACAAAGGCAGTGCGGTAGTCATCATGGACAAACATTACTATAAATCGAAAATTACAGAGGTACTGGAAAATAATGATTACTACAAATCAATTAGCACCAACATTGATAACAACACCGTCTCAAAAATCACAAAACTTTGCACAACATACAATAATATACTAACAAAAAAAGAAAAAGATTTCCTAACAAACTTCATGATTAAAACAAACAACTTCTACGGACTACCTAAGATACATAAATCAAATGAGATAAGGAATGCCATCAACACACAGGCATCAGAATATATTAGTGTCCCGAGTCCCAGTGACCTTACATTTAGACCCATAGTAGCAGGACCATCATGCCCAACAAGCAGACTGAGTAACTTAATTGACATATTACTACAACCATTCACCGATTAAGTCAAGAGCTACATAAGAGACGACATACACTTCCTAGGCTCCTTACCACAAATAGTAAATCCCGGGACTAAATTAGTTACATTTGACATCAGCAGCTTATATAGCAACATTCCCCATGACTTAGGTAAACACGCAATATCACACTGGATGGACAAACACCCACAAATACTACACCACAGATTCACCAAACAATTCATCCTCGACAGCATAGACATTATTCTCAACAACAACTCCTTTGAGTTTAATAACAAAAACTACATCCAGATTCTAGGTACAGCAATGGGAACCAAAATGGCACCAACATATGCCACCCTAACACTGGCCTACCTAGAGAAGATCTTATGTGAAAAGATAGAAGAAATATATGGACAGAATATTCAAACTCTCTTCATAAAATCTTGGAAAAGATACCTGGATGATTGTTTTATCCTCTGGGAACCCACATGGGGGGACATCAATAAATTACACAGCATACTACAGAACCTATACCCCAAGATTAAATTCACCATTGAACACAGTCAAACAGAACTACCCTTCTTAGATGTATTGATTAAAACTAAAAACAATCACATAATCACAGACATCTACCACAAACCCACAGATACCCAACAATATCTCCATTTTAGAAGCCATCACCCTAAAAGCTGCCTAAAATCTATACCCTACTCCCTAGCACGCAGGATCTGTACTATAGTCAGTGACAAAGACCTCCGGATTGTCCGACTGGAGGAACTACAGAAAACTTTAAAAAGAAGAGGATACCCGCTACAAATAATACATAAAGGTATAGAACTAGCAGAAAACATTCCATTAGAACAATTACGAATCCCCAAAAAACGAAACAAAGAACAAATATTAGCATACATCTCTACACACAACAAAAACAATCCAGAATTATTCACAGAAATAACAAAAAACCTAACCCTACTCAACCATAACAACAAACTAAACGACATATTAAAAACAACGAAAATAATAAAAATAAAAGAAAAGATGTGGGGTCTGTGACATAATAATGGAGGGGAACTCATACACATTTAAAAACCCAACACAAACATTCACAATAAAAAAAGACCTCAACTGCACCTCCAAGAACGTTGTCTATGTGCTAGAATGTACAACATGTAATGAGGCTTATATAGGTGCGACGAAAGCATTTAATAATAGAGTATCTTTACATAAAAGCAACATTAAAATCAAAGAAAACCGTAAATTATTCGTGTCCCAACATGTGCACTCATGCAGCGGAGGAAAATTCAAAATAATGCCAATTTTCCAAAGCCAAGACTACACTTACTTACTAACACAAGAAAAAAAACTTCATACTTAAATTTAATCCGACATTAAACAGATCATAACTCTAACAACACACACTTTGATCACACTTTATCCACCTCTAGTTAAGTACAAACATAAATAACTATTTATAGTTATCTATAGACTGGAAAATTCTTATTCAAGGAAGATAATCTTAGTACATAACTTCTTATTGCGCACTTCTACACAGCTATGAGTCAAATAGCAACTTGTGTTAAATGAATCATTTACAATAGACATTAAATTTGCACATTAAATACCGGACTATGAAATCGGCCAAACCAAGTTCAAATCTAGTTGGACCGTTTGCATTAACTTATCTTTTGCAAATATGTGTGTATATGTGTGTATGTATGTGTGTATACATATATGTATATATATATATATATATATATATATATATATATATATTATATATGTGTGTGTGTGTGTATGTATGTATGTGTATATAATTCAACCTTTATCCCCCTCTCTGTCACTATAACCACACGCCTGTGTGTGTGCGCGCATGGGTGTGTGTGTGCGCGCATGGGTGTGTGTGTGCGTATTTATGTGTATGTGTGTATGTATCGCTCACCTATTCACAAGACTCAAGATTAGACCACACGCATACGGACGCACACATACACGCAGACACGACTTCGTTCTTGGAGACGACAAAAAGCAATAAAAAGTATTAAATTTCAAAAGAAATCCGGCGCACCCTAGGAGGCTGGGATGACCAAATATAAAAAAAAAAAAATTATATATATATATTATCAAAACTAACAGTTTATCGAACACCATACACCTAACCAACATTACACAAATATTTTAAACACCAAATCATATATCTAACATAATATTAAAATAAAACTTAATTTAATTTATA
This sequence comes from Sepiola atlantica, assembly GCA_963556195.1. NCBI lineage: Eukaryota > Metazoa > Mollusca > Cephalopoda > Sepiida > Sepiolidae > Sepiola > Sepiola atlantica. Next base: position 1,261,800 of record OY744533.1, on the reverse strand, counting down.
TTCCCTGCGAAACTGCTTTATTTGCTGCGGTCTATATCTGGCAGCCATTTTGTTTTGTATTATTCTCTACACAGTCGGAGAAGAAAAATATTCTTCTTCTGGTCTAATTATTTTTGACAAAGGGATGTCTTTTCCCGAAATATCACATAGTGATTTTTAATCACCCGGACATCACACGAACAGCTAAAACACTCTTGCTGTTATGTAAGAAAAAAAAAAGGAAAAATAAATAGTAAGTCTTATATCGTATTCGATTTATTGTTATTGTTTTTGTTCTTTTCCTTTCAACTTGCATCTTACCCGGAATTGCATTGCCCACAGCCTTTCAAAAACTTACTACTACTATACCCAGCAATGCTTCAAGCAAACTACCATTCTCTACTATATATATATATATATATATATATATATATATATTGCGCATTATATATGTGAAATATATTAAACTAGTATATATATATATATATATATATATATATATTGCGCATCATATATGTGAAATATATTAAACTAGTATATATATATATATATATATATATATATATATATATATATATATATATATATATATTGCGTATTATGTAATGAAAAGTATTAGCATAACCTTCTTTTGTATATATGTCCATTTCCCGAGGTGTGACCGATTGGTATGTGTCCTGAAAAAAATAATGCAACTACGCGCAACTATGAAGTTTTATTGAACCTACTTAGATAGATATATATGTAGCTATGAACACGCATACACGTCCCCCCCTCTCTCTCTCTCTCTCTCTCTCTCTCTCTCTCTCTCTCTCTCTCTTAAACAATGATGTCTCTTTAGTCGGTTAAGTGGGACGTTTCCCTTTGCAGATGGCGAAAATATTTTCAGGTAAAAAAGGAACAAAGTAAATAACAGGTCAACTGATAAATACGTACGATAGTTACGTAGCAATGGCTGAACATATAAGATTCATCTCTTCTTATATAAAAGTAATTCGTCTGTTTGCGCGCACGACTTAAATAATAATAATAATAATAATAATAATAATAATAATAATAATAATAATAATAATAATAATAATAACAAGCCGCGCATGCGTGGTCCCCCTCTGTATGTGACTCGATGTGGAGAGTGTAAAATGCAGTAAATTTGGGGAATTTGGGGAATTTTTGACCATCCTTTGAGCCCCTGGAGGGTCGAACCAGAATTTTTCTTATGTCAAGGATGCTCATTTTATATCCAGAACAATTGTCTCTACATTTTGGCCAAGTTTCAGAAAAATTTAATAGATGGATCAAACGTTATGGGAGAAAAGGGTCATTTTTTTGCCATTTTGGGGGCTTTTGACCCCCCGGGGGCGCGAACCAGATTTTTTCCAAGGTCAGCGATACTTATTTTCTATTAGGAACAATTGCCTCCACATTTTGGCCAAGTTCCAGAGTAATTGAATCGAGGGATGAAAAGTTATGGGGTAAAAAATGTCATTTTTTGCTATTTTGGGGCCTTTTGACCCCCTGAGGGGCTAACCAGATTTTTTTTCAAAAATCGGAGAATGTCACTTTCTAACCTGACAAAAGTTACAACTTCATGCAAAATTTCAGAGAAATTCAATGGATGGTTGCGGAGAAAAATCCGGACTGACGGACGGACGGGCGGACGGACGGACGGACGGACGGACGGACGGAAATGCCTCAAAACATAGGTCTCCCGATTTTATAAATCGGGGGACCAATAATAATAATAATAATAATAATAAGAAGAAGAAGAAGAAGAAGAAGAAGAAGAAGAAGAAGAAGAAGAAGAAGAAATACCACTGGTTGTTGTCGGTGAGCAATCACTGATGATGATATGTGTGAGAACTCCTAGTGAGTACAAATAATAATAATAATAATAATAATATATATATATATATATATATATATATTTATATATATACATAATATTACAATGTTGAATTAAATAATTGGTTATTGAATTATCGTTTAATAATAATATATCGTGATAATATAAAGCTCAATATATTGAATAGAGCAATCAATTCCAGGGATGAAAGATAAGAAAAAAATGTAAAGATACAATATTCATTAAAACATCAGAAGTTCAATGCAAGGAGTTTTATATCCTTAATCCATGGATTTTCAAAGAGAAACTCTTTTGATCAGAGGATAAAGAAACCGACAATGTAATTGTAAATATTATCGGTAACATTTAACTTTGAAAACTTTATACACAAAATTATTTTTAAAAAGACAAATATTTTTTTAATTTTTATTTTGTGTATAAATTTTTCAACAGCGGAAGCCATATTTTAAGAGATACGGAAGGGGCGAAGAAATGTGTTGGAATAAGTAGAGAAATCTCGGTCAGCTATACGCTTACCCATCAAGTTTGCACTCATGAACCTCAGCTCCCTCGCATATCTTTAGTCGAGTGACCATTATTTTAACGCCTGTTAGACCGAACAGGCATGGAGGCACACAATTTACAAGTCAACAGACGAAAACACGAGAGATACAATATATATATATATATATATATATATATATATATATATATATATATGAAAGAACGCTACAGAAGGCTGAGCCAATCTAAAAAAACATATTTTAAATCGTCGTCATAATATTCTGGATAAGAGTTGGTTTTATAAATAAATAGCTGTAGTGCCTATTATTATTGTTATTAATTATTTATTATTTATCATTATTTCTATGCCGCCTACCCTTACTATTACTTTCACCCCCCCCCCACTCTTACTATTATCATTATTAGTATAATCATTTATTCTGATTACTATTATTATAACCATTGCGGCTATTATTCTTCCTATTACCATTAGTTTTGTTATAAGTAATAATATTCTTAAAACTATTATATACCTATGCATGTTCGGTCTAACAGACGTTGAAGTATTGGCCACCCGACTAAACATATGCGAGGTAGTTGACGTTCGTCGGTGTCAACTATATGGGCCAGCGTATAGTTGACCTAAACTTGACCAAAATGGAATTTGGTCGGTTTCTCTACTTCTTCTAACACATTTATTCGCCCTTTCCTTCTCTCTTGAAATCTGGTTATGCTGGTGATGTGTTCCAATGCGAGATTCTCAATTTTCACCCTTGATTTTATTTTTATTAAGTCTTTGACAAGATGCCATAGCCTAGAAACGTTAGTTGATTGACCTAAAGCTATATTCTTATTGTATATATACATATATATATATATAGAGAGAGATATAGAAGAAAAAAGAGTGATAAATAGGTGCCCATTGTCCCAATTTATTTCAAATTTCAATTGTTCAATGCAATAAATTGGGACAATCGTCGCATATTTATCACTTTTTTCTTCTATCTCTACAATTGCTCTATCTCGTATTTTGAGCTAAACCTCTTCACTATAGGTTCCATCTACTAAAAGTTTTACTTTTGGTTTATATTTGATCATATATATATATATATATATATATATATATATATATATATATATATATATATATATATATATATATAAACCCTCTAGATGGGCACTGTAAGTGTAGTATTAACACAGCATGACGTCGCTAGCTAGAAATGCATCGTTCCTTTCATTAAGTTGAACGCTCGTATGACGTCAAGTCGCCGAAATTAGTGTTAAAATTATCACTGTTTATTTAGCTATCCAGCGTTGGTCGAGTGGTTCTGGGTATTGGGATTTTAGTTGTAAAATACTCGTAGCCCGGGGTTTCGAATCACGCGATCACTATTGAATAGTTATATCTCTATGCTGATAAGTCCCGATTAAAAAGGACGAAAAGTATACTTACATAGATAATAAACAAATATTTATATATATATATATATATATATATATATATATATATATATATATATATATATATATATATATATATTTATATTATAAAACTAAAAATAATACATTAATCACTTAAATAATAGTGTCATGGATTCGTCCAAACACTTTAAAATGCAGCAACATTTTTGTAAGTAACGAGTAAATTTTATTAGACAGACGAACAGCACAGGTAAAGAATTTTTTTTTTGTCTTAAATAACTAATATAAATTAGCAAAACATTTAAATGGAACAAAACGTAGATTTAGTATAAGGAACGTTTATGTTTTTGTCTTTATGGGAAGTGGGGTCTGATCAACTCTGCTGGGAAGCCATGAAATTAAATACTGTCTTGTTTTTAAATTCCCGAAACAGTTTTTCATGGTAAACAACTGATGATCCCTTAAAATAGTGTTAGAAACAAACTAATATAATAACTGTAAAAAATATATTGACTTACATGAGTGATTTTCCACTGGAAGACTTGGGACTATAAGTTGTTTTTTTGTTTTTTTTATAGTTTTAATGGTTGAGACTATATATATATATATATATATATATATATATATATATATATATATATATATATATATATATAAGGACGTATACGTACATAGATAATAAACAATAACAAATATTTATTATTTGTCGCTCCTTGAAAGTAGAGCACTGTAATTGGTAGTATTAACACAGCATGACGTCACTTGCTTATAATGCCTCATTCCTTCCCTTAATAGAAGTAGAATGCCTCGACGTCAAAGCCGCCGTTAAAGTGTTAAAATTATCATAGCTTATTCGCTGTTTACAATTGGCCCAGCGATTAGCGACGGCGGACTGGAGTTGAAAAATACTTGAGGTCCGGGGTTTCGAGTCGCATGACCGGTAGTGAATAGTCATATCTCTATGCTGATGAGTCCCGATTGAAAAAGGACGAAACGTATACGTACATAGATAATAAACAATAACAAATATTTATTATATATATATATATATATATATATATATACAAAATGTTTCCACTGAAGACTTGTCTCATAATATTCTTTTTACATTGCTTGGTGCACTTTAATCGATTGATTGATTGATTGATTCATTCATTCATTCATTCATATAATTGTCGAAGTCCAAACAAGTAATTTTATTCCCATCAACAATCAAACAATTAAAACATTAATCAAGGAAATAAGTGTGTAATACTACTAATGGTATTCATTCTTTTTGTTCTGTTAATCCTTCAAGATTACGAATCCTTTGTGAGTTATATTTATATATTTAAGGATTGACGTTGTTCTTTTTCAAACTCCCTCTTGGACTTCGCTACAGCTTAATCCGCAGAATAATGTTTGATGATTTTTTAATTTGTAGTTGATTAAACCGATTGCTTAAAACCAAACTAGCTGTGCACGTTTATGTATGTAACTACATTCAATATAAAATGCAGTTCATGTTAATACATAAATATTGACTTACAATAATAAGATGCGCTGTTTTAATTTTTATTACAATGAAAATAAGAAATATTTCTTTATAATTATCTTTAACTCGCTGGCTTCGACTACTCGCTATCGCTTAGCAATTTAATTTCTATTCACTATTGATTTTAAACGATACACTATTGATTTTATATTGAATGTACATACACACGCACAGCCAGATGTGTAAGGGGACAGGTTTTTAATCAATCATAAATAATTTAAATAAAGCTAATCGATAGACAAAACAAATTGATAAGAAGAAACACTAATCGATAACAAGACCAAACTAATCGATAAGAAAACAAAACAAATCGATAAAAGGACTAAACAAATCAATAAAAAGACAAAACTAATCGATAAAAAGACAAAACTAATCGACAAAAAAGAAAATGTATCGATAAGAACACCAAAAAATCGATAAAAAGACAAAACTAATAGATAAGACAAACAAATTGATAAGAAGAAAAAGACTAATCGATAAAAAGACAAAACAACTCGATAAAAAGGCCAAACTAATCGATAAAAATACAAAACAAATCGATAAAAAGACAAAATTAATCGATAAAAATACAAAACTAATCGATAAAAAGACAAAACTAATCGATAAAAATACAAAACAAATCGATAAAAAGACAAAACTAATCGATAAAAATACAAAACAAATCGATAAAAAGACAAAACTAATCGATAAAAAGACAAAACTAATCGATAAAAAAAGAAAATGTATCGATAAGAGGACCAAAAAAATCGATAAAAAGACCAAACTAATCAGTAAAAAGACAAAACAAATCGATAAAACGACAAAACTAAACGATAAAAAGACCAAACTAATCGATAAAAAGACAAAACTAATCGATAAAAAGACAAAACAAATCGATAAAAATACAAAACAAATCGATAAAAAGACAAAACTAATCGATAAAAAGACAAAACTAATCGATAAAAAGACAATACAAATCGATAAAAATACAAAACAAATCGATAAAAAGACAAAACCAATCGATAAAAAGACAAAACTAATCGATAAAAATGAAAAATATATCGATAAGAAGACCAAAAAAATCGATAAAAAGACAAAACTAATCGATAAAAATGAAAAATGTATCGATAAGAAGACCAAAAAAATCGATAAAAAGACAAAACTAATAGATAAGACAAACAAATTGATAAGAAGAAAAAGACTAATCGATAAAAAGACAAAACAAATCGATAAACAGACTAAACTAATCGATAAAAATACAAAACAAATCGATAAAAAGACAAAACTAATCGATAAGAAGACCAAAAAAATCGATTATAAGATAATACTAATAGATAAGAAGACAATACTAATCGATAAAAAGACAAGACTAATCGATAAGAAGACAAATTAATCGATTAGAAGACAATACTAATCGATAAGAAGACAAGACTAATCGATTAAAAGACAATATTAATTTATAAGAAGACAAAACTAATCGATTATAAGACAACACTAATCGATAAGTAGACAAAACTACTCTATAAAAAGACAACACTAATCGATAAGAGGACAAAAATAATCGATAGGAAGACTAAACAAATCAATTAAAATACAAAACTAATCGATAAGAAGACATAACTAATCGATAAGAAGAAGATAATCGATGAAAAGAAAATACTAATCGATAAAAAGACAAAATTGAATTAAAATAGAAATTACCAGATAAATTAAATTAAAACGAAAATTGAATTTGTTTTTATTTCACGAAAAGTCAGTCAAGCAATTGAGATATGAGTAAGATTAAGCCACCCCCTCTTTGCTCATAAAAATAAATTTGCATACGCGATAACTGAAGCGAGCCGGACACACCTACGTACAGTTTTATTACACAAGTTATATTTTTATCAATGCAATGGAATGAATCAACGAACTTCTTCAGAAAACGTGAACATTTATAAATTAACGACAAAAAAATTAGAAAAAGAAGAACGCACAACGGGATGTTTATAGTACGTGTTTACCTAAAAAAAAACGAATAAAGCCTCGCCTGCGAATACGAAAATATGGGAAAAGGCAGCGAAAGAAAAGTAAAAAAGGGAGAAAAGGGAAAAGAAATGGAAACATGGATAAAAAGTAGTTAAATAAATAGTTACTTTAATTGGGATCGGAGTTGGTACTGCAGTGGCGAGATATATTGCATTGTTTGAGTGTGGTTATTGCCAGATGTTTGCTTAAGGAATTAGATCCGAGTTTTAGGTTTATGTTAGATCGTGATGTAAGAAGTATTTGACGAACACAAACAGGACCTTAAACACCACAATCCCACTAAGGCATTAGTCATACACAGGAAAACTTTGGCTTTACAAACTGCACCTTTCTAAAGACCGAATACTCTCTCCCACGTCGCAAGTGCAGCGAAAACGCTCTAATACTGGGGACTGAACCTTCAACATTCAGAAAAATGTAATGTAGGAATGATTATTATTGATCATATTCATAAGTTGCGCCACGGATAAAAGTGCCAAGTGATCAGTTTTAAGTGACAGTTTCTGAATTACGTAAGACTTCAACAGGAGTGAAGTTTCGTGACTCCAAGTGTAATGTAACAAGCGGAAATGTTTCCTAGTTGAAACCGGCTCACAAAATTACAACACAGCTTGACTAGAGATACAGACAGACAGACAGGCAGACAGAAAGAGAGAGAGAGCGAGAGAGAGAGGGAGAGAAAGAGAGACAGACAGAGAAAGTGGAGAGATACAAAGAAACGTAGAGGGAAAGACAGGGGGATAGGTGGAGAAAAACAGCGAGAGAGAGAGAGAGGGAGAGAGGGGAGAGAGGGGGCAGCGGTGGTAAGCAGAAAGGCAACATGCAACGTTTACCTCTGGTTGACGGTCCGGTATCTGTTCATAGTTTCATGTAACTCGGCTCGTTTTAAACTCCGGAAGTTAACACTAGATCGGAAGTTCAGAACAAGAGAATCCTTAGGCCGTTGACAAGGGAACGAGAGCAAACTACTCCCGTGGATTAAATAAAAAGAGTTCAGTTCAAAATTCCGTTCAGATTCCCGAGTTCAACATAAAGATATCCAAGTTCGACAAGACGCCCCTGAAGAAGGGCGGAGGTTACATTGACCGAAACATTAGTAGAATAGCACCTTCGATGAAAACAGGAGTCCGAATAGTCCAAATAATACAAATTATTAATCCTCATCGCAAAACAAAACAAAAGATTCGAAACATAACATATATATATATATATATATATATATATATATATATATATATATATATATATATATATATAGTCTAAAGCAGTTTTTTGTCATTTTTAAACGAAAAAAACGCAGTTTAAATACCTAGAGACACTAACTAAATCTACGTATTGTAAACTTAGAATTTGTATCAGCCGGCTTATTACTTGAGAATACACAAATATAGGTGACAAAACTATCTAAGAGTAAAACATGCCGTTGTAACTATCCAGATAATTATCGATGGCTGATTGCTGTGCCTGGAAGGTCCCGGATGATCTCGAAATTTTGTGTAAACGAATATCACGTGGTATGTGTTGGGATATTCTAATTTCTAATCTTTGGGATGTCTTGCCGACGTAGTCAGTTCCACACCGACACAGGAATTTATTAACAACAGAATTCTTTTGAATGGCTGCCAAAACATCCTTATGAAAAGAAGAAAAAAGGGTTCGAGTCGTGTAAACAGTAATGGATAGGCAAAAATTTCTAAAAACATCATGCAAGGCTTCAATTGTTTTGCTATACCTTCTAGGCTTCTTATCAGAGACAAATAAGGCATCGTCTCTATGTAGGCCCCCTTTTATATTTTAAAAATTATGTTTGATTTCATTTAAGAGGAAGATACCCCCTAGGTCAGTCACTTGGGCAGAATCCTATCAGCTCATAAGAACCTTTAATTGGACATAATAATATTCAACACCAAGTGAGTTTTCTGACCTCTTCATATAATTTTGTTTTTTCTATCGTTTTATTAATTTGCATACACCCTGAATACACTTTTCACTGTCATCTACTGCATCGATAGCAAACAAATTTTCCGCCTGGATAACTTTTTCGTGTTTGGACTATCATTCACCACCTAGATTGTTTTTTAATAAACCTCTTTGACATCTTTCTTGAAGCTGTTTTAAACTTTATGACTTGGATGAACTGTATAAGTTTAACAAAAAAGTGTGTTTTGGGCCTATATATTTGATGTTTTATATACTTTTATGTATTTTATATATTTTTTATATATTTTCAAAGTTTAATTTTATTACCTGCAGTAATGTAATTGCGGTAATGGTCCTCTAAGGAGAAGATTTTCTTTGAAAACTCATGAGTTAAGGACTTTCAATTACTTTGCTTGAACTTTGAATTGTAATAAAATTTGATTCGCACCTTATTTTATTCTTTCACTTTATCTAATGCTATATATATATATATATATATATATATATACATAATTACATAAAAAATATGATTATCTTACGTCAATCAACTAACGTTTCAATACGTATTACCGCATCTTATCAATGGCACTTTATTTACATATTTTACCTTGATCATTATATATATATATATATATATATATATATATATATATATATATATATATATATATATATATATATATATTAGTAGTAAGCTTTTGAGAGGCTGTGGGCAATGCAATTCCGGGTAAGATGCAAGTTGAAAGGAAAGGAACAAAAACAATAACAATAAATCGAATACGATATAAGACTTACTATTTATTTTTCCTTTTTTTCTTTTTTTTTCTTACATAACAGCAAGAGTGTTTTAGCTGTTCGTGTGATGTCCGGGTGATTAAAAATCACTATTTGATATTTCGGGAAAAGACATCCCTTTTTCAAAAATAATTAGACCAGAAGAATAATAATATTTTATTCTTCTCCGACTGTGTAGAGAATAATACAAAACAAAATGGCTGCCAGATATAGACCGCAGCAAATAGAGCAGCTTCACAGGGAATATAAATTAAATTAAGTTTTATTTTAATATTATGTTAAATATATGATTTGGTGTTTAGAATATTTGTGTAATGTAATGTATATATATATATATATATACGGGGCTTTAAGCGTTCCACTACTTCCGGAGCTGATCCCGCTCCTTCTCCAACGCATAAAAGGGTAGCGGCTCCTCTCACGCTCCCCAATTTTCAAAAAGGAGACGCTTCAGCTCAAACTCCTATAAAAAACGAGCAGCTCTTTTTCAGCGCTCCACAACGAAAATGTACGAAAAATTTGGATATTTTTTATCCAAATTTTTACTTTTAATAAATGTTTTTGCCCGACCTAGGAAAACCTTCTTCAGTTAATTTTTCGGGTGAGGAAAATTTGACCCAATATTTTTTTCAACTCCCAAGGTCTAGGCCAGATATTTTGTATGAAATTTTAAGACATTAAATGGATCTCTGAAATTGTTATTGACAATTTATTGATACTTTTTGGCCAACTTATGAAAAATCTTTTTTATTCAATCTTTAAAAAATAAACTTCATTGTTTTTTGTTCGACCCAAATTGTACTATTGAAAAAAAATGGATAAATCGATTTGTTTGAAAGCACCTGCGCGTTTCTTTGTGGTAAATGATAATATACATTTATAGTTACGTTCGTAAAACAAACAAATATTAAACAACAGCACGATGATAAATGTTGCTCTGGCTGTCTCTCCTCTCCCAGAGAAATGTTGTTTTTAAAAAGAAAATAATCACTAATAATGTTTAAAAGTAAAATTCCTTTCCAAAATAAATAGAAAAAATATCGGGTCAAATTTTCCTTTCCTGAAAAAATAGGTTGTTAATGTAATGAAAATTAAAATTGTTTAAACATTCTTTAGCGATTTTTCTATTTCTATTTTATACCTCAGGAAACGAAAATTTACGTATAATCCTATGCTTCATCCGACATGTTCTCCTATAACCCTTAGCACATCTCAAAATATTAGCGAAATTTGTCAAATATTATCTTACCGTCTTACACTTAAAGTGACATCCCCACCCATATTGACGTCTATATTTGAAATCTCTAACAAAAACAAACTGTTTACTTTTTTAATATACGATAATACATTTTTCAAGATAAAGAAAGATATCTAATTTACTTTCGATTCTAAAAAACAACAAATTAGTCAGAAAGTATAGTTATTTGCTTTTTTTTATTACAATTTAAGATATTTTCTTTAATTTAATTAAGTTTAAACACCGGTTTTATTGAAGAATAGGGACCGCTGTTTTTTTTTTCGCTCATTTTGCTTGGTATTCGCCCAAATTTTGGATGAAATAGATTGTTAGTCTTAATTGTATTTTTGGTCTGAAATAAAATTCTCATTTACTTTTTAAAGTGTTGATAATCTAACTATAATTCCAGGTTTTAATCGCTGGCGGCAATGTTGGTTTTTATTGTTATTTTCCTTGGACTAAATATATTTTTTACTTGGACTAAAGATATTTTTTACTGCTTTAACATTTTATTACACACAAAAACAACTTTGAACATTCTATTTACAAAAGCAAGTTTTAACGGAATTTAACGAATTAAAAAGAAAACATGAAAAGGTTAAAACATACTAGTCGTGAATTTAAAAATAACAAAATGTCGCCGAAAAGACGACGGGTAAAAATGTGGCATAAAAGTTCAATTTGATATATGCAAAAAAATTAATTAGAATTTTTTGTCAGGACAAAATGTGCCATTTCACCCCAAAAATCGATTTTATCGAACATTTGGGTAAATACCGAGCGAAATGGGCGAGAAAATCCAACGGCCCCTATAGTACAACTGAACCTAAAAAATTATTTAAAAGCATGAATTAAAAAAAAAATTGGCTAATTTATTCAATCAGCAATAAACATCCTTGTCATAAATACAAAACGGTCAAATCTGTAAGAACATAACTTCAAAGATGTCTATAGCCTCACTGGCGCATTTGGAGACATTTGTTGCCAAATTGTCTCCTGCCTTAAGAAAACTGTCCCATCAAAAATGAAACATGTCGATGTGAAAATCTGAGAAGTTCAAATGCTATGTTTTCATGTAAAACTCTCTCGTTCTTTCTTCCTCTCTCTCCTTTCCTCTCCCCTTCTTCTCACCCTCTCTCCCTATCTCATATACATTTAACAGCGATATAATTTTTTAAAAAATAACTCAGAGTAAATTCTGAGGCTTTCTTTTTTTCCTTTTTATTGCTGAATATAAAACTAATGTTTAAAAAAATCAAATAATTTTGGAGCGCGGAGCGTGGAGCGCTAAAACAACGCTCTTTAGTCCCAAATGGAGTTGCTCCCGCTCCACTCCCGCTGAATATAAAATGAGCCTTCCTCCTTTTCGCTTCAGCAAAAAGGAACGTGCTCCTGGAGCGCGCCTCTTTTTAGACGGCTCTGTAAAGCCCTGTATATATATATATATATATATATATATATATATATATATATATATATATATATCTCAATAAATGCAAATACTATATAAATAAATGCAAATACTATATATATATATATATATATATATATATATATATATATATATATATATATATATATTATTTGCAAATACTATATATATATATATATATATATATATATATATATATATATATATATATTATTTGCATTTATTTATATAGTATTTGCATTTATTGATACAGTATATGCATTTATTTATTTCTTGGTGTGGCTATCTTCAGTGCAAATTGTACAAAACAAATTTTAAAAAACTTTAAAACCATGAAGATGCCCACACCAAGGAATAAATAAATGCATCGGAGAATTTTGCAAATATCTTGAGTATAACCGAAACAATTGTCCGCGAAATAAAAAAATAAGTTGTAAAAACTGACGTGAATCTTTCCTTTAAACATACTGAATATAGCATAGCTCTAGTTTTAAACTATTTAGCTATTATAAGTAGTTTGTGTTACAAAATAAAAAATACACATACACATACCGGTTTCGCCGTCACTCAACAGGAGCTGTATCGAGTGCCTTTTTAAAATGAAAGAAGAGAAAATATATGTAGATATTTAAAATAAAAACAGCATTATGGAATATATACAATGGATTGACGACATCTAATCCTAATAGACACTGTGGTGTTTGGTAATAAACAACAGTCCATTGTGGTGGTTGTAAACATATCTTTATTTAACAAGGGTTATAACAACATGTGTGTATCAACGGTCGTAATCTCTCTATCTATGTCCCTAGCTATGTCGCTGCTGCTGCTGCTTCCTGCTCTCGTACCGATCACGTTGGTACGTGATCTTCGACACTACATCTTCCCTCTTTTTTTTATAAATTTATGTCACTATAAAGTCTTCTTGCCACACTGGGGTGGATCTTACTCTAGGTGTTCTGATTGAACCACTAGGGGCAGTTAGGGCCGGTGTTAGGGGTTCTTGAGCAGTTTTCTTAGGGTCTGGACTGGAGATGGGAAGTGCATCGATTGGGTTGAGGTGTGTGTCTTCGATATCTGTTGTAGAAGTAGGGGGCCAGTGGGTTGTATCAGGGGGAGAGTAAACTGCTTTAGGGACGTCGGTGTAGTCAGGACTATACTGCATGTCGCCGGGTACCTTTTTTACATGGGCAGCGTTTCTCATTCTCACTTGGCCTTGGGGTTGTTGTATTAGAACAGCATTTCCCTTCTTTTCCACAACTTGATAGGGCTGAGACCCGAACCGAGCGTCCAGCTTGTTTGTTCTGTGTAAATTTTTACACAATACTGTGTCCCCTCTCTGGATCTGTTGGTCTCTGGCTCCTCTTCTCTGGTCAGCAGCTATGTTGTGTTTTAGTTTGTGTAGAGCATCCTTATCATGTACGTCACTAAAATCAGTGGATGCTCCTACAATACTTGGCAGCTTACCTCGGAGTTCGCGGTTCATTAGTAACTTCGCTGGGGATACTCCGGTTACTGTGTGAGGGGTGATTCGGTATTGGAACAGAAAATTCCTTAGTTCAGTCCTCCAGTCTTTCCCTTCGACTTTGGCGATCTTAATTGCCTTTATGATTGTTCTGTTGAACCGTTCCACTTCGCCGTTGGACTGTGGCCAATACGGGATCCCTCTCACCTGGGTGATGCCGTGAGTATTCATATACTCATTGAATTCTCTTGATGAGAATGGCTGTCCGTTGTCACTCCTCAGATAGTTGGGATATCCATGATGATTGAACATCATTTCTAGTGCACCCGTTACATTTTTGGCATTTGCTATTTTCATATGCGCAACTTCTGGCCATCTTGAGTAGTAGTCGACAACAGTCAGCAGGTAGTTCCCTTCGGAGACACTCAGTAGGTCAACAGCTACATAGGTCCAGGGTTGGTCAGGCAGCGGTGTACTCTCTAGTTCTTCTGGAGGGGCATTTTTGCCAACCACTTGACATGGGTAACACGCTTTTACTCGCTTTTCTGCCATTCTATCCATCTCTGGCCACCAAACTTTGGACCGTAGGCGATTTTTGGTTCGCACAATCCCTTGGTGTCCTTCATGAGCCAGTACAACTACTCGCCCCTGAAGTGCCTCAGGGATTATGATCCTGCGTCCTCGGATGACCATCTGTCCTGCTATCCAGAGTTCATCTTTGATTGCATGAAATGCAGTACCCTTGAAATGGGTCCAGTCATTTTCGGATATAGCTTGCCGAAGTTTGGAGATCGTAGCATCATCCTTTGAAGCTTTTTCCACTTCACAGGGAGTCAGTGCCTGAGGTACAGTATCTTTAATGATACTGTAGATGTAGTCCATTGTTTCCTTTTCCTCAGTTTTGTCTGGGTTTTCAACGGGCTGTCGACTCAGCAGGTCCGCCTTATTGGTTCGGCCAGGAATGTGGATGACTTTGTAGGTGAACTGTTGTAGAAACAACAGCCATCTCTCCACTCTTGCTGAAGGGGGCTTCGAGGAAGGTGATAGTACCTTTACCAGCGCTTTGTGATCAGTCAGGATCTGAAAGTCACATCCAATGAGGTACAGACTGAACTTTTTGCATGCCCAGAATACTCCCAGTGCTTCTCTTTCAAATTGAGAATATCGGGACTCTGTTGGTGTGAGCTTCCTACTGGCATAGTATACTGGTTTCCAGTATCCGTTTAGCTGCTGTTGTTCAATGATTGCACCCACGCCAACGGGAGAAGCATCAGTTGTGATTCTAGTTGGCAACTCAACACTGTAGTATGCCATGACTGGCGCTTCAATTAACCCTTTCTTTAGTTTGTTAAAGGAATATTGTTCCTCTTCTTCCCATTTCCAATCAGAATCTAGTCTTGTAAGATCCCAAAGTGGTGCAGTTACACTAGCAAAATGGGGCACAAACTTAGCACAGAATTGGGCCAGTCCCAAGAAACTCCTCATCTGTGATGCATCTTTTGGTGGAGGAGCATCAACTACAGCCTTCACCTTTTCGTCCGAGACCTTCAAGCCGTCTTGTGTCAGAATGTGGCCCATGTATCTTATAGATGTCATTTTAATCTGGCACTTCTTTCCATTGACGGTCAGTCCTTGTTCGGCTAGGTGTTGGAAAACTTTGGCGAGTCTAGTGTCGTGCTCACTTTCTGTTTTCCCGACTACTATGATGTCATCTGACATGTTGTATGCTCCTGGGCAGCCAGCTATAACCTGACTTATGATTTGCTGAAATTTTCTGAGGCCATGTTTACCCCAAACATAAGTCTTTTATACCGGTATAGCCCATCAGGTGCAGCAAATGTTGTGATTTCTCTGGAGTCTGGATTCAACTCTATTTGATGGTAGGCCATATTCAAATCTACTTTTGAGAAATATTTGCCTCCAGCCATTTCTTGTATAGTTTCCTCAATCGTGGGCACTGGATGACGTTCTCGAACGATAGCTTCGTTTGCTCTACGCATGTCGATACATATCCTCACATCGCTCTTTCCATTGTCCTCGGGCCTTTTTTCCACTGTCACTAAAGGATTCACCCATTGAGAAGGTTCCCTGACCCTCTCAATTACATCCAGATCAACCAGTTCTTGCAATTTGTTTAGGACACATTGCCGCCGCTTGAATGTTATCCGACGTACTGGCTGAGTGACAGGTATAATTTCTGGATTTATTTTGAATTTTAATTGGTAGTTTTTCAGTTTTCCCAATCCACTGAAAACCTTTGGAAATTCTTTTAGTATTCTTGTCCATATATCCAGTTCCGAGCAGTTCAAGATGTTGGCGTTAACGCCCACACTTAAAAGTCCTAGTCTTGTACTAGTTCTACCACTTAAAAGTGACGCTTGGGCCTGTGGTATGACAAAAAATGGAACTGTTATGTAGCGATTTGTGCTAGGAACTTCAACCTTCAATATGCACTTTCCTAGAAGGGGAAGTGGTTTTTCACTAGCATAGGGGTATAGTTTAGTAGAATCTGGCTGGAGCTTAATTTTGGGTCCTTCTTTTTCTATTTTCTTGAAGTCCTCTACAGATAATGTATTATGCTGTGCTCCTGAGTCTATCACTAAAGGGATGGTGGTGTTTCTGACTTTGAGGTTTATTACATTTTCACTCATTGATATTTTGAATAAATTAAACCCATTAGCGCCACCAGTTTTGTTATCTTCCCTTTCCCCTACACTCTGTTGAATTCCTTTGTTATGATAATGCTTTCGTCCACCACGACTGTATTTTGGGGCTCTGTCATGTTCGTTTCTATTCTGCGTTTTTGTTTGTTTGTTTTTGTAGAAACAACAGACTTCAAAATGTCCCTTTTTCCCACAGATTCCACACTTGTGATGCTTGCTTCTAACACAATCTCTTGCAAAATGTCCATTCCCCCCACACTTATAACATGCAGATGACACATTGTGGCTTGGTTTAGGTTTTTGTCTGTCGCTTAATCTATTCATATCAGACGTACAAGTAGATCCTAAAATTAGGGCCTCTTTGTGGTGGTACGTCCCAATAATTTGGATGAGACGATCTAACGTCAAGTTGCTTTCACCATATAATTTGGCCTTTAGTTCCGCGTCCTTTATGTGAAGAAGGATCTTGTCTCTGACGAATTCGTTCGGTTCTGGAGTGAAACCGCACACCTTCGCCAAACTCTTTAAGCGAGTGATATAATTATTCACGGTTTCTCCCGTGTTTGGTTCAGACTCCCAAAATCTTGAACGCGCTTTAGGGATATTTTCCTTTAGAGCGAAAGTTTTGTCAAACAGTTCTATAGCTGTTCGGAATACATCGACTCTTTCTTTATTAGCCTCGTGTCCGGCTTTTTGTTCGTCCGTGAAATTCGTCCAAATTTCACGCAGACCCTCGCCTCCTGTTAACAAAAGGATAGCTCTTTTTTGCTCAGAATTTATGACACCTGAAGCTAGTATGAAAATTTCCAGATCGGTTTTCCAATTTACCCATCTTTTATGTAAAGACTCTGGATCTCCGATCGTATCTAACGCACGTGGAGGGCTTAGCCCCCCCAATGTGACGAATTTTGCCATATTGTTGTTTAAAAGGACAATAAGATGTGAATAACAAAAGGATTGTTATTTAAAGACAATAAATGTGATAACAAACGAATTACTTATCTCTCGTTTTTTTTCTGTACTTTTCCTTTGGAAGAAAAAAAGTATATTTTTCTTTCTCTCTTGTAGCACGTGTGACCTCTTTTTTCGTGTTTTTTTTCCGTAGAAAAGTTCGTTGTTTGCACTTTTTTTTTTGTAGATGTCTTTCTTTGCTTTTTTTTTGTGTAGAATTTGATCTCATCGTCGTCGCCAGTTTGTGGTGTTTGGTAATAAACAACAGTCAATTGTGGTGGTTGTAAACATATCTTTATTTAACAAGGGTTATAACAACATGTGTGTATCAACGGTCGTAATCTCTCTATCTATGTCCTTAGCTATGTCGCTGCTGCTGCTTCCTGCTCTCGTACCGATCACGTTGGTACGTGATCTTCGACACTACACACACTACCCCTGTTTACAAAGGGAGAAGCGCTTTAAACACATCTGGATCATCTCCAAGATGTTCAGGTGATCAAACGAGTGAGCATAACTCAAGATGGTAAAAGAGTCAATGCTGAAATCACGTCGGGTTTTTAATCAAACAGTCCGTGATAGAAAACCCGTATATGTATTATCTAGAACGTCTGTTGAACGAAACGGTCCATTCCTTATTTTAATTGGTATGCGTTGTTGGACTCTGTTGTCCACTCTCTACGCCGCTTTACCCACGTAGTTAGCACTCCGCTACATTTAAAATAATAAATCACATTATTCTTATGGTATGTGTGTGTGTGTGAGGGGGTAAACGTCTTTTCACGAGGACGCAAATAAAGGCTTTTTAGAGAACATAACACGCACATTCGACGCAAAATTTTCAACTTTTTTTAGGTTGTTTGTTTTTATGTAGATAGCTTCCAGTATTTTCAAATTTTTAAAAATTGATTTCGGAATGTGTATTTTTAGTGATATTAACTAAAATGTGTCTTACATTAGACGGAAGGCAGTTATGTTTTTTTTAGATATTGGTAAATTGAGCTGGAGTTTACAAGATGCATGGTGAGGCGGCGAGATAGAATAGTGCTTGTAAAAAACAATGTAGCTATATATATATATATATATATATATATATATATATATATATATATATATATATATATATATATATAAGTGCAGATTAGTCGTCCGAGGCTGTAGCAATGCGATGTAGTTGCCGTAAGATAGAAAAAGTGAAAAGAAATAAACGAAGAGAAAAAGTGAAACTCAAAACGATTTATTAATAATTTCACGAAAAACTGATTAAATACCAAAATAGTAAATACTGTCTGGTAAATAAAAAGTTCGGCAAAGAGTAATCTTAAATTTTCGAAAGAAAAACTTTCATTTTCAAAAGACAACAATAAAAGACCGAGAGGGTCGAAAAAACGGGAAAAACCGGTGTCAAACCATTGAAATACCGTAGCAGACAATTGGAAGTAGGAACGCAGAAAATGTCAAAATTTAATTAAACAATTATTCAACTAAAGTTAAAGTTAAAATATTATAAACATTTGTTTATTTATATACTAATTATTATAATTTTATTATATTTTATTTTATGATTTATTAATCAATTTTTTTCAGCAATGCTTCAAGCAAACTACAATCTCCTTATATATATATATATTACCCCTGCTCATCCCCCACCTCTTTCTCTTACCACCAGCTACAGTAGTCCTGGCTCACCCCATCCTTCCATTTTTTCCCCACTCATTCTTTTCTACATTCATTTCTATTTCTCCAACAAATACGGACGTCCACCCAGTAGTTGGCCACTATTTCATTCTATTTTTCCCAATATGTCTACCCTACATGTATCTGTGCTTGCATGACATTTTTTCTCTATTTTATCATCCTGATGAAGTCTTATAAATAAAGACGAAACGTTGATGTACACATAAAAAACATCCATTTTTTTGGTTTTCATTTTTCATTTTCCCATATATATATATATATATATATATATATATATATATATATATATATATATATATATATATATATATATATATATTATGTATGATGTTTTATTTATTTATACAAATATTATTTGGCTACACATTTGCGGATATATTTTGGTCAAATCTATGAAATAGTTAGACTTCTTCGGGGCGAAGGTTTTACTCTTTATATATTTCGAGAAAAGTTCGGTCCGAAGAGAACTAGCTATTTCATAGCTTTGAACAAAATATGTCTGCAAATGTGTAGCCAAATGATGTATATGAGATAGTGTATAGACACAACAACATAAAGACACTAACAGCCGCACACATATTTTTTTCTGGAAACAAATCATTATCAGTAAGTCTTGAAATAAAGACGAAACCTCGATGAACTTTAAAACAATTTTCGGTTTTCTTCTTTCCATTTTTCATACACAGTCATTCACCTTTATTTTCTCTCTCGCCAAAACAGCCCTTGTGAGCTGATTTGGTCCAACTGACCAATCAGCTTCAAGTGTGCATTAATTTCTATCCGTCCCCTTTAGGATTACTTTAGACCCCTTTGGTAATCGTAGCAGTCATCAGAGAGTTTCCTGGAAGCAACGATGAAGGACGCCCTAAGTCTATTTACCTCTCCTGCTCCTGTCCAATGGAGTGCCGAGCACCGGCTATGTTCGCCTGCAGATTAAGTGCTCGTAGACTTTTGGCAGCCATAGAACTGTCTTGCATAATTTATTTCTTCACTCGGACACTGTCCAACTGTCTATAACCTACATTCAACAGTGCAAGTAACACAAATTAATAAATTTCGACATTTGTTTATAAAAAAGGTTCTGTTTTTTTTTAGTGTGAAGTTTTCATTGTTATAAATGATATCATGAAAGTTTGCCATAACAGTGTATGCTAAAATTAGGTCTTACACATACATATACACACACA
Organism: Sepiola atlantica; assembly: GCA_963556195.1. Classification (NCBI taxonomy): domain Eukaryota; kingdom Metazoa; phylum Mollusca; class Cephalopoda; order Sepiida; family Sepiolidae; genus Sepiola; species Sepiola atlantica. Next base: position 1,241,160 of record OY744533.1, on the reverse strand, counting down.
TATATATATGTATATATATTAGACTAGTTTTTATATACACACACACCCACACCCACACCCACACCCACATATATATATATGTATATATATTAGACTAGCTCTTATACACACACACACACACACATATATATATATATATATATATATATATATATATATATATATATATATGTGTGTGTGTGTGTGTGTGTGTGTGCGTGTGTGTGTGTGCGTGAATTACAGAAAATTGGTACCGTCGGTTTCAAATCAAAACAAATGAGACCTATAGTTGGTCTCCTATGTCGAATTCATTTAAGCCTCTGTTTATAAAAAAAAAGTCTGGCATGGGAGAATAACTATAGGTTCCCTTTTTTTGGTTTTAAAACCGACGGTACCAATGTTTATCTAATTTTTTGTAATCCATATATAAATTAATATTACGCTCTTATTTTTTAATTTTCTTAATAATGGAACACTGGTTTTTGTCCAACTAACCATATATATATATATATATATATATATATATATATATATATATATATATATGATTGTGTGTGGGTGGTTATGTGTGTATGTATGTACATAGAATGTGTACGTTTTTATGCTTGCCTATATATGCGTGTGAGTGAGATTGTGTCAGCATTTATTAAGGCTCGTTCCTTTCACTCATAATATTTGTCAATATGTGTCATAAAACAATGATGAGAATTAATACTTTGACACGACCCGATTCATGTGAAAAACAGGACCCCCCTCCTCCTCTCCCCTTCGGTATCTGTAGTAAATTATGTAATTCCCCTCCCAAGTTAGAATTAAAGATAAGAGATGCTTCAATTTCCCCCTCTCTCTCTAAATATGTATTGGATGGGTTGTTACCACCTCTCTCTCCAATTATATTAGAATTGTCGAGTGTGAATTTAATTCTTTCTTTCAGTTTCAAAAATGTAATCGTCTGGATCGGAGGCTTGAAAAAACCACAAGGTTGAAATAAATTATTGTATGGATGATTATGTAATCTCGTGTTATTATACTTCATTATATATATATATATATATATATATATATATATATATATATATATATATATGTGTGTATGTTTGTATGTATGTATGTATGTATGTATGTATGTATGTATGTATGTGTAAAAACATATATATATATGTGTGTGTATGTGTATATATATATAGTACGTTATGAAAATATATTTATGGCAATTAAGCTACACAGAGGCTTCCGCGTTTCATCCACGTAGGGAATCGTCAGGCTTAAATATATTTTCATAACTTACTGCTTAGCTCTACTTACGTATTGAGGACTGTTGAAAGAAATACTGAAATCATTACATAAAAAAGTATATCTCTTGATAACATTTTATGTGGATACATGAAATAATAATAATATATATATATATATATATATATATATATATATTATTTTATGTATCAACTACAAATTTTATTAGGACATATACTCTTCTATATATTAAGTTGCAGTATTTACTTCAACAGTGCTCAATACGCGAGTATTGATTTACTCCTCTCCAGGAGTTAGGCACAAGGCCAGTTTTTATCTTACTCCCACAAGTAAGATGTGACCCAAGGTCGGGTCGGGAAAGTGGGGTTTAAAAATTACCTGGGCAGCCCCGTCGGCATTCCCCGGTAGGGGCGCCTCAGGCAGTAAGCAATAAACTTACTCCTCCCCAAAGAGGGGAGGCGAAGCCTGGGGGTGGACCTCCTAGAACTGCACAGAACAGACCCATAGATCGGCGTAAATCAAGACCCGAAGGCCAAGACAATACCAGTCTATGGGGTGCAGTATCCATCGGAACAGATACTACACTTTGATCTTAGCCAAAAAGCTATGTAGTAAGTTATGAAAATATATTTATCTCAATTAAGCTACATAGATTGAGCACTGTTGAAAGAAATATTGAAAATCGATACATAAAAAATTATATCTCTTTATAACATTTTATGTGGATACATGAAATAATATATATATATATATATATATATATATAGAGAGAGAGAGAGAGAGAGAGAGGGGGGAGAGAGTGTGAGTGAGAGAGAGAGAGAGAGAGACGGAGATAGATATCGGCCACTTGGGACACCCATCCAGTGTTCCCAGCCCACTATTAAAATCACCCATCCCATCCTAACTCGTCGTCGATTGAATGCTAACCGAGAGAGAAAGAGACGCACTGTACACGAAAAAGAAGAAGGAAGCGAAGAAGAGGGGGAAGGCTAGACATTGAGGGCGGGGGAATTTTTTCTTTTTTTTTCTGATCAACGACACACACAGGTTTATGATAGGCAAACCGTAAATAGCAAAAACAAAAAAAGCAACAAAAAAAGCCAAATAAACAAAAGGAGCGAAGTAAGTATTTTTGAAAGTCATGTGACCATCACCTGGATTGACGACATAGTCGACTGTATAAAGTTTCCATTCTGTTTGTTTTTGTACTGACAAAAAAGAAAAAGAAAGGAAAAAAAGATCCCCCAACAAGAAAAAAGTTGTCAGTTTTGTTTGTGTATTGTTAAAATCGATGGCTATATGAAGCCGAAGCGCCGTTCGTCATATTTTCAGGAATAACTACAAAATTTTAATATATATATATATATATTAAAAAAAAAACTTTTTCTGCTTTTTTTTTTTTTGACGAATACATTAAAGGATTCTTACAAAGTTCAGGTGACTTACCAATTTCAAAATCGACGAACACCATTTTTTAAATTATTTTTTTAATGTTCGACAAAAAAAATCGCTAAACTTTAAGTGAGGATAGCATTCCAACGTCAAGTAAGTTGATTAATAATTTGAACATCTTTTTGTTTTCATTTATTTTATTACTATCAGGCACACCCGGAGTTTCTCGAGAATGAAAGGAGATCTCTATGGAATCCTGTTCGCGCCCTTGACCCCATGTTGGCATTTTCAGTCTTTTAATTTTCATTTTTATATTTTTATATTTGTATATTTTTATATTTTTATAAGTTTCTAGACATTCGATCATCTACTTGTCTGGTCTAGCTAGACGTCATCTATCTCTAAAGTTGCCTAAAGCTTCCATGAATCTCTTATGACGTCATCCATTTTCAAGTAATTATATATATTTCCTTCTGTCTCCTTCTCATGATCATAACCCTCTCTCTCTCTAACTCTCTCTCTCTATCTCTCTCTCTCTATCTCTCTCTGCTCTCCGCTCTCTCTCTCTAACAATTTTCCCTCTCCCTGTTTTCATCCATCTCTCTTTTTCTCTTCTCTCTCCCTCTCTTGCCCTTTTTCTGTGCTTTCTTTTTCTTCCCCTCCTCCCCTTACTACTTCTCTCATCAACCACCTTTATAAAGCTGTGGATTTTCTTTGCTTTTGCTATCTTTTTTGCTTGTTTGTAACCGTGAACAGTGGATGACGTCACAAAAGGATACGTCATTTTGTCTGAACGGTCACAAAAAGCATCATGCATATTTGATGACGTCAGAGTAGGCGTCATGCACACTGGATGACGTAATACATTTAAACAGAGAGGGTGAAGCGATTCGTTATGACGTCACAAAAAATGACAACACCCATTACAGAGAGAGAGAGAGAGAGAGAGAGAGAGAGAGAGAGAGAGAGAGAGAGAGAGAGAGGGTGGAGGTGGGGGATACTTCATGAGATCGTGATCAAACTAAAGAGAGAGAGAGTTTATCTTCCTCCCACGGCGGTAAGATGCGACATAAGGTCGGAAAATGGATTGAAAAGCCAGCGCCCTAGAAGATGAGAACTCTGGCCTACAAAAAATGCCTGGACAGCCCCTCAGCATACCCCGGTAAGAGCGCCTCAAGGGTGAGAAGGCAAAGCCTGGACAATGCATCAGACCGGCGGAATCAAAGCCCGAAGGTCAAGGTGGTACCGGTCTAAGAGATGTAGCTTCCATCAGAGCAGATACTACACGTTGATCTCAGGCCAAAAGTTCGAGAAAAGAAGGCCGAGAGAGAGAGAGAGTTGGAGTTAGAGATAAATAAAGTAAAATAAAGTAGAATGTCATCTTTTCTGTTTATGGATGCCCAGCGCGAACGCAGACCCACAAAATTGTTGACAATAAAAAATATCCAATGCAAAATTAGTATCAGCATCAGATTCATCGTAAAACTTTACTTGAGTAACGTTTTATGTCTCGGAATTTTTTAGATGACGATAATTAATTATTATTTATTTTATTATATATTAATTATTTGGATTATTCGGACTACTATTCTCGCAACGTTTCGGCCGATGTAACATCTGACCTTCTTCGAACACGTGAATTTATACGGAATTTCTAACTAACTTCTTTTATATAATCCATGGTCTAGGTTTCTCTCATTCCGTCAGATATGACAACGTAGAAGCTTTAAGTTATTCGTATCATATTCTTAACATCCTCTGTACTGAGGATTGAACCTTCAACCCCCAGAAGACTGTCACTTAGAATTAATTACACTTAGCACATGTATCTGTTGTGCCACGGGTTCCTCGTCAGACTAACATTCAAGATGAGTACATCAATCCGAATAATCAAAATTATAGATAGAAAAGTTTTATTTGACCTTTGTATAGAGCTTCGTTTTCAATTTAACCCGAACATAGAGACAGAGATAATGGATATTTTGCTCTAAATTTCCATATTTCATTTCTTTTTGTACCGATATTTTCTTGGATCAAAGTGTAGTATCGGTTCTGATTCTACACTTTAACTGTTGTGTCCTCGGTCAGTAAAAGGAATGAACAATCTAGACCGAGGCAGTTTTTATTTTAGTCCCAATTTAGAGATACCCTTTTTGGAAATCTGGATTTTCCCCACATTAAAAACCGATCTTCACTCTAATTCTACCTTCGTGGGGAAGCAAGTACATAGCGACAATAAAAATTGAAAACGATTCATTATAGACGAATTACTGTATACAATTAATCGAATACGAGTCAGTATTTTACTAATGGTTTGACATTTATTTTACCGATGGTTTGACGGTCATCTCTTATCCAACAGTATTAGTTTGTCCGGGTACGTGCTACCTATCGCCGAGCACTCTCCATGGTGAACCCGGAAGAGATTAATGTTTCAACAGAACTCTGAGGGTCTTGTGAGTTTCTTCGCCCTTATTTATAATTATAGAGTAGATTTTAACGGTAACAGCATATGAAAAATATAATGACCACATGAGTTTTTCTGGCCTAAAGTTAATTAAGAAATACTATCTTTAAAAATCGCGAGATGTTAAATTTTTAAATTGTATTCTTCATATCTATCTATCTATCTATCTATCTATCTATCTATCTATCTATCTATCTATCTATCTTTCTTTCTCTGTCCTATCTATCTGTCTATCTATCTAATAATAATATGCTATGGCAATTTCATGTTCGTGCGTACGTTATCACTCACTACTCTTTTTAACAGATCGTATCGCCCAAAGATGCGTCAAAGATAAAGGCAAAAAAGGTATTTTGTAAAATTCCGCTTGATATCACTGTCGTGTTAGGGTTTGGGTTATGGTAAGGGTTATGGTAAGGGTTAGAGTTAGGGCTAACATTTCACTTGATATCGCTGTGGTGTTGGGGTTAGGGTTAGTGTTAGTGTTAGGTTTAGGGTAAGGGTAAGGGTTAATATTAAAATTTCACTTTATATCGCTGTGGTGTTGGGGTTAGGGTTAGGGTTAGTGTTAGGGTTAGGGTAAGGGTTAGGGTTATAATTTCACTTGATATCGCTGTGGTGTTGGGTTTGGGGTTAGGGTTAGGGTTAGGGTAAGGGTTATGGTTAACATTTCACTTGATATCGCTGTGGCGTTGAACATGAAACTTGATCTAAAATACACTTTGTTCAAATTTAGGTTCAAACCGTGTAGTTTCTATTCTGTCCCAAAATTGTACACTAATATTGTGGGGTCTGCATTCGCCACGAACTCTAATAAATTGAAAATATGTCACAAAGTCCTTAAACGGTTTTCTAGATCGACCCCCGTAATCAAATATATTCTGAAACTACATGAACTAGATGACTTAGATAATTATGCTTCAATTTGACCAAAGGTGGTTCAATAATATCGCGGGGTCTTCGTTCGCGCCGGACGTTTATATAATAGAAAATATTTTTAAGCACAGCAGCAATATAAAACGTATAAAGGATACGACTGTTGAATTTTCACGGGTACCACTAGTCTATATAATAATACGCTAAGGAATTTCGTGCTCGTACGTACGTTATCACCTATCACATACATTAAAAAGATAATATCGTCCGATCAGCACAGATGATGATTGGTGATTATTCAGATGTGGTTATGGTAAACAATTCCGACTTTATCCATTTAAAAATGAATTGTTCTAAAATCAAATAATGTCGTACCATCGACTAAAAAAGTACAATTTTAAATGAATACATTTCAAAAAGAGGCATTCGTTTCAGTGACTTTAAGAATATTTAGCTGACAATTACATTTACAATATGAAGACAGAATATTTATTGTTTTAAAAAGAATAAAATTGCTACAATTTTAACTAAAAAAAGAAAGAGACTTATTTGCGTTATTTATTTAAAGAATATTAAGCTGACAATGACAATTATTTGTAGAGAAGAAGAAATAGTTTGTGTTTTTCTTTAGAGTACTCACACTGACATGCATTTCTTTTTTCAAAATGTAAATTTTACACATTGATGTAGAGAACACCGCTAGTATACTTGTGTTTTGGGAGTTCGCGAATAAAAACAAGAGATTGTGTGACAAAAAAGGAATAGGAAGAATACACATTACTGAGGTAGTAGTTTTTACAATATCTATACCCGATTTCAGATCTTACGTAAGTCTAAACGAATTTATTAACTGGATACGTGTTTTATAAATCAAAACAAATTTACATAACATAATAATGGAAAACAAGAATAGCACCCGACTAAAAGTCAGCAGCAAACGGTGTTCCGTCAGATTTAGTTCCTGATATTAAACTTCCTCCGTGATATAACTTCTGGCGAGAGTTTCAGTTTCACAAATTTATTAATTTATTTATTAAATTGTTAGGTAGAAGTACAGAACACTTAACAAAGCCCTTCCTCATGTTAAAAATAGCTTTCTAAATAATAACGTTATTATTTCAGCCCTGTCGATAAACTGCAGAAAATTATTTATAAAGCTATTGTTAATATGGGGCGGGTAGCTTTGTTAACTATTCTGTACTTTAACCTAACAGTTTAATAAATAGATTAATAAATAAAAATTAGTACAAAACTTGGTAAATCGTAAGTAAGCGACCCAAAACAGGAAGTCTTTAATATCACGAAATCTGACCGAACGCTGTTTGCATTTGACTTTTAGTCGTGTATTCTTCTGGTTTGTTCATAATACTATAAGGAAAACATTACATGAATATATTTTTTAACTAAGTGACGCTTTTTTTTCTAATCCCCATAAACTGGACGTAAAAGATATTCGGGATAAGTTCAAAGCGAATTCCTTTATCACAAAAAAACATTATTTCTTATGTTTTTCGCCAATAAAAGGAATACGTAAATATATGTATCTTAGATACTTCAGCGCGTGTCGCATCGACGCAGTGTTACATCTCTATGCTCGTACTACAAGTACTTCCACGGAATGTGCTCCGACGAACTTAATACATTTGTACTCCGTCAACGTCTCATCCGACTAGAAGCAAAATCACACATCTTCACTTTTGCTAGAAGATTTTCTACAGTTTCTCGCCTTTGAAATTCCCGCGCTGTTCCCTGTTTTCCTGACTGTAACAAAATTTAAAAATTTAAATGTAACGTGAACGAGCACTTTGTTGCTCAACTCCCCAGCCAAGTTACCCCTATAAAAGTAGCTCCTTAAACACCTATCAAAATAGCTCCTTACACACCTATCAAGATAGCTCCTTACACACCTATCAAAATAGCTCCTTACACACCTATCAAAATAGCTCCTTACACACTTATCAAAATAGCTCCTTACACACTTATCAGAATAGCTCCTTACGCTACAACGTCAATATACCTTGTTTGCGGTGAACATAAGTAAATAAATAATTAAAATAAAAATATAAATAGCGGATTTTTCTACGAAATTTCACAAAAATTCTGTTATACTTTCTATGAAGCGATAAAAGCTAAGTAGCGATGGGAATTGACATAACCAGGCACTGTACTAAAACCGCGGAAGGATTGGGTTAAACTAGAAAAATATGGAGCAATCTAAATACTGTAAACGTAATTTGAATGTTTGGTGATTTCAAAATAGCACAATGCATCGTATTCCAGTGTAGAGGGGGCGTATAAAAGATGGGGGGGGGCACAGGAGACCATACTATAGTTCTCAAATGAACACAATATAGCCGATACTTTAAATACTTCGGAATTTTTTTTAGATAGGATTGATAATTTCTTTTGTTGAGATTATTCGAACTATTGTTCTCACCTTGGATGTTATTATCACAACGTTTCGGCCGATGTAACCGCTTACATCTAAAGATTCCCGAGTTCGACAAGACGCAACTGAAGAAGGCCAGAGTTTATATCGGTCGAAACATTGTGACACTAACATTCAAGATTAGTACGGTAATCCGAATCTGAATAATCATATATCTTAAATATCCGACCTTTAACAATGTTCAGGGCTATTACGAACATAAACCGCAACAAAAATAAGTTTGTTTGTTTTCATGAATGTTCGACGTATATAAAAATAAATCCTTCTATTTCCTGAAAATAAGAAAAATATTAATAATCGATAAATTGAAGCGATTCACATGTCAGGTGTGTAAATGACTTATTTTATATTTTTTCTTTCTTTCTTTCCGTTTCCCATACATACTTTAAATTATTAACAATTATAATAATAATAATAATAATAATAATAATAATAATAATAATAATAATATATATATATATATATATATATATATATATATATTATATAGGTAAAATAGTTATCTACGAACGCGTGTTCCGCCGTTATTGTGGCTCATCAGCGTGGCTGACTATGCCTGGGCTCGAACCTCCGTCACTGGAGCTGTGACTGAGAGAGCTAACCGTCTGAAATTACATGACAATTTATCGTTTATAAAATTACTTCTGTTGTTATTGTTTTTAGCGACAATTAAATAATGGTATATGTCGTCTAGCTTGAGCGTAAGGAGTCGCGTCCCTTGTACATACGCACGAGTGTTCTCTCCTGTAGATGTCTTATCGGCCTACTTAAACAGATGTGTATATATATATATATATATATATATATATATATATATATATATATATATATATGTATATATATATATATATATATGTATATATATATATGTATATATATATATGTATATATATATGTATATATATATATATATATATGTATATATATATATATATATATATATGTATATATATATATATATATATATATACGTATATGTAAATAGATTTTTTGTGTATTATTTAGTTACTGATATTTATTCATTAATAAAATAGTCATCCACGGACACGTGTTTAGCCGTTACTTTTATATATATATATATATATATATATATATATATAGCCTAGCATATCATAGCATAGCATAGCATAGCATAGCATAGCATAGATTTATGTAAACACCTTTACATGATCAATTTGTGTTCCAAAAAATCGACAAACGACAGAATTGTGTACGATTGTTTCGGAAACCATGCATTTTTTCTTTTTATTTAATTTTTTCCTAAGCACAGAGTACATTACATTAAAGGCATATAGATTTCATCAATGGAATAACTTACTAACCCTAACCCTAACACTAACCCACATTTACACAACAGGTTAGAAAGAGGGAAAAGAGTTGATGTATGTATTCGTCAAATTTTAGCAGACTATGTTGAAACGTAGTTTAGCGGTGTATATAAGGCGTTCAGAGTTAAGGAAAGCAGATGCTATATTACATGTAGGGAGTAGAAACACATTTATCAAATTATACAAAATATATAAGTTATTAAGAGAAAAAAAAAATCACCTTCATATATTATTTTACAATGAGAAAAAGAGTTATTTATTAAATTGTTAGGTAAAAGTACAGAATAGTTAACAAAGCCCCTCATAATGTTAAGAATGACTTTCTAAATAATAATGTTATTATTCTAGCCCTGTGGGTAAACTGCAGAAAATTAGTTATAAAGCTATTCTTAACATGGGGCGGTTAGCTTTGTTAACTATTCTTTACTTTCACATAACAATTTTTTAAAAATAGATTAACAAATAAAAAATAGTACTAAACTTTGCAAACCAGAACAGTAAGCGACCGAAAATAGGAAGTCTTTAATATCAGGAACTTAAGAAAAAGATTATTGGTGGTCTGATGTCTATTATTATTGGTAGAGCAATTGGTAAAAAATGTTAAAGTAAGAAGCCCAGTTAAAAACCATTCCAACTTCACCAGGAGCTGTGGAAATGAAAATCAAAAGATTAATTAAAAGATAAAATATATGGTAACATTTTTAAAAATTTTTTTTAACATAGTTCACCCCAGACAAGGCAGGCTGCCACTGTAGACGTAAGGGGATACTGAGAAAGAAGGAAAAGGGAGAAGGTTAGTTGGGTCAACCTAAATTGGGAGCTGCGCAGCGAGATGTCTGCTTACATTAGTTTTAAATTTCTACATGTCAGTACCGTCGAGGAAACAGAGGGCAGGGAGGGAGTTCCAGAAACCGGCAGCACGAGGAAAGAAGCTATTGGAGAATAAGGCTGTCCGGCATCTGGGGACCTCCACAGTGAATGGATGGGATTTAGTCGATTCTCGAGTTGGTCTAGTGTACTTACGTCGAGGGGGCACCAAAGTAGCCAATTCATCGGAGCACAATCCATTGAAGTATTTGTAAAACATCACAAGGATGCTACATTGCGACGATGGGACAGGAACTAGAGCTTGGTTGACAGTGAGGGACCTATTAGGTTGGCGACTCTTTTTTGGACCTTGTCAAGGAAGGAGAGACTAGTAGATGATGCACCAGCCCAGATGTGGCAACAATACTCCATGCATGGGCGGATGGTGGCTTTGTAGAGATACAGGATAATGTCAGATGTGAGGAGTAAACATTACCAACAGAAATAAATAATATTGTTTCACTAAGTTGAAAATTATCAATTAAGAATTCAAGTTATATTTTTAATGTGCTTCTTTAAATTATGTTCAGGTGTCCCATATAGATTCCATAATTATAGAAACCCTAGGTTAAGGCAGGATCAGTGATAGACCTTAACAAATACAATCAGGTTTACTAAAAGAGTATCATATGCAGCATCTACCTGGATAACATCATATGCATCATCATATTAAGGAGCGTTTACTTTAACAGAAATCTTGATGTTGTCAGCTGAGCTATTAAGATATATGTTTACATTTTTACGGATATGAACCATAACATGTATCGCTATTGTTTTTTTTTTTATTAGTGTTCGACCTAAATAAAAAAGAGCAATCCTATTATTTTCTGTAAATAAAACAACGTAATAATCGATAAATTAAGCGATTCAAACGCCAGATGTGTTAATGAATCATCTTTTCTGTTTGTCAGTTCCGTTACCCTTATATATATATATATATATATATATAGTACCTGTCCTATGTATATATTTTATGGGAGTATAATGTCCGAATTTCTAAGAATAGCCCGCGTTACTTTAAGGTTAATGGATTTTATACCTCCAGTCACTTCATTAGTAATAAGAATACTTAAACAAGGTGGAGATAAAAATAAAATATTTAGACAGTTAAATAAGGCAATAACACGCTATCCTGACGCTTTTAAATTATATGAAATAAATCAAAAGAAATTGATAAAAGAAATCCAAAACTCTACTATAAAAATGTATAACATATGTAAATAGTCCATGATAAAATAAATAAATAAATGTATATATATATATGTATATATGAAATATTTTTATAAATATATATTTTTAATTTTAAAACATTTGTAGACAAAGAAAATAACCAAGGGAAAAAAGGGGGGTTATTATAATGGAATCATCTAACTCTATAAAATAGATGTTCTGTAAAATAGTAAATACCCACTTTGAAAGGAACAACACAGGTAAGGAAACTATATTTTAATACTTTAGAAAAACAAATCTTGAGGCAAAACTAAATCAAATATTTGTAAACTTTTTAAATTAAAAAATAATTATTAAATAGGGAGGTGGTGTTTGATCAACACTGCTGGGACGCCATGATAAAGAAATACTGTTTTGTTTTTAAAATCCCGAAACAGTTTTCATGGTAAACAACTGACGATCCCTTATATATAAAAACATATATAAAAATATATTTATATTAGAGTATATTCTTGGAAGTAAACTAAAATAGTGATTGCAGTAGATTGATTGACTTACTAGACTAAAATCTTTCAACAAATTTTTTTTCTTTTTTTTTTTCCCAGTTTTAAAGGTTAAAAGAACTTCCGAGACTATATATATATATATATATATATATATATATATATATATATATATATATATATATATATATATATATGTATATATATATAAAGATAAATGAAAGAAGAGAGATAAACATGTACGAATGACAAATCTATTTAAACTTCGATGGTAGGTGTACTCAGTAAAAACATGTTTATTATTTTTTCCTTAAGCCACAGCTTTTCAAAGATTAAAATCTTATCATCAGAAGAATTACATAGATAAATAAGTTGGCAGTGGAAAAGCCAAAATTCAAAATTTGAAAAAATATTAAGTAATGGAGAGTAAGTATGTGCGTGTAAAAAAATATGGAGTCCGTCCAGTTGGTGAATGTCCGTTGATAAGGTGTCCGGTGAATGGAGATTTAGAGATGGAAAAAAGGGATTTCGTGAAGGCAGCGTTGAAAATGTTCAAAAATGAAATAAATCCAATAGAGAGATGTTTAGTTGAATCGTAGATGGGACTGTATATTGTCATTGATAATTATATATATATATATATATATATATATATATATATATATATATATATATATAATTATTAATGACAATATATGTATTAGCATATACTATCAGAGCCCTTTTACTTTGCAGTCTTCTTAAAAGATTCAGCTCGATGATTGTCAATTAGTGACAACAGAGCAAATATAAGTCAGGTTAATATTATATTCCAATAACACTGTTTTTATTTTATTTTATTTTTTTCACATTTCCAAAAAGCATAACATTTCTGTGATATATATTTTTACGGTCCGTTTCATTGGTCATTTTTATATCAATATCGTCTCTGCAACATTACAAAATCATCATAAAAATTCACAAAGAGTAAAAAGTTCTTGGATGAAAGTGTCTTGAAAAATACTACACTATACAGTGATTGATTTTTGGGTGAAACCAAACGAAAAACAAAGAAAAGAGCCAACTCACAGTGAGGGAACCGAAACTGTCACGTAATTAAGGGAAATCTATATATACCTAGAAGCGGGCACATATAGAAGACTAGTCGATAGTGTTCGACGAACGTATTCTGAACTTTGCATTAGAGCTTTTTGACAGTCTATTTTTAACATCCCCGAGATTGCTCAACTTTAATTTCTTAAAGGGGCTTAGTATAATATTTATAAATAAATATTAAATTATTAATACCTACAGACGCTGGCGTTCAAAGCTTATTGCTCTCATATATATATATGAGAGCAATAAGCTTTGAACGCCAGCGTCTGTAGGTATTAATAATTTAATATTTATTTATAAACAGTGATCAAATTTTGAAACACATATACAACCAACAGAACCCATACATCCTCAGTAGACTACTCAAACAACACAATACGCACCACATTTCCCAAAAAAAACAACACACCAACTTAGCGAACTTATCAGACTACCAACTATCAGAAAATGAATCCACGCTTTTAACCAAAGGACTCTCTTTCTGTCCATCCAAACACCTGAATCCAGTGGATCTATGCTACGACATGGAAGACTACATCAGACGAATCAAACTCAAAGAATACTTCTACAATAAGAACCAACTAGTAACTTCCAACCACATAACAACCAAACAGACAGGGATTTCTAAGACTACACGTTGGACACCCCCCAATGGACGCAACCCGACCATAGATGCACACAACAACACAGCCAAAAAGCACCTTGACAAGTTAATCAAAGACAATCTTCACAGAAACACCCATTACAACATCACAAAAGACGAACAACAAGCCATACAATCCTTACGAAACAACACACACATCACCATTAAACCAGCAGACAAGGGAGGAGCAATTACAATAATGAACACCGACGATTACATAACAGAAATAGACACACAACTAGCTCAAGAGGAATTCTACAAAACACTCCCCACTGACCCTACTCACACATTCAAATCCAAACTGAACAACCTCATTAGCACTCTAGACCATGATACTAGAACAACTATAACTAAATTAATACCAGAACACCCCAATCCGGCCACATTCTACACCATCCCCAAACTCCATAAACTCCCCAAAATAGTTAACAACATACTAAAACACCTCCCACCCGACAATACCACAAATACCGAAATATCCATTAATGATCCCTCAAGATTATATCATATCGCTAAGGCTCTAAAATTAACACCACCCGGACGACCTATTGTTTCGGGCATCGGAACCCTCACTGAACACATCTCGGGACACATAGACAGTATCCTCAACCCCCTGTTGACAAACATCCCCAGCTACCTCAAGGACACCACACACTTCCTACAGATTCTAAACAGGATAAATAATTTACCCAGTAACTCAATTCTCGTCACAATGGACGTATCCGCTCTCTACACCAACATTCCACACGAAGAGGGAATATCCGCATGCAGGAGTTTCCTACACACCCAGCACCTACAAAATACCCACATCAACGACATATGCAACATCATACTATTCATTTTGACACACAACAACTTCACATTCAACAACCAGCACTTCCTACAAGTCAAAGGCACAGCCATGGGTACTAAAATGGCCCCCAGCTACGCCAACATCTTTATGCATATATTTGAACAGAAACACATACACAACTACCACCTCAAACCGCTACACTACCACAGATACATAGACGACATTTTCCTGATCTGGCAACATGGTGAAGAGTCACTAATGGACTTCTACAGACACCTTAATAACTGCCACAACAGCATAAAATTCACTACAGAGCATTCAACCACACACATCCCATTTCTAGACGTTCTCGTCAACATCACCAACAGACAGATCACTACATCACTCTACACTAAACCCACCGACGGACACGGTTACCTCAACTTTGAAAGCTGCCACCCGATCACCACAAAAATATCAATTATTTACAGTCAATGCCTACGCATCAAAAGAATTTGCTCGGATTCCACTGAATATAACACACAGGTAGGCATCATAGCCAACCACTTCCTCCACAGACACTACCCCTTCAAAATAATTAAACAATCAATAAAGAAAGCATCAACAAAAAGCAGACTAACTCTTCTAACAAACAACAAAAACAAAACTCTATCCTCACAAATACCAATGGTATTTGACTTCAACCCTAACACCAACAAACTACAAGACCCTCTCAAAAACATATTTAAACA
>OY744533.1:1190613-1220613 GCA_963556195.1 Sepiola atlantica | reverse complement strand
AATTTCGAACAGAACCCTTTATTAAATCCAAGGGAGTAGCATCCTCTCGTTCCATCTGCCATGAGTGGGAAGAAGGCTTCAGTAATTCGCAATAACCCGTGGCGCAGTGGATATAGTATTAAGTATTATTCGGTTCTAAGTGACAGTCATCTGAAGGTTGAAGGTTCAATCCTCAGTGCGGGTGACACGAAGAATTGCGAATTACTGAAGACTTCTTCCCAGTCATACCCCCGTTCGAAATTCCGTCCAGATTTCAGATTCCTGAGTTCGACAGAAAGATTTCCAAGTTCGCCGAATCACACCTGAAGAAGGTCGAAGGTTACATCGGCCGAAACGTTGTGATAAAAATACCCAATATGAAAACAGTAGTCCGAATATTCCAAATTCTACACTATTTTGTGTATATTGAATATTGAGCGAACGCAGACCCAAGGTATTCTTGTACCATATTTGTACAAACTGAAACATAATTATCTAAGTATTCTTGTAAACGTACATTTAGAATATATCCGGTTGTGGAGGGTCTATCTCCAAAACTGTTGTAAGAGTTAGTGATATAGTTTTATTCGATGGACGTTTTGGCGCGGATGCAGACCCCACGATATTATTGTGCCATTGTGGAAAAAATATACTACCCTTTGATCTTATACGTAAGAAAGTGCATTTTATTCGAGTGTCACGTTCAACATCAGATGAAATTTTTTTAAATGTTTTAAAACTTTGACCCTATCGTTAAATGTTTAATAAAATATACAGGATAGAGTAATTATATAGACAAATAAAAGAAGATGAGTAAAAAATGTGAGACTGACAAATTTATTACGTCTTCAGTTATTCAAAACAAGGTAAATTCAATAAAAACTATACTCACTTTGAACCTATCCGTAAAAGAAAGTGTATTTTATTCGAGTGTCACGTTAAACAGCGACATTTTTTGTGTTTGCATTGCATGTTCAGCGATCGGGTGATCCTAGATGTGGATAGTGATAACGTACGCACGAACATGACATATTAGCATAAACTGCATGTGAAGAAAGCGTGAGAGAAATAGATAAATAAGTGAGATGTGGCCGATCGTTTCATTAATTACAAGCTAATTAGAGTAATTAACGTTATTGTCAAACATAAATTGAAACCAGAACCAACGAATTCTTTTAACATATATTTTGTGTCATTAAAGTATGTTGGAAAAAGCTTTTTTGTTTGTGTTGTTCGTCCCAAACATCGCATGTTTCCACTCAAGCGTGATCAGTCTATTGTTATAGGGGCAATATTTATAGGGAGGAATGGCAACCAAGGTGGGCTGTTTAACAGCAAGATTTGTATTCCCATTATAATTCAAGAAAATTCTAAAGGCTAGCGGTTCAATGAAATAAGCTGTTAGCGTAGAAAATCTTCCGTCAGCGTTTTTGGTCAGCTTGATGTGTTTTATTAGATATTAAAATAGTTTTTTTTGTTGTTTTTTTTTTGTTGTTTATTTTAATGGAAATCGCTTCAGACAAGGCATGAAGCCACTTGATGTAAGAAGCTAAAAAAAAATATTGTATCTTTGTCCAAATCCGGAGTGCCCTATTCGGGGGAGATAGATTTTTCCCACATTAAAAACCGACCTTGTGTCTAAGTCTGCCCTCTATTTCAATATTTGCCGATTTTACAATATCTGTTCATTTTTAGTTTATTTTTATTTTTTATTTTATATACAAGCTAACTTGTTCTTTTCATTTACATTTTGATTTCTTAAACAATGTATATATATATATATATATATATATATATATATATATATACGTTATTCTAGTATTTTGTTTTTTTACTGATGTGTTACCATTTATAGAAAGACAATGCCACTCGAGGATAAGGGTTCATAGATCGTCAGTTGGGATATAATCGCATCTACTCTACGTTGATGGTGTACAAGTAAAGAAAGTTCATTAGAGCACATCAAGTAGGAGTACAATTAAGCAACACTGCGGTGATGCGACGGCAGCTGGAGCTTGGTAGACAGTGCGAAACCTATTACGTTATAAGAAGTCGTGAGAAGCCTTAGAGAAGCAATCGTTGATTAACTCAGCTTTAGTATAATAATAATATGCACAAGAAATAAAAAGCAATTCTTTAAAATACGAGAAAATGTAAAGAATAAATGGGAAAATTAGACAATTAACAGAATACGATGAAATCACGTTACGTGGATTTATTTTAGTATAAAACACACACACACACACACATATATATATATATATATATATATATATATAAATATGTGTGTGTGTGTGTTTTATACTAACAAATATACGCCCCCTCCGGTCTCATATTTTTGCTAGTTGTTTTATTTAATTGCTCAGTAAAACGTGTTAGTTTGTTTTTTTACATAAAAGAAAGAAAATCACCCCATCCTTTATTTTAACAAATAAAACACGGAATAATAAAAACATAGTTTTTAAACAAAATTTACCTTTTTACGGCGTAAAATGTAAAACAAAATATCCTAAACTGAATTAAGGTCGTAAAAAGATAATAATATTTGAAGTTTTTCAAATGATAAAAAAGGTGTACCTAACATAAAATCAACAATTTTAAAAATAAAATACAGTGAACACGATTCTAAATTCAGTTATTTTATTGCTCAGTAAAATGTGTTTGTTTGTTTTTTTACAAAAAATAGTTATCTTTAATCAATTATTTTTTATATTAAACAATTTGATTCAATAAATGTGTGCTTTAAAACATAATTTCTGATGAGATTTAAAAAAACAAAAAGAAACCCAAAACGTTTTAATAAAAAATCAAAGTGAATATATTTTTGAGCGACTCGTACGATAAATCTTAGAGATTGTGTTGTTTGCATGTTACATCTTTGTTCACGTTTTTAGTACAAGTCATTATATGTTACTTGAATGTAATTATATTCAGATTCCTAATTTTAGTCGAACCTTCGACTGTTGTTTCTCTCGTTCGGTAGCTTTAGCCGTACGGGCGTAGTTTGGAGTGTTTCCACGATACGGAAGGCATCAATGGAAGATCATAGTATGAGTGAAGTAGAAAACAGACGTGTGCTATTGCCCTTTGGATAACGCGCTCGTGTACACTCATCAAGTTGCAGTACCTGAAGAAAGAGATTTTGATTTTGACTTTCAAGCCTATCCCCCTTACTCACACGACTTTGCCCCATCACACTTCTCATTATTTCTTAAACTTATATTCCACTTGTGAGGTCGTAATTTTTAGAAATAATTTATTAGTTTATATGTGCTGTAAAGGGGCTATTTGGAGACCAGGATGCCACAATTTTTTCAAGCAAAGATAGCACTGTTGCACGATGAGGTGTTTGCTGGTGCAATATTAATTTCTTAATTGAGTAAAATTATTTATGGAATAATTAATTAAATGGAAATTGTGGATCCACACCTATTGGAGCGTCAAATTTGAGTGTACGCACGTTTTAATTAAAACGGTCATATGATTGTATTTGCACAATAACACGAGAACAAACTTGTTATTAAGTGGGGCTCTGCATGACTTATGCGAGTTATCAAAACAACGCAGAGAACCGAATTGTTATTTTACAAATTAAAACGTCTGGTTGGAAGAAGTTTGGAGGTCCAATGTGACGCCTTTTATTATGAGATTGAAATGATTAAGAATCGTTGTAGCAAGTTCGCTGATGTGATGGGGTTATATTGAAAACTAATGAGAAACTCTTTCCGAAAACTTCTGCGCGAAATTTAGAACCTTTGGAACGACTTTCGTATATACAGAATATTATTAGCTCCGGGTAGACATGTTTACAGCAGTCTGATTCATCGGTGCGCAAAATATTGAATGGTTGATTTATCAATCCGTGACCCACGTTGCCAAGTTCTACACGGGGGCGTTAGAATGCAACGATTTACAACAGGTTTCATGAGAGCTTCAACAATAAAATATTACTCATTTGTATACTCGTCCTCATAATGTTGAATGACGATGTTGTTTTATGTGTTTACGATTCTTCGGCACGTCGCTGGTCGAGAATTGAGAAAGGCGGAAGATAGTATTCCTCTTTGTGGATTATTAATTAAGTCAGTCGTATCTATTATAATAAATGTGAGTTAATCAACATTTCTTTCCCTACAGCTTTTATTTATATATATTTTAATTAAAAATAATATTTTTAAAGCAATAACTTTTTAAATGTATTTATCACCGTAATTTGTAATTAATTGTACAAGCTATCTATGTATTACTCTCACCCCTTCATCTTTCTGTGTGTTGATTCTACCATTCTAATATTGATGTATATCTCTGTGAGCATTTTTTATAAGAGATACTCTCGCTTTTTTTCGGCGATGTCATCAAATGTACGTACGTGTGTATGTAAACACCATAAATACTTATGTAAATCAGATGGCAAAAGAATATATATATATATATATATATATATATATATATATATATATATATATATATATATATATATATATATATATATATATATATATATTAAAAAAAAAATACTGGAAGCTATCTACAAACTAAACTAAAACTAAAATTAATAACATCACATATTAAACCAGTGGTAACATTTAACGTAATGCGATTTTGTTCTGCGATGCCATCAAGCGTTGCTGAATTTAAATCGTCAACGACTTCCTGGTACAATGCGAAAACGTTCTCTTCGCGTTTCTCCACCTTCTTTTAAAAATGATCTTCTTTCTCCAGCTTTTTTGTTCATTTGCTTTTGACACCTGAAGATGATTCGACGAAGAATCGAAAACGTTCGTGAAACCTGTGAAACCTATGGGACATTTATTTATTTTTAATTTTAATACAAAAACGACCATCAGAAAAATTTAAAAAATAAAAAAGGTATAATTAAACAGACGAATTCTGTTATATTTAACAATGCTCGCATGAATATATGAATATATATATATATATATATATATATATATATATATATATATATATATATATATATATGTGTGTGTGTGTAAAGGAGTAAGACTACCCTACCAACACTTGTAAAAAAGTTTTTTCAACATTTATTAAAAATGTTGTTATTTTATAATTTTATAATTTTATATAACGCATTTCAAGCGGTGGTCAGCTCTCATCACATATGTAAACTTATTTGAAGAAATGGCTTTCGATTTTTCTGTTTTACATATCTGATGAGAACGGGCCACCGCTTGAAACGTGTTATATAAAATTATAAAATGATAAAATAACAAAATAATAAATAAATGTTGAAAAATACTTTTGACAAAAGTTTGGAGCCTTTCTCCTTTACATATATACTTTTCTCTGGTTGGAACTGCACTGATACTGCACTGCCTTCTTTTCTCTCTCTCTCTCTCTCTCTCTCTATATATATATATATATATATATATATATATATATGAGAAAAGAAGGATGAAGGTAATCCGACGTAATGGGAAATGAAAAAGGAAAAACCAAACAGGATGTTTTTTTTATATATTCATCAACATTTCGTCTTTATTTGTAAGACTTCCTCAGGATGATAATTTTAAGAAAAATGTCATGCAAGTACGTGAAAATATTGGGTTGACATGATGGGTTGATGAGAAAAAGTAGTAGCCACTACTGGGTGCGCAGGCCCGAGAAATATATAAAAAAACATCCTTTTTGGTTTTTCCTTTTTCATTTCCCATATATATATATATATATATATATATATATATATATATATGATGATGATGAACTCTCTCTCCCGTCGATTTCGACGTATGAGTGCCCCGCCAGGGGCTGCCCGCGCGTGAATTTGTAATTGCAAGGGTTGCGCAATCACCAACAACCGCTCTCCTGAGTCGGCATTGCTTGATTCCAATGGCAAGTAGTAATACAAGACGACTGGAAACAATGCCGAGATAAGCAGAGAGCACATACAGCACCTGGTATTCCCAAATGGTCACCTATTTAGTACTGACCAGGCTCGACGTCGCTTAACTTCGGTGATCTAACGGGAACCGGTGTGTCAACGTGATTGTGCCGTATATATATATATATATATATATATATATATATATATATATATATATATATATATATATATATATATATATATATATATATAGACAGAAATAAAGAGAGATAGAAAGAGAAAGAAGGAAAGAAAGGAAATAAATAAAGAAAGAAAGAAAGAGAGAGAGAAAGCGAGCGTAAGAGAAAGAAATAGAGATAAAGAGAGATATAGAGAGAGGTAAAGCGAGAGAGAAAAAGAGAGAAAGAGAGAGAGAAAGAGAGAAAGAGAAAGAGATGGAGAGAAAGAGAGACAGAGAGAGAGAGACAGAGACAGAGAGCGAGACAGACGGACAGACAGGTAGTTTATAGATTATATATCTGTCTATTTGCATGAATTTTTTCTTTCAGTTTAGTTCAGCTAGCTCTCAGAGATCAAGGGGCTAATGCTTGTGGCTAACACTCGATTTTATTATGAGTTACATATATATGCGAATGTTGATTTCAGGTTATTCTCTACTTCTCACTCAACCATTGAGTACGTAAAACAATGTTGTCTCTGCTTGGTTTTGCCGGATTCCACGACTAGAAATCATCTGGTCTGGTGCAGCATCCAGCTTAGTTTAGTTACTTTAAGTAACATACCTAGGAGAAGGAGCATCATTCCTCAGATAAGCAAGTGTGTAGCCATGTCGAGAGGATGTTATTTTAGCGGCGAATACGATGTTATTTTGAATATTTGGTCGGGATTTACTTGTAGAGCGAGGTATCCCCATCTCAGGGTGGCTTAACAAACTCTTATGAAAAGAGACCGAAGACACCCAAGGGTGGTATCTAGTAGGCATGCATGTCTGCTTGTCTGCTAACAGTGTTTTTGGTGTTGTTAGACGTAGGGTCATTAAATTGGATTAGAATGATCTATTACTTTATGATATTCCAAGTAGAAGTAACTATGACCCAAAATTAAACTGGATGATTCAGATATACTGTTTAACCGAGGTATTTACAGGGACATGTTTGGGGTCTATTTAATGAGATATTTAGAAGAATTTGATGTTTAAATTCATATATATTTTATAAGAAATAATATTCGTTCAGTCATCTTCGGTATGGACATTATTTTACTCACATTCATTACTTACGTTAAAGTTAATTGCTTTAAACTTCATTTAAATATTTTATATAAAAAATTCTTAAGACAAATAGGATAACGAATGAGCCGATAGAGTATTGTTATCACATCTAGGCTCGTGCACAAACCACGGGTATCTCCATCTTCGAGAGAGTCCAAAACGAGTTTCATATTTCAGCCATGGGGTGAAGAACAGTCCTAGGAGGTTATCAAAGCAGGGAGCTTACTCAAGGAGCGAGCCGTGGGGGAAAGCGATGATCCGAGCGTTGGTGGTGAAAAGAGAGAAGCTTGGTTTTAGAGATATTAAAAGTAACAAAGGTCGTCTCCAATAATTGAATAATTGGCGTTTTAGTGTTTGTAAATCTATCCGAATAATAGGTATATTTGTTATTGTAATGTTTGTAGATAGGTAGCATATAAGTATGTATAATAAATAGTTTTGACTCATTTCCCAACGGTATTTCCTTTAAAATAATGTATGTGTGTAATCGTAATGATGACATTAACGTCTTCATAGACACTGGCTGTTGTTTTAATTTGGTGTGCAAACCCAAATGGATTTCATTTAGTTCTCACACGTGATGATCTTACTCAAAGTAGCAATCCGGCAAGTTTTAGTGTCCGGACTTGACTTTGATTCATGGATATTGTAAGAAAATCACGTGTAGGGAATTGCAAACCCTGAAAATTATAGCATCTATTAGTTGCTATTACAAGTATCCTAGAAATTAACACGTTTTCAACATTTTTCACACCCAGGAAGAATGGTTTCCTCAATACATTTTATCGTAAGTTTGTGAACAATAAGTCTTTTATAGTGTCGGCTGTGACAAGGTAGGAACAGCATCAAATTTTCAGGTTATAGCATCAAATGTTCACGTTATAGCATCATATTTTCACGTTATAGCATCATATTTTCATGTTATAGCATCATATCTTCACGTTATAGTATCATATTCTCACGTTATAGCATCAAATGTACATGTTATAGCATAAAACGTTCACGTTATAGCATCATATTTTCACCTTATAACATAATATTTCCACGTTATAGCATCATATTTTCAGGTTATAGTATCATATTTTAACGTTATAGCATCATATTTTAACGTTATAGCATCAAACGTTCACGTTATAGCATCACATTTCCACGTTATAGCATCATATTTCAGGTTATAGCATCATATTTTCACGTTATAGCATCAAATTTTAACGTTATAGCATCAAATTTTAACGTTATAGCATCACATTTCCACGTTATAGCATCATATTTCCACGTTATAGCATCATATTTTCAGGTTATAGCATCAAATTTTAACGTTATAGCATCAAATTTTAACGTTATAGCATCAAATTTTAACGTTATAGCATCAAATTTTAACGTTATAGCATCATATTTTCACGTTATAGCATCAAATGTTCACGTTATAGCATAACATTTTTACGTTATAGCATTATATTTTCACCTTATAACATCGTATTTTCACGTTATAACATCATATTTTAACGTTATAGCATCACATTTTTACGTTATAGCATCATATTTTCACGTTATAGCATCAAATTCTCACGTTATAGCATCACATTTTCCAGCTTAACACAATGGTTAGGTGTTTCTGGTTGTTCAAATTAGTTCGAAAACTCGATCGTATAATTAACAACATCCGGTTTATCAAAAACTCAGTCAATTGAATTATAGGTCAACACATTTCTAGAAAAGGCATTCAAGAACTTAGCGTTAATGATATTAATTGTTATATTTTTGATGCCATTAAAGCTCGTTTACATATCCATTCTTTGCTTTCGTTAGAAAAATTATTCCCTCATTAATTCAGGATTTTGCTAAATGTACGGGTAGCTTGTAAAATTCTATAGTAGCGCTTCCTATTTAAAGGCATATAGTATTGTTGCCACATCTGGACTGGTGCACAAACCACGAGTCTCTCCATATAGGAAAGAGTCCCAAAAAGAGTCTCTATCCAAATAGGTTCCACATTGCCTACCAAGCTCCAGCCTATGTGTCATCGCCGCAATGTTCTATGGCTCTGCTTGTTTTACAAGTACTTCAACAGAATGTGTTCTGACAGATTATTTGAACTTGAACCTCTTTCAACAAAAATACCCTTAACAATTCCGACAAGCAGCAAAATCCCGCCCTTTCACTGTAGAAGTGATAGTGGGATTGAAAGAGTTAGGGAACGTCTGTCATTACTAACCAGGAGAGCGTTACCAGTGTCGACCAAGAGAAGAGTCTATTAGACATGTGTACACAATATAATGTATTAAAGTGAAACCAGGTCTTTGAGGGTTGAGTACATCTGTTGCATGGAGAGAAATGATATGAGAATTATACGATGGATGTGTAATGTGAGTCTTAAAGACAGGCTTAGTTCTGATGACATAAAGGAAGAATATATCAAGACACAATAAAGAGATGTGTGCTGAACAGGAAATTCAGTTGATTTGGTCACATTCGAAAAACTGATGAGATTTATTGGGTTAGCAGATGTAGAATAATTGATATCAGGTCAATTTTATAGGAAAACGCCAAGGAAAAAATGTGAGTAGGTGATAAAAATAGACGTGAGAAAAAAGGGATCAATAAAAACCTGATACGTTGGTTTTGAAGTCAAGTTATTAAAGCCGTTCAATGCATGCATGTATGTGGAACGGACGTTAAACCGATGATGATGATGATGATGATGATGATGATGATGATGATGATGATGATGATGATGATGATGATGATGATGATGATGATGATGATGATGATGATGATGATGATGATGATGATGATGATGATGATGATGATGATGATGATGATGATGATGATGATGATGATGATGATGATGATGATGATGATGATGATGATGATGATGATGATGATGATGATGATGATGATGATGATGATGATGATGATGATGATGATGATGATGATGATGATGATGATGATGATGATGATGATGATGATTTTTATTATTTTTTTTTTACAGGTATAGTAGAAAGTTATCTTATGATATCGCCGTGTTCTGGCAAAAGCATATGTTTGACAAAGTTTTGAAAAGGCTGTCAAAATTGTTTATTTCAGATTAAAAACTACAATGGCCACTGTCTCAGTATTAAACTATATCGAACGGTTATTTTTTAAATGCACAGAAAATATTTAAATCGCTGGGTGTTGTTTATGAATTGGGAATCCAATAATACGCCAAACTGTTTAACTATTACTAATATATCTGTCTACTTGCTGTTGGGCAATTTCATCTTAATATCTTGAATGGAAAAAGAATCAAAATATTTTGCGGACATATGCTATGCTGTTCACGTTGATAGCAGACAGTAATGTACTATCTATTGTCAGCCTCCTGAATGCCAACTGTTGCTTATTTCCCTCTGTCTTATAGTTTCTTACTTATGTATGCAGGATATCCATCTTTGCTAAAGTGAGGATGGAGAATACATTGTTTGGGATACTACTTTGATCACTTCCCTTTCACGCATAGTGACTCAAGGTTACGATAACCACGTGACCCATGAACCTTATCAGTTTTTACACGGTGCGCTAGCTGACCACACCTGACCTTGTGTCTAGCCTCCTGCATAGGAGGTAAATTAAAAAAAAATACATCTAACCTCCTGGGGGTAAATAACTTAGCCTCTTACGTTTCAGTGGCAACATGTTTTGTGTAAAGTGAATAAAAGTTTTTTTTTTTTTAGTGTTCATTTAAGCTGCTCTATATTTATTTATAATATTTAATAGTCTTTTCTTAATTCAATTCAATAAATCTATAATTATTTCTTTTTTTTATTGGTTCGTCTACATTTTATTTCTTTTCTTCTTACAATAATAGATCGACTTTTTTACTGAGTTCACATGCCCCCGAAGTTTTGTTATTTTTATTTCTTCCCGTTTTTCTTTCCTTCTTTTATTTCGTCGTTTATGTTTGTGTTTATAAGTCGAAAAACGTAATTTTACTTACATACTTTTTTGTTTTCATATTACGTTTCTTAATTTGAGTTCTGTTCTGCCCCGGTTAATAGTAACCTAACATCGTATCTTCATTACTCGATATTATTACTGGTGCTACCAGATCAGGTTATTAGAAGATACTAGCTTCCTGACCAAAAATGCACCAAACATTGATGTTATTGTTTTTCCTTTCCCTTTGCAAAACTCAATCATATTCTGCAAAGCCAAAAACAAAAGCAACAATTTTCTTCTACAAAACACCCAAACCAAACACCATGAATAAGTATTTACAGATATTATGAACGTGAAGCACAAACACTTTTACTAAAATGACCTGATTCGGCATTAAATAATCCGAAAAGGGTTGATATGCCGTAAAACAAAACAACCAAACCCGATATTATTATCATCATCATCATCATCATCATCATTATAATTATTATTATTATTATTATTATTTCATAGCAGTTTTAACTTTTGAATGTTTTTAGTTGCGGTTTTCGTTTTTGAATATCAAGTCAATTCCCTTGACCTTAGGCATTCAAGCTGTACCTTAACACTTCCGCCGTTCCAAACAGGCAAGCCTTTTCAGAATTGGAAAATAAATTGTCTCGTCAATCTGTTTAAACCATTTATGGTGGCTTTTCGTTATGGTTCCAAGCGTTCCAATTACAACGAGAATCACCTTGACTTCTTTACATTTTTTCCATAGTCTAACTAAAAAATATTATTATTATTATTATTATTATTATTATTATTATTATTATTATTATTATTATTATATAGAAGTATGAATCTAATTTACATATGTACGGTCGGATTTTTATACCAAAAATTGTGGAATTCTGCATTAAGACGAAAATAGAAATTGCTTCTGTCTAGAAGAATGACATATGAGAGAAATGATGAAGTGTAATATCAGATTAGGTACTACACCTTTTTAAACGGGACAAAGGAGTCAGTAAAACAAATCAAGTAATATGGTGATGTGCGCATAGTGAAGAAATTGATAGTATAGATCTTGATTCAATCCCGAACATCTTCGGGTTGCCTTGCTATTAAAAACATAAAATCTATTCTCTGTTTGATTGTATTTCCTGAATGTATCCCTCCGGTCTCTACTTGAAACGCAGTTATCTACCTTTCATCCTTTTGATTGCATATGACTCAGCTATATTCCCTTAGTTCCTTTGTTATTGTACCTTTTAATTACTAATGATTGGCGTTTAGCAAGGCCTAAAGGCCATTCGAACATAAAAATGGCTTAGAGGATTCGAAACGAAAGATGCTGAGAAGCAGTCCTGCGATATCGTATTCTACAGATAAGAAGTTCTAGGAAAGAAACTTTGTTCATGGAAGTATCGTTTAGTTTTAAGTACAGCATAGAAAGAAAGGAAATTATTTACAATTGAAGTAGCTCGATGAGTTTTTGCTGTAAATGTTTTTCGTGCTGGGGTGCAGTTATTGGAGCTCAGTCGATTATCTACCTAGAAAATGACGACAGAGTAGAGAAAGAGTAGCAAAGTTCCTTCTGTGAGAAATGGGCGGTGGGGTAGAGAAGAAACCCCCCACTAGATTTCGAATTCGATTTTTTATTCTGCTAGACAGGAAAAGTTGCTCTGATTGCACATCGTAAGATGTGACAACATTACTCTATCTTGATGTTATACAGGTAAAAGACTGCATAAGTAGCGAGGTATTTTCTAGAGCAGTTGAATGATCCAACTATTTTCCAGTGTACTTAGCAATGAATAGTATGCAAGTCTCTTATTTCAGGTCTGGAGTGTAGAACAGTCCTATGAGGTTATTAAAGGAGGGGGCTTACTCATATAAACTGGGGAAAAGCGAGGACTCAAGCGTTGGTAGTGTAAACAGAGAAGCTTGGTTTTAGAAATATTAAAAGTAACAAAAGTCGCCTCGAATTATAGTAATAATTTATATATTAGTGTTTGTAAATCTACCCCAATAATAGGTACATTCTTATTGTAATGTTTTTAGATAGCTAACATGTGTCCCCCCAATAATAGGTATACTTGTTATTGTAGTGTTTGTAGTTAGCTAACATAACAGTCCCCCTTAATAATTAGCACCTTCGTTATTTTAGTGTTTGTAAGTAGCTAACATTGAAGTTGCCCTCAATAATAGATATATTCGTTATTGTAATGTTTGTAGATAGCTAGCATTAAAGTTTCCCCCAATAATAGGTATCTTCGTTATTTTAGTGTTTGTAAGTAGCTAACATTAAAGTTGCCCCCAATAATAGATATCTTCGTCATTGTAGTATTTGTAAATAGCTGACATTAAAGTCGCCCCCAATAATAGATATATTCGTTATTGTAATGTTTGTAAGTAGCTAACATTAAAGTTGCCCCCAATAATAGGTATCTTCGTAATTTTAGAGTTTGTAAGTAGCGAACATTAAAGTTGCCCCCAATAATAGGTATCCTTGTTATTGTGGTGTTTGTAGATAGCAAGCATTAAAATTGCCCCCAATAATAGGTATCTTCGTTATTTTAGTGTTTGTAGATAGCTAACATTAAAGTTGCCCCCAATAATAGGTATCTTTGTTATTGTAATGTTTGTAGACAGCTAACATATAAGCCCCCCCTTCTATAGCGCAAAGTTTGTTTCCTTAAAAGAGAACTGTCATTATATCACGTGGAATGGTGTTTTTCAATTACCAACTGTATTATCTTGTAACTATCGGCCCCTGGAATGTATTTACCTCCCTTATACTGAAGACGTCGCGTATCGGAAGTGGGGAAACTAGGCCAGCGCACCAGAGGTATTGCACTCTGGCCCTTTAACAATTGCACGAGAAGACTCGCCCGCATTCCCCAGCGAGTGCTCCTCCGGTAGCTAGTTATAAACTAACTATTTCCAACGCGAGAAGGCAAAGCCTGGGAGGGTGGAACTGTTTCGAGCTGATCAGAACAAATACCACAGTCCGACAGCAAAACAGGTCACCGCCGTCGAAGACGTATCTTAGACGGGTATGATTGGCGTACGAAAGGCTTTATTCGCCAAGAGAGTGTCGATAACTACTCTGTCGAAACTGATCTGTCTTGGCCTTTTGGCTAAGATCAAAGTGTAGTATCTGTTCCGATGGATATTGCACCCCATATTGGTATTGTCTTGTCCTTCGGGGCTTGACTTACACCGGTCTATGGGTCTGTCCATTACAGTTCTAGGAGGTCCACCCTCCCAGGCTTCGAGGAGTAAGTTTATTGCTTACTGCCCGAGGCGCCACTACCGGGGAATGCCGACAGGGCTGCCCAGGCAATTTTTAATGGCCAGAGTGCTCACTTTCTCGGGCGCTGGCTTTTCAAACCCCACTTTCCCGACCCGACCTTGTGGGAGTAAGATAAAAACTGGCCTTGTGCCTAACTCCTGGAGAGGAGTAAATCAATACTCTGTCGAAACTGATCGTTCTTTGCCTTTTGCATACTGCACCCCATAGACTCTGTCGAAACTGATTATCTAATATGTGTATATCTGCAAGTTTATTTATTAAAAAAAAATATTATGCATGAAAAGAAATATCTAAAACAGAAATTAATAAAATGGCGGCTGTTTTGTATGCGACTGAGACCAGTCGTCTCCGGAAAGACACGCTTAAATGAACTCCATGAAAAGGTCACGAAAAGAGAACGCATTGATAATTTAGCAGGTGTGAAGAAAGGGAGGGAGAGAAAGAGAGAGAGAGAGAGAGAAAGAGAGACGTAAAAGAAAGATATACAATGAGTGTGACGGGGAATGAGAGAGAGTGGGGGGGGAGAAAGAGACAAACAAAGAGAGACCTGGAAAGTGCACATATTAAGCTGACGACGCGGAAAACACGTGCTTAAATGAACTGTATGAAAATGATTAATGGTAGATCATGTGTAACGAGAGAGAGAGAGAGAAAGAAAGAAAGAGAGTAGAAGAGAGTGAGAGAGAGAGAGAGAAAAAAAAGAAAGAAAGAGAGTAGAAGAGAGTGAGAGAGAGAGAAGGGTGGAGCGATAAAGAGAAGGAATGGGGTGAGAGAGAACAGAGTTGTGTGAGGAAGTGATAGAGAGAGAGAGAGAGGTGATAAAAAAGAGACGTGGGAGAACATAGTGCGGGCGTATACGTAAGGGGAGAAAGTGAGAGAGAGAAAATGGAAGATAGTGTGGATTGAGGAAGAGTGAAAGAGATATGTGCGTGTGTATGTGTAAGGAAGAGAGAGAGATAACGTGTGTCCGTGTGCGTGTGTGAGAGTGACAGATATATAGATAGGGAGAAAGCGAGAAGGGTAGAGTGACAAAGAGAAGGAATGCGGGTGAGAGAGAACAGAGTGTGTATGTGTAAGGGGAGAAAGTGAGGGGGAGAGAAAGGGGGGGGACAAAAAAGGGACGTAGGAGAACAGAGAGCGAATATAAGGTCACGAAGGGAAGAAAGTGAAAACAAGACAATGAAAGATAGTGTGGGTCGGTGGGTGTATGAGGAAGAGAGAAAGAAAGCGAAAGAGATATATGCGTATGTATGTGTAAGGAATAGAGAGATAATGTGTGTATGTGTGAGAGAGAGAGAGAGAGAGAGAACGCACCTGTTGTTTCTTAAAAAGACATGGTTAAATTAATAAAATGAAAAGGTTACGCACAAAGGAAGTATTCATGACATATCCAATGTATGAGAAAGGCGGGAAGAGAGGGGGGTAGAGGGTGTATGCGTGTGCCTGTAACACAGAGAGAGAGAGAGAGAAAGAGAGAAAGAGAGAAAGTATGTGTGTGTGAGAGAGAAAGCTATCTATATAAAGAGAGAGTAAAAGAGAGATAGCAGAAGATGGAACTCTCGCCCTGTGCCCTGTTTCCCTGACTGTACCGACGTGCAGAAAATTTAAATGTAATGTAAAGAAAAAACTTGCCGCACAACTCCTTTCTCCAGATGCCCCCTTTGATTTCTGACTCCACGGTAACTTTTTACCTCTCAGTGGCAGAATGAAGTGTCTGGGATGAAGTCAAATTACAATTTTTTTTTTTTAATTGAATACACACAAACCTGGCGTTATCTAACTCGTGTACGCTAGGAAGTAAGTGTAGTATCTGTTCCGATGGATACTACACCCTATAGACGGGTGTCGTCTTGTCCTTCGGGGCTTGATTCCACCTGTCTGTGGGTTTGTCCTGTGCAGTTCTAGGAGGTCCACCCTCCCAGGCTTCACCTCCCCTCTTTGGGGAGGAGTAAGTTTATTGCTTACTGCCTGAGGCGGTCCTACTGGGGAATGCCGACGGGGCTGCCCAGGCAATTTTTAATGGCCAGAGTGCTCACTTTCTCGGGCGCTGGCTTTTCAAACCCCACTTACTCGACCCAAGCTGTGGTCACATCTTACTTGTGGGAGTAAGATAAAACTGGCCTTGTGCCTAACTCCTGCAGAGGAGTAAATAAATATCTAACTCGTGTGTTTACGTAAACATGTAATGAACGGAATAAAAACAATACTGGTTGATCATCTATCGAGAGGATGAGAGACAGACAGAGGGAGAATAAGAGAAAGAGTGAGACAGAGAGATAGAGGGAGGAGGAATGAGAGAGAGACGGACAGACAGTGGGAGGAAGAATGAGAGAGAGACAGAGAGGCAGAGGGAGGAAGAATGAGAGAGAGGCAGAAAGACAGATGGAGGAAGAATGAGAGAGAGGCAGAGAGACAAAGGGAGGAAGAATGAGACGCAAGGGGCTACTGTAATTAAGTGCCAGGTATTGTGCAGCAAGATGTTTGTTCACATTACATTTAAATTTCTGCATATTGACAGTGTCGCGGAAAGAGCGAGAAGCAAGCGAACCGAGTAAGGTTTTCCGCCATCTAGGGACCTCTACAGTGAAGGAGTTGGATTTTGCTGTTCGTTGATTGAGTTTATTTACGTCGAAAGGGCACAAGTGTTGTATGTTTATCGGAGTACATTCCGTTGAAGTATTTGTAAAACAAGTAGAGGGATGCAACATTGCGGCGATGGGACAGGTGCTGGAGCTTGGTAGCTTACTAGGTTAGAGACTCTTTTTTTGCACTCTGTCCAAGAGGAAGAGACTAGAGGTTGGTGCACCAGCCCAAAGGTGGCAACAATACTCGAATAGTGGTTTCATAGAGATATAGGATACTGGTAGATTTGAGAAGTTTTCTAGCCAGGTAGGGGGAGGCCACCGTTTTTACAGCAGACTTTGTAGTCTATTCTATGTGTTTATTCCAATTCATATTACATGTTTATGTTCAGCTGAGGAGTTTGAACGTTAGACTCTCGGTGAGGGTGCTATCATCCATTGCAATCGGTGGTTGGGAAGGTTTCTTATAATTGTTAACGGAAAGGAGCTTTGTGTTGGCAGCATTGAATGTAAGCCTCCATTTTTGGACCTTTCTACTATATCAACTCTATGATTAAATACAAAAAAAAAACGCCGAGCCGGAAAAGAAAATAGACATCTATTTAATTATCCTTTTCTCTAAACTAATGACTATTATTTTCTTGTTTATTATTAATTAGCAATTTTTCTGGCGTTGCCCGAGATACAAACAAGTCATTTTAATTTAATTTTTTTATTTCTTCGCACATATTTTTATATTCATAAAGAAAAATAAATAATAGTTTAGTTGTAACGTCGACAACTCTTATTATATACTTCAATTAAAAATATGGATTATTCGCTTTGCTGATTTAAATTAGTTTAACAAATTTAATATTAACAGTAATTTAGTCTGGATTAAGTAAAATTTATGATACATTATAGCGATTATGTTATTATATTGCCAATAACATTGTACAACAATAACTAATGAAAATTGGTAAATGGGAATATTAATTTAGAAGCTTAAATGCTATTTGGGCCTTACTTTGGAAATCTGCTAAGGTATTTGTTATGCATTCCTTTTTTATTTGTTCTGAAATTTGATAATAAAATTTAAAATACTTTTCAAAAAAATATAATCTATCTATATAATAAATGTACTCGTCCCTCACTTAGCACGGTCGTAACGTTACCAATACGCATGCGCTAAATAAAAGGGAGATAATTCATCAAAACTAAACGCAGTAGTAACATGAATACAGCTTTTGTTGTATATGTAAACACGGAACAGACGGTAACTGATTTGTTTCCAAGTTAATTTAATTACAAAAGGTGTTAAATAAGGAAGTTAATAACAGAATGAACCGACAATAGATTGCTCTTCAGATTAAAAGAAATCAGTAAAATAATATTTAATATAAAAATACGATGCAAAGATTTGATTCGAAATAAAGTTACAAAAGAATGTTATTTATGTTTTATTTTTTGTTCACCCCAAACAAGGCATATTGCCACTGAAGCGTATATAAATGCTTGTTTACATTACATTTAAATGTTTTGCATGTTTGTATGGTCAGAAAACAGGGGGCAGGGAGGGAATTTTAAAAACAATTTATTCATCTACCTCCCACAGCGGTAAGATGTGACACAAGGTCGGAAAGTGGGATTTGATAAGTCGGCACCCTAGAGGAAGAGCACTATGACCTTTAAAAAATGCCTGTGCAGCCCCGTCAGCATTCCCCGATAGGGGCTCCTCAGGCAGTAAGCAATAAACTTACTCCTGCCCAAATTGGGGAGGCAAAGCCTCGGAGGGTGCACCTCCTAGAACTGCACAGGAAAAACCCATAGACCGGCGTAAATCAATCCCCGAAGGCCAAGAAAATACCAGTCTATGGGATGCAGTATCCATCGGAACAGATACTACACTTTCTTCTTAGCCAAAAGGTCCAGAAAGCTCAAGAGAATTTTAAAGACAATCGGTTTGAGAAATAAAGCTATTGGAGTAGAAAATTCCCCGGCAATTAGTGAGCTTTACTGTGAAACGATTAGATTTGCAGCTAGTAAGATTGATCGGGGTATTTTCGTTGAGGGGGGTACAAGTGTAGTAAATTTAGCGAAGCACATTTCGTGGAAGTACTTGTAAATAAGCACTAGGGTGGAAGTTATGGTAGAAATTATTATTTTTTCATCTTGTACAGGATGGAATAGGTGAAGAGTTCGAATGCAAAATGCGATAAACGCCATTTTCAAAATTACGAAGCTATTACTATAAAACGTGTTGCATTTCAACGCTCAACCACACCATGGAATTTTGTTTCACAAAATATGATACCAGGATAATGTCTGTTTGCTTTCCATTAAAATCAGCTTTTAATATATTTTACCTTTTTATTGTTTAATGTTTCAATTTAAACGGATTAGATGTATCGCGTTTTGCATTCGAACTCTTTAGTTGGTTCATTAGCCCAAGTAAGGCTACATTACTCCATGCATGGGCGGATGGTAGCTTTATGGAGATAGAGAATAGATACACCTGAGATTAGTTTTCTAGCTCGTTAGAGGGAGCCTACTTTATTTGCAGCATACTTGGCAACATCTTAATCAAAGCAGATTCCATGGAAGTACTTGTGGAACAATCACAGGGATGCAACACTGCGGCGATGCGATCAGGGTTAGAGCTTGGCCGAGAGTGCGGACCTACTAGGTTAGAAATTATTATTTTTTCATCTTGCATAGAAGAGAAAGGTTTCTGCATTAGCCTAGATGTGGCAACAATACTTCATGAACGGACGAATGGTCGCTTCATAGACGATAGTAGCAGGTGTGATAAGTTTTCTAGCCTGGTATAGGGAGCCTACTTTCTTTGCAGAAGACTTGGCCACATTATCTACGTACTTAATCCAACTCATGTTGCCCGAGAATGTAAGGCTGATGTGTTTGAACATTGGTACCTCGAAAACGATGCTATCTGCTATGACAATCAGTGGATAGAACTTTATAGTTTTACTATAAAACGAAACTATCATATACAGCCATAACTTTGTTAAGATTTGGTCCTTTCAAACGAATGACTTTCACTGAAGAAAAAACATTTGTAGAATGTCTACGGTGTTTCGCTAATAAATTTACTTTGCCAAAATAAATGTTCTTGTCTTGACATTAACCTCAATTCGTTGGTGAGGCCCACATTTGGGAACTTTAGTAGTGATCAGTCATTAGTCGCAGGTCCACTCGAATCCGAAGTGGGAGTAACTCTTAGTGTGCAGACTATGGTTAAATAAAATCTGCGTCCGGTTCTATACATTTGCATTTACATAAAATTATTTTTACTTAAAGTCGACAAAGTGTTGATACACCGTAAAACAAAACCAACAAACCATAAAAACATATAAAAAAACTGTTTGCAGTTTCTACAAATAAATAATTGCTCACAAAATTGTTTGTAGTTTCTACAAATAAAGAATTGCTCACAAAATTGTTTGCAGTTTCTACAAATAAAGAATTGCTCACAAAATTGTTTGCAGTTTCTACAAATAAAGAATTGCTTACAAAATTGTTTGTAGTTTCTACAAATAAAGAATTGCTCACAAAATTGTTTATAGTTTCTACAAAAGAAAAATTGCTCACAAAATTGTTTGTAGTTTCTACAAATAAAGAATTGCTTACAAAATTGTTTGCAGTTTCTACAAATAAAGAATTGCTCACAAAATTGTTTGCAGTTTCTACAAATAAAGAATTGCTCACAAAATTGTTTGCAGTTTCTACAAATAAAGAATTGCTTACAAAATTGTTTGTAGTTTCTACAAATAAAGAATTGCTCACAAAATTGTTTATAGTTTCTACAAAAGAAAAATTGCTCACAACATTGTTTGTAGTTTCTACAAATAAAGAAGTGCTCACAAAATTGTTTGTAGTGTCTACAAAAGAAGAATAGCTCACAAAATTTACACAGTGAATCAATATTCAAATTAAGACATTAAAAAAAAACTAGATCAATTAAACAATTAAGTTTTTTTACTAATAAAGTATTTTTTTTTTTTAATAATTTTCCAGATCAGATTAAGAAAAGCAAGGTTGCAGAACGTTTTCAGTTGTAATTATATTAATTCACAATCAATTGTAATAATTAATAAAAATTGTATTTTGGGGTTATCAGATAGAATATTTATCATAATTCGATATTTATTATTTGTATTATGCGAACTACTATACTTATCTTGGTTGTTTTATTCTTTACATTTCGGCCGATTTAACCTCTGACATTCTTTAGGTGATCCTTTATGTTCACATTGACTCACAGAGCAACAGATGACGACGTTGAGTAACAAGCAGTTCTAAATAGCAGTCTTCTAAAGGTTGAAGATTAACCAAAATGAAAATGAAAATTAGTTAACATTTCTACAAGTTTATATCTGACGGAACGAGAACAAAAAACCCCCGTGGATCAAATAAAAGCTTCAGTTCGAAATTCCGCATGGATCCCCGAGCTCCATAGAAAGATTCCCGATTTCGGAAAAATACACCTCAAAGTGGTCGGAGGTTTCATCGGCCGAAACGTTTTAAAAATAAGAACCAAAATGAGAATAGTCGCCCGAACAATCCAATTAAACGAAATTATTGATTTTTATCTAAAAAAAATCCGAAACAGATTCGATTTATAAATTAATGTTGCATTAATATTGTAAATCTTCTGCGTATTTTTTTTAAATTTGAATTAATAAAATAGTTAAAAAGCATTAGGGCTAGAGTTAGGGTTAGAGTGAGGGTTAGAGAGATGGCCAAAGAAGAATAAGAACAAAATAATACTAAACCAGTAATAAAGAACTCGAAGCACAAACAATTTTACCAAAATAACAGCATTCACTATTAAACAAGCCAATGGGTGATATGCCGTAAAATAATCATCAAACCAAAAATTTCAAAACAAAGATTTTCAAAAAATTCAATTATTTAAATATTAAATCAAATTATTTAAAAATATAATTAAAAAGAAATTAAAAATATATTTTTGATGCCAGTTAATATTTATTTATTTTATAAAGAATTTTATTCATGAAAACTATTTATGAAGACCACGATATCATTCGATTGAGTTCAGGTGAATGGTTGAATATCCTCTTTTCTAGGGTGACATGTAGGTACTTGACGAATGCTCTTTTTAGTGGCTTAATTGCTATGACAAAAAGTAGTGGAGATATGGAGTCTACATGGAAAATGCCCCTCTGCATCGTTTGTCCTTCACTTGTCAATTCCGGTCCCTATTTAAAGTTTGCTCTCTATTTGAAGTTGACATGTTTGTCTATTATTCTTAACACCTTTCTTCTTCTTCTTCTTCTTATTATTATTATTATTATTATTATTATTATTATTATTATTATTATTATTATTATTATTCTTTTACTTGTTTTTAAAATTCTTTTTCTTATTCTTATTTTTATTATTCTTTTTATTCTTATTCTTATTCTAATTCTTATTCTTATTCTAATTCTTATTCTTATTTTAATTCTTATTTTTATTCTTATTTTTATTTTTATTTTTATTTTTATTTTTATTTTTATTCTTATTTTTATTCTTATTTTTATTTTTATTTTTATTTTTATTTTTATTTTTATTTTTATTTTTATTTTTATTCTTATTTTTATTCTTATTCTTATTTTTATTTTTATTTTTATTTTTATTCTTATTATTCTATTTATTCTTATTCTTATTCTTATTCTTATTCTTATTCTTATTCTTATTCTTATTTTTATTTTTATTTTTATTTTTATTATTCTATTTCTTATTATTCGTATTCTTATTCTTATTCTTATACCTATTCCTATTCCTATTCCTATTCCTATTCCTATTCTTATTCTTATTCCTATCCATATTCATATTCCTATTCCTATTCTTATTCTTTTTCTTATTCTTAATCTTCATATTTTTCTTCTTCTTCTTCTTCTTCTTCTTCTTCTTCTTCTTCTTATTATTATTATTATTATTATTATTATTATTATTATTATTATTATTATTATTATTCTATTTATTCTTATTCTTCTCATTAGTATTATTGATAATAATATTTTATTATTAGCAGTAGTAGTAGTTGTAGTATTTTATTTGCCTCCTCTTCGGGAGGTTAGACACAAGGTCAGGTGTGAGTTTTGATACAAGTGTTTCTGTGGAACAAACTGGATTCGAACCCGCGTCGTTAACCACTTAACCACCGTACCGTATTATTATTATTATTATTATTATTATTAGTAGTAGTAGTAGTAGTAGTAGTAGTAGTAGTAGTATATAATGTAAGTGTTGAGTTTGCTAATGGTGACAATTTGTTATTGACGTACGCTACCCCTAAGGAGAAGTAATGCTTGGGAGAATCGTCGTATGGCAAAAGACATATGCCCCACTATCACTCTGAAAAAAAAGAGCTAATACCTGGGAGGATTGTATCACGACAACAGAACAGATAATACACTACCTCCCATGAAGTGAACATTGAAAGACAGTACAATAGTCGACTTCTTAAAAGTAATAGTATAATTTCGCAATCAGATAGACAGATACCAATTGTTTATTAGTAATAGAAAAACAAGAATGGTAATGTTGATGCGGCTAGAATAATGGCGTGTCTGTTTCTAAAGCTGAGTTATTCAGATCAACTCTTTTCTATTTTAAATCATAAAATGTGTAACTTATTTGAAAATACTTTTGGAATCTAACAAATTATTGAAGCTACAGATGTCGCGTACTGAAAACACATTCTCTAAATCAAAGTCACAAACTCAGTGGTCGTATCTCTTTTTGTATACTGTCATCATCATCGTCTAGTGGGCTGCATTTCGCCGTTATTATCACCATCATAGCCGTCACTGTTATCAAGTACTTTCCATGCACAGAACGGAAATAGGCGATAAGAGAGAGAGTTTAAAATTGGTCTTTATTTTGGAGAGATTTTCTTCTCATGCGAATAAAATTCACACATTAAACTTAAATGGAGAGAGGGCAAAGTTTGGTCTTAACTTAACTACTTAGTTACATAAGACGATGGAGAGCGGGCATACAACAATTGGCACTATAAACTTTTTAGGGATTAAATTCCAATTTTTCTTTTTTTAAATTACATCCTAAATTCGAGTCCGATCCTCACTGCTTACAAAAACTGACTCCCTAAAAAGTTATTTTCTTTCTTTAACACGGTATTCTGACGCCACTGCTTCAAGAGGGACACTCAATTTATCATAACACATTTATGTATGAACTTTCCTTGATCTACCAACTTGAATATAACCAACAGTTCATGCCTGATTAAATTTTAGTCCGGAGAGCGGACTTGTTTTTCAGAATTTCGTGTAAAGTTAACTTGCACTAGTCAACCTAGATACTAAACCCATACTAGCTGATATAATCGTTCTGCACATACGTCCATCCATTATTGAAGCTACAGATTGTGGCCCTCTTTTTGAATAAACAACTTAGAATTAATGGAGCGAGAGCGACAACAACTCCAAAAACTGGTGATTAAATATGTACGTGTGTTACTAGCTGTATTCACCCGGCGTTGCCTGTGTCGAGATATATTGCTGATTGGAGAGTTTAGTTTTTGCCTTAAAAGAAAAGTGAACATTTTAATATGAGCTCAAGTAATAAAAAAGATTGTTAGTGCGGTCATGTTTAACAACTCGTGAACGCTGCGTTATTTACAGTCAGCTTTAAAACGGCAAATTGCTTTAACGAATCGAAACGAAAAGTAACGAATTTGTTTTTATTTCATTATTTTAAATCTAAAAAAAACAATAAAAATAGTTATTTTAAATAAATTCTTTAGTGGGAAATTATTTTTTTATTTTTTTATGAACAAAGAAAATCTATTTCAACGAATGAACTTCGTTTTTTATCGTTATACTATGTTAAAGTTATTTCATGGACCTAACAGACAATTACCCCTAGTGATCCTAGATAGAATCTAAAGAAAATTTCAATGACGTCTTTAGATTCTGTGAAAAAAGTAATCCTGAATAATTGCTCAAATAATATGGGGTAGAAAATGCATATTTTAATCTGCGTAGATATGTTTTCCTTACATTGTGTGAGTCTTTATTTAAAACATTCGCCATCGTTACAATTTTCCTAACCGAAAGACATTTTAGTATTCTAAAGAGCATTCTGAGAAGTCTGAGAAAAAAAGTAAAGTAGCGAGGCAGAACAAAATCTTGATGTTACTCAAGTATAATTTCTAACATCCGACCAGAT
Source organism: Sepiola atlantica (assembly GCA_963556195.1). Taxonomy (NCBI): domain Eukaryota; kingdom Metazoa; phylum Mollusca; class Cephalopoda; order Sepiida; family Sepiolidae; genus Sepiola; species Sepiola atlantica. The sequence goes on along the minus strand of OY744533.1, from coordinate 1,195,519 downwards.
AACTTTATATATTTGTTAATGAATGTTAACATTTAACATTTATACCGCTTTATTTTTTAAGTGATATTTTAACGAAATTTAAGTTTAAATGAGATTAAAGGATCTCTATATATTTGTTCATATATAAACAGACAGACAGACAGACAGACAGACAGACACAAGAAACAAAAAGAAGAAGGCCTCCAGAGCGCTGCTACGACATTCTTTCTGACCTCTTCCCCACCACCTCAGTCGATTAAGACCCATGAGAACCACATTTTTGTTAATAAAAGTTTATTCATTCTCTTTTTTATACAACTTGTTTGATTGGTGAATGTGCTGCACTTTAGCCGAGGCAAGATGGCGTGTCGGGTGAAATTATAGAAATTCCATCGTCACGCTCTATTTTTTCGTGAAACTAGGGGGAATGTTGAAACGGTTTGTAGGCAATGTTCGAAATAGAGAGAGAAAGATAGAGAGAGGGGGTAATATTACCTCACCTTTCAAGGACGATCAGTGATTTACATTGTGGTACAGGGTATACAAATTCATGGAAGGAGTGTCTAAAAGTTGCAGGTTACGTAACTATGAATATATATGCATTATATGTATATAAATTAATTAGGTTCAAATATATTGATAAAATAAACTTAAACCGAAAACTTTTTAAGTGCTCAATATAAAGTAGAGCCTTATAAATGAATATATATATAAACATCAAATCAACAATATATCGATCAATATATATGTATGTAAAAATTATATATATATATATATATATATATATATATATATATATATATATATATATATATAGATATATATATATAAACGAAATATACGTCCTATAACGTTAATGGCGACTAATACTGCAATTTTCTGCATCTTAATCACCTAGGAAGTGAGGCAATCGAAGTAGTAGTGAGCAAAAAAAAACGAACGCTGCAATCACCAATAAAAATAATTACATAAAAATACATTATTTATATATATATATATATATATATATATATATATATATATATGTGTGTGTGTGTGTGTGTGTGTGTGTGTGTGTATTTAAAACAAATGATTTCAGACTAATTCTAGTTAATGACACTGAAAAAATAGATCCCGAAAACAATTTTAAAAAATTTAAATACTGGAAGCTATCTGCATAAAAACAACAACCTAAAATGAATAACATCGCGTACAAAACCAGTGGGAACATTTGAAAATGCTTAACGTAATGCGATTTTATCTTGTGATACCACTCTAATATCGCTGAATTTAAATCGTCAACTACTTTCTGGAACAATGCGAAAAACGTTCTCTGCGCGTTCCTCCGCCGTCTCTTTAAAAATTCTCTTCGTTCTCTAGTTTTCTTTTCATTTGCTTTTGACACCTGTCGAAGATTAAACGAAGAATCGAAAACGTTCGTGAAACCTAAGGAACATTTCTTAATCTTTTCGAGTTTAATACAAAATAAACCATCAGAAAAATTGAAAAAAATAAAAAAGGTATAATTAAACAGACAAATTCTGTTAGTTTTTAACGATGTTTGCATAAATGAGAAAAAGCTGCGTAAATACACGCAATATATATATATATATATATATATATATATATATATATATATATATTACATATTCATTTTACATATTTATTTTACATCTGTTCTTAACAATCAACGAAAGAATAAAAGTTCTTTTAAGAACTTTCAATCCCAGATTTTTCAAATAAAATATTCTTCTCGTAAGGAGGAATAAGTTTATTTTGAAAATAATAATCAACTATTAATATTTTTTTAAATAATATAACGTTATTATATTATTTTTTCTTAAATGGAATATATATATATATATATATATATATATATATATATATATATATATATATTAATAATAATATTGCTCTAATAACCTCACTCTGGGAAAGTTAGTGACTAGGGGGTTAGGCACAAGGCCAGTTTATCTTACTCCCACAAGTAAGATGTGACCAAAGGTCGGGAAAGTGAGGTTTGAAAAGCCAGCGCCCGAGAAGGTGAGCACTCTGGCCATTAAAAATTGACTGGGCAGCCCCGTCGGCATTCCCCGGTAGAGGCGTGTCAGGCAGTAAGCAATAAACTTTCCTCTCCCCAAAGTCTGGGAGGGTGGACCTCCTAGAACTGCACAGGACCGATCCATAGACCGGCGTAAATCAAGCCCCGAAGGCCAAGACAATAGCAGTTTATGGGGTGTAGTATCCATCAGAACAGATACTACACTTTGATCTCAGGTCAAAAGGTAGTGACTAGGAGAGTATTGATTTACTCCTCTCTAGGAGTTAGGCACAAAACCAGTTTTTATCTTACTCCCACAAGTAAGATGTGACCAAAGGTCGGGTCGGGAAAGTGGGGTTTAAAAATTGCCTGGGCAGCCCTGTCGCCATTCCCCGGTAGGGGCGCCTCAGACAGTAAGCAATAAACTTACTCCTCCCCAAAGAGGGGAGGCAAAGCCTAAGAAGGTGGACCTCCCAGAACTGCACAGGACAGACCCATTGACCGGCATAAATCAAGACCCGAAGGTCAAGACAACACCAGCATGGAGTGCAGTATCCATCGGAACAGATACTACACTTTGATCTTAGCCAAAAGGCCAAGAAGGAGAGTAGTTACATGATAACAGAACAAATACTGCACTACATCCGCGACAAAAGAGGAGGGCATGTCTTAGAGTATGTTATATATTAGAAGATGTCACGTCTTAGAACAAGGGTTCTCAACCTGGGGTTCGCGAACTTCTAGGGCTTTACAACAAGAATTCTAGGGGTACTTCGATGACTAATGAAAGAGGTATTTTAAATAGTAACAGTTGCTGATCATGAAATTCAGTGTCTTTTCCTCCATAAAGTTGCTTTCATGATTGGTTTAGAAAAAAACATATATCAATGTATAAGTAATAATTCTAACAGAAAACAAGTAAATATGTTATATTAATAATAAAAAAGTAAATGACAAAGGAAACATTAGTGAATCGAACAAGCCTCTTCAGCACTCAAACCTCTACGTAACGGAGCACTGGAATGTGTTCGAAGATATGATATATTTAATAAATACATGCTATCTATAACAAGAGCTAAGACAATTGCAAAAATGTTGAAAATTGTTGAATATGCAAATTTCATGACTGAATGTAAAGCATGTCCCACGAGTGTGCCTGTCTAATACTGCTCCTTGAATTGATAAACTTCCTTATACAGCCCTCAAACTTAAGTTCATGATTGATTGATACTTGAGAAAACATTGTTTCACCCATCCTTGTGCAGTATCATCGTAAAATATTTGTAATACTGATGTTTCTTCTGAATAAGGTCATCAAAATTTGAATAATTTTATAATATCTTTTCAGAATTATTGTAGTAGAACGAGTTAGTAAATAAATTACTATTATGTTCATTGTCACATAATTGGGGGGGGTCGGGAAGATGGTTTTATAACTCAGGGGTTACTTAACGGGAAAAAGGTTTAGAACCCCTGTCTTAGAGGATAGTCTTATGGCAACAGAACAGATACTATACTAACCTCTGAATTGAGCATTGAAAATCCGACACTCCAGAAAGTACCTCACTTCTGGCTAAATGCTTTACTTGTATAAGAACCAGATACGTCATCAGATGGAAAACTGATGTCGTATCTGGCGAGGTTGCACTCGGAGCAGTTTTCTTACCTTGGCAGAATACAAAACCATTCGCAATCGAGTGGGGGGTGATCTTTTTATTTCCCTGCATCCCCTTTCACACATGAGATCTGTTGCTAGTCTCTCTCTGCTGTATCGTCATCTTAAACTTTAATGTAAAAAAATACTTGTTGATTTGTCTCCCTGGATAAACAATCTCTTTCAAATTATCTTCTACCGGTTGTCCCCAATAATCGTGTTCATAGTCTAACCGACGATCTCTTTAACCCTTATCTCGAGTGACACGCGGGCATTAGTGAACCATTAGTAAAACAAAAACATGAGAAGAAATATAAGTAATAATATAGTTTCGGCATCAGACAGACAGATACCAAATCTCCATTAGAAATAGATATGGTTTTCCTTCTTTGGATTAACCTTTTAAAACTTTTATTAATCCAATGAGACGCAAGCGTGAAGACTATTCTGATAGAGGCCAGATTTATAGTGGCCTTCCTAAATGGGGAGTTGGACAGCAAGACAATGTGTTAACATTACGTTCGATTTTCTGCGGTCGGGGAAATAGGGAGAAGGGGGTGATTTTAATTTAGAGAACAAAAAGTTAATTTTGGTGATTAATGAGATTGAGATACTAATTTGATGTATTAATTACTATAACACACGGCTTATACTACTAATACTGAAACAAAGAACACCGCGTACAGTACGTTCTGGTCACAGCACCAAATTGTTATGTGTAACGTAACTTCTTTACTTGGTGTTAACTGGTAATTGGTCCCCCGATTTGAAAAATTGGGAGACCTATGTTTCGAGGCATTTCCGTCCGTGTGTGTGTCCGTGTGTGTGTCCGTGTGTGTGTCCGTCCGCAACCATCCATTGAATTTCTCTGAAATGTTGCATGAAGTTGTAACATTTGTCAGGTTAGAAAGTGACATTCTCCGATATTTGAAAAAAAATCTGGTTATCTCCCCAGGGGGTCAAAAGGCCCCGAAATTGCAAAAAAAGGACATTTTCTACCTCATAACTTTTCATCCATCCATTCAATTTCTCTGAAACTTGACAATCAATTGTTCCTAATAGAAACTAAGTATCGCTGATCTTGGAAAAAATCCGGTTTGCGCCCCCAGGGGGTCACAGTGCCCCTAAAATGGCAAAAAATGACCCTTTCCTGCCATAACGTTTGATCCATACATTCAATTTTTCTGAAATTTCTCTGAAATTTTCCATGAAGTTGTAACTTTGGTCAGGTTAGAATATGACATTATCCGATT
>OY744533.1:1158113-1183113 GCA_963556195.1 Sepiola atlantica | reverse complement strand
TATATATATATTATAATATTGTAATCCACACACTGCTATTTCGTCGTATAAAGACTATTCAGTGTGGCTCTCTCACTCTCTTTCTCAACACACATAGGCACATGTTATCGAACCATCCTTACTTGTCTCAGAGCTATTTGATTGTTTATGTACTTTGTCCTGCTGTCTGTCTGTATATATTTTTACTCGTGTCTGTCGTTGTGCGTGTGTGTGTGTGTGTGGGGGGGAGGGGTTGTGTGCGCTGTATTTATATTTGAACGCACGCATATATTTGTGTAATTTACTGTGTATTATATATGTGGCTTCAATGTAATATTTTTTTGTAATAACCGCATAAATTTAGTTATAATTGCGAAAAAAATGTTCGCGTCCTCGAATTAAAAAAGAAACTGTAGTAAATTGTTAAGCATTCAACTATCAAATCTAAAGTAATATTTCGCTATATACCTCTGAGATTTGGAGTTGGCCTTTTCCTGAGCCTGGAGGGAGCGAATTTGAGATCCTTTTTTCTTATTAGTAATGAATAATTATTCTGCGAAATAACAGACTTGCGAATGAGAATTCTATGCATGAACAAATGAAAAACACAAGTCGAATACAATCCATTAGCTAAACACACAAGGGACTATCTCGAGAGAGAGGCACACAAATGTCAATTGATAGGGAGATGCCCAGAAAACTAACTACCCGCTGGCTATCTGCTAGAATATATATATATATATATATATATATATATATATATATATATATATATATTGTGTGTATTTAGGCAGCATTTTTTCATTCAGGCATGTGTGATTGAAGACGACAGAAATCTTCTGTTTAGTGATTCCTTTTTTTATTTTTTCCATTCGTCAGATGATCTTTTTGACGTGTAGATGGAATGAATTGATGAAGGATCCATGTGTTGGACTAACGTTTTCGATTCTCTCCGGAATCATCTTCAGGTCTTTAATGGCTAAAATAAATACAAAGCGAGTGAAAGACCTGAAGATGATTCCGGAGAGAATCGAAAACGTTAGTCCAACACATGGATCCTTCATCAATTCATTCCATCTACACGTCAAAAAGATCATTCGACGAATGGATATATATATATATATATATATATATATATATATATATATATATATATATATATATATATATGTGTGTATATAACACATATATATATAATATATATAATATTTATAAATAAATATTTATAATTTATGAATAAGGAGAATATTTTGAAAAACCTGGACAACGCATTTCTTTATGTCTTTTAAATAAATTATTAATTATTTTTTATTATTTATAATATATATATATAATCTATATATAATATATATATATATAATCTATATATAATATATATATAACATATATAATATATATATATAAAATAATATAATCTATATAATATATATAATATATTATATATAATATATATATATATATATATATATATATATATATATATATATATATATATTAAATTCCCGAAACACTTTTTCATGGTAAACAACTGATGATCCCTTAAAATAGTGTTAGAAACAAACTAATATAATAACTGTAAAAAATAAATTGACTTACATGAGTGTTTTTCCCACTGAAAGACTCGGGACTATAAATTTTTTTTAATTTTTTTTTTTTTAATACAGTTTTAATGGTTGAGAAACTTCCGAGACTATATATATATATATGTATCACTTGAACACCACAAGAAAAATCAATAAGCTATTCACTTTAAAATACTGGCCAGTTTTATCCATGAACACAAAACACTAATACCTAAGATGTCTCGTATCTAGATTACTATTATTTTGGGAAAACTTCACGAGAGGTGATAGCCACAAAAGGAAACCTCTTACTTGTAGAAACTCGAATTATGGGTGGCCAACCCCAAACCAGATATATTTCCAATTTCTTCGATTATTAATAACTTTGTAATAATCATCAAAAAATGTCCACTATTTTCGTTATTATTTTAATATTAAAACTGCTTATTAAATCATAATTATTGTTGTTTAAAATGCTGTCATTGGACAGGTTATCGCTGGTCCTGCGTCTACATAGAGTATTGATTTACTCCTCTCCAGGAGTTAGGCACAAAGCCAGTTTTTATCTTCTTCCCACAAGTAAGATGTGACCCAAGGTCGGGTCGGGAAAGTGGAGTTTAAAAATTGCCTGGGCAGCCCCGTCGGCATTCCCCGGTAGGGGCGCTTCAGGCAGTAAGCAATAAACTTACTCCTCCCCAAAGAGGGGAGGCGAAGCTTGGGAGGGTGGACCTCCTAAAACTGCACAAGACAGACCCATAGACCGGCGTAAATCAAACCTCTAGACAATATCAGTCTATGGGGTGTAGTATCCATCGGAACAGATACTACACTTTGATCTTCGCCAAAATGCCAAAGAGTATCAACAGAAGTCTGAAGTTTAAATCTCCATAGTTTTGAAACGTAAAGGGGCTACTGTGATTTGAATCCATATTTATAGAGGGCATCCTAAGTGGGGAGATGTGCAGCTAGATATTTGTTTACATTATATTCAAATTTGTGCATTTTGGTACAGTCGGGAAAACAGAAAGGAGGGAGGAGATTCCATAGGCAAGTCGTCCGAGGAAAACAATTATTAGAGTCTGTGACATGATGAACTCTTCAATTAATAAGAGTTCTCTCCCCCTTGTATTAATATCGGTGTAGTTCTCCAATATGGCTGAAACAATAAACATGGTAAATCTATACCTCGTGTTATCGTTCGTTACTTATGACTAACAAGTAAAGTAAATCACTACATGGTGGCAGCGGTAAAAGAAACCAGACGGACGAGAAGTCACAGAAAAGAATCAAGATAACCTCACACAGTGAGTAAATTGAAAAAAAAAAAAAGAATTTCCTTCTTTCTAAAACGAGAAAAAACAAAGGAAGCGCGAAAAAAAAATGGCGTCTTCAAATATAACATTACCCGTTCTAGACTGGTCGAACGAGAACAAGCACGAGGCATACAGCGAATGGGTGGATTTTATGTCCTCGTATTTCATAATAAACAATGTTGAAGAAAAGTTGAAATACAACTACATTTTGCTCAGCACCGGACCAAAAGGTCGTGAACTTTAAAAAAATGCTCAGCTTACAAATGAGCAGAAAGAAAACTCCGAGAATATATTTTTAATATTCGAATCCCACATGATTCAAAAACCAAACAAATGGGTCGAACGTTTGGAATTCACGTCAATGCGACAAAATGAAGACACAGTGGACGACTACCTAGTCAAGCTCAAAACTAAAGCCGACAGATGTGACTTCGGAAATAATAAAGACGAACGCATCTTAGAACAAATTATTAAAGGGCTCAGGAGCGCCGAGGAAAGAAGAAACCTAATTGCAAAACCAGACCTAACCCTCAAATCAGCCATAGAAAGCGTTAGAGCATATGAAATCACAACAAAAGATAACTCTCGATACAAGGACGCTAACGAAGGGAGAAATGGGGTGTATCACGAAGTATCCGCGAAAAACAAACCCTGCACGAGATGTGGTAAACACCACAGGAAAAGGAAAGAAGACTGCTACGCCTTCAACAAAACGTGCAGAAGGTGCAACGGTTTACACCACTTCGAGGAATACTGCCTAACAAATATGCAAGGCCGGAGAGACTCGAGAGATACTTCTTGCAAAAACAAAATAAGGCAAGAAAATAGCTCATATAAAGCTAAAAAACAAAACCCCCCAAACGGATACAAAAAGCAGAGTTTCCAAAAAAAAGAATAAATACAACGTCAAAGGAAGACAACGAAACAGACCAAGACGATTTATACCTATACGCAATAAATGCAGAGAACGACGACCGTGAAGAAATTTTCGCGAACATAGACTGTGAGGATACAGAAAATAACGAACATAAAATAAAAATGAAGGTCGACACAGGGGCAAACGGAAATATTCTACCTGTTAGAATCTATAAAAAAATGTATCCACAAAATGGCGACAGAAAAATAAATAAACAAACGAATGGTCAAAGGGAACTAACTCATGGACATAAAAAACAAGAGTTAACTACCTTGTGGGCTGCGAATGGTACGAAGATAAACCATTATGGAGCAATAATTTTAAAGATCAAACACAAAAACTCTGCAACTATCAGAGCAAAATTTTTCGTGTGTGATAGCGATGTAACCATACTGGGCCTAAGACCAAGCATCCGACTAGGTTTAGTAACCGTCAACTGCAGCATAACAAAAGGGCACTCACCAAAACAAATTGAAAATATGGAAAACCTCGCTGAGGAATACCCTGACAGATTCCAAGGGATAGGGAAATTCCAAGGCGTTCAAAAAATACATCTTACCGAAGATGCAATACCGGTAGTACAACCGCCAAGAAAATTCCCAGTGCACCTCAGAGACGAACTAAAACAAGAATTACACAAAATGGAACACCTGGGTGTAATAAAAAAGGTTACAGAGCCCACAGAATGGGTCAACGCCATCGCATGCAGCAGAAAGAAAAATGGAAACCTACGGATTTGTCTAGACCCCAAACCGTTAAATAAATACATAATAAGGACACACCATAAAACGCCAACACTAGAAGAAATTTCACACAAATTGACGGGTGCCAAACACTTTTCGAAACTGGATGCAAAATATGGCTTCTGGGCAATACAACTTGAAGAGGAATCAAGCTTACTCACCTGTTTCAACACTCCGTTCGGGAGATACAGATATTTGAGATGTCCGTTTGGCCTAAAGATGTCGCAAGACATTTTCCAACAAAAAATGGACCAAATATTGGAACCATGCAAAGGAGCCATAGGTATATCAGATGATATATGCGTGTATGGCAGAACAATACAGGAGCATGATCAAAACCTGTTAGAGACAATGGACACTGCCCGAAAATATGGTCTAGTCTTCAACAAAGAGAAATGCACCATCAGGCAAAAACAAATAAAATGTTATGGTCTCATCTGGGACGAGAACGGATCTCACCCAGACCCCGACAAATGCGATAAAATAAAATCGAAACCAGCACCAACCAACAAGGAAGAACTCCAACAATTCTTAGGTATGATACAATACCTAAGCCCATTTATACCAGATCTCAGCACCAAAACAGCGCCACTGAGGTCACTACTTAAAAAGGATGCAGAGTATCAGTGGAACGAGACGCACGACAAGACGTTCCGAACGATAAAAGATCACATCCACGAAAAACTCTGTCTAGCATATTTTGATCCCAATGCAGACACAACTATCCAAGTAGATTCAAGCATGATAGGACTGGGTGCAACACTCATTAACAACAACAAAGTTGTTGCCTTCGCGAGCAAGAGTCTGACTGAAACGGAATCACGTTATGCAAATATAGAACGTGAACTACTAGCAGTAGTATTCGGATGTGAGAGATTCCACACATACATATATGGAAAAGAAATAATAGTGGAAACAGACCACAAGCCACTAGAAAACATTCAGAATAAGAATATAGCGCAGGCACCCCCACGACTGCAAAGAATGTTATTAAGATTGCAACCGTACGATGCACAGATAAAATATAAACCAGGAAAAGAAATGTGTATCCCAGACTACTTGTCAAGAAATCAACCAACATTAGGTAAGGAAATCGAGCTTGATGTAAACATACACACTGTTGACATTACAGCTCAGAAACAGACCGAACTACAAAATGCAACTGAAGCAGATGACGAACTCAGAACACTTAAAGAGATGATACTAAATGGATGGCCAGATGACGTAAAAAATACTCCTAAGATAATTAGAAATTATTGGTCACTGAAAGAATGCCTATCCGTACAAGATGGTATGATCACAAAGGGGCAATCCATAGTCATACCCAAAAGTATGCAACAGATGGTATTAATGAGGATCCACGATGCTCACCAAGGCATCGAAAAATGTCAACTCAAGGCACAAAATAGTGTATTCTGGAGAGGAATGTCCAAGGACATAGAGGAGCTAGTAAGGACATGCGAGATCTGCAGAGAATATCAAAGGAAAAATCAAAAGGAAACTATGATTATCAAAGAACATGCAACACGACCGTTTCAGTATGTTGCTGCAGATATTTTTGATTTTAACAATCAACAATTCCTACTGATTGCTGATCAATATAGCAAAATGCCCTTTGTCAAGACGCTGAAAAGCACAACAAGCTTAAATTGCATAGAATACTTCAAAGCAATATTCGCTGTTCATGGCATACCTGAAAGGCTATACACAGACAATGCAAGATATTTTGTCTCCAACGAATTCCACAATTTTGCCACAGAGTGGGAATTCACTCACATCACATCAAGCCCCAGGTACCCACAATCAAACGGGTTCATAGAACGAATGGTCCAAACTGTAAAAAGAACATTCACAAAAGCCAAACAATCTAGAATGGATTGTCAAATGGCCCTTCTATGCCTCCGATCAACCCCACTTGACAGCCAGTTACCATCCCCGGCAGAAATCCTATACAATAGGAAAATAAGAACAAGGATACCAACCTTGCTAAATTCATATACCCCAAAGGATGAGGAGATCAGACAAAGATTGTGCAGCAAAAGCAAAAAACAACAACAATATTATAACAAGAGCGCAAGAGATCTCCCAGAATTAACTATTGGTGGAAAAGTGTCAGTCCTACAGGAGGGTGACACCTGGCAACCGGCGACAGTGGTTGACAGATGCACAGAACCACGCAGCTACATTGTCAAGATGCAAGGAGATGGAAGGCTACTGAGGCGCAACAGACGACACTTACAAGAGTTGTACAACCCTCAGAGACAAACAGCTATCAACGCATCCGCCCAAAATACCAGTTGGGACAATATAACATCACTCCCCCAACAACACACAAACTCATCAGAAATCGACACTCTATCTAATATCGACGACAGAGAAATTCCATCAGCCAACCAAAGACAACCAGTGGAGGCAAACCAACGACCCACAAGAACACGGCGAACCCCTCTCAAGTACAAGGACTACATAATGTATAAATAAAAGACAAAATAAATAAATCAATACAAATCGAAAACATCTATCTGAGAAGAGGGATGTGACATGATGAACTCTTCAATTAATAAGAGTTCTCTCCCCCTTGTATTAATATCGGTGTAGTTCTCCAATATGGCTGAAACAATAAACATGGTAAATCTATACCTCGTGTTATCGTTCGTTACTTATGACTAACAAGTAAAGTAAATCACTACAGAGTCGAACATTTTCTAAGATCGGAGGAGCTCTACAATGAAGGGTAGCATTTTCTTGCTGGTCGAGTTTTTTTGGGAGTATTTATGTTGAGATGGTACAAGTACACTAATTTTTCACTAATTTTTGCTATTTTCAGCTAACTTTTCTGGTTTTTTTTTTTTTTGCTTTCTTTTAATGCTTGTTTTTTTATCTTTTCAATGTTTTTTTTTTCATTATTTTGTCGATGTGTTGTTTCCTGTTAACATAAACACCGAAACAAGTGTTTCTAAACATTTCTTTTCTGAACGCACGAACTGTTTCAAAGCAAAGTTTTGTTTCAATGTTTTTGGTGTTTTTCCCCCTTTTATTGCAATATTTGGGTTTGGGTTTAGGGTTAGAGTTAGGGTTGTTATGGTTAGGGTTAGGGTTAGGGTTAGGGTTAGGGTTAGGGTTGCAGCTGGTCTAAAAATGTTCTTGTGTGCTAGCAGAAATTAATTAGTCCTTTTGGGAGATTCAACGAGCTGACAGCGATGATAGAAATTCATTTTTGTTATTGAACGCGATTAATTTCTTCCAAAAGTTATCGGTTGCTTGCTGTAACCTGATCGTCTAATGCCTGCTTCGAACTGAATGATTAATTGTTTCGTCAACTCTCGGGCGCTTCCGAGAAATACCCGAACGTTGGCGACGCGAAGTTACGGAAACATGGTGCGTCATCTATATAGCAGTGACACTGGTCCGAATTATCCCTTTGTAGTCAATCTGGTCTTTCATGCAAGGACACCTGATCGCCATAATGGAACGCACGTCAGAGTTCCCGAACTCATATTGTGCACATGAACGAGCCTCTAAATAGCTGAATTACATGAGTACTCCACACAGTTTCCTTCAATGCATATCTGCAGTTTTGCTCATCGACTTTTTGCGCTGGCTGGACATCTATCTCGACACGATGAACCTGATGGAAAAGTGCTTCTGCTGTCCGGTCAGGCTGGGAGGCCCCAATACTCTTCTGGAGAAATGTACTAGCTTCTTGCGATTTGAGTTTCCGACCGCAATGGGTGAGCGTGCATCACGGCGCACGAACGTCGTGAATGCGCTACTATCAATTGACAGATGACTCAAAACGAGAAGAAAGTCGCATCGTTGAAAACATCTGAATGTTCCGTCATTGTTAATCAATTATAAGCAATCTTTGGTGAAGGCCATAGATATATACGATTAATATTTGTTGGTTCAGAATTAGTTTCATGCTATTCTTCGGGCGTTGAAGATTGCAGGACAATTATATGAGAAGTTGGAGAAAAGGTTAGAAAATACGACTTTCATGATTTTTAGGAAATCTGTGATTGGGAGTCGGTAGATTTCTTTTTTTACTCGTGGGTTATCGCTTATCAAGGCCCCGGAGGCACTTGGAGATAAGTGTTACAAAGATTGTCAGTTGAACGATGATTGCCGCTAAGAGAAGATTTGAAGCAATGGCTCAAATAAGCCGAAGATTACTTAAGAGAACGGGTCAACAAGTATTTGTTTACATTAGACTTGAAGACGACAATTATGTAGAGCAGCTTCGCGAAGCATCAATGCTTGTTTTTTTTTTGTTACAATCTCCTTTCAATATTACTTTCTTTTCAACACTTTCTTTTTTCAATTGCAGGAACTCTGCATAAATGGCGAAATTAATTGGAATCTGTCTGATTCTTACTTTAATCAGCTTACCAAACATCGTCCACTCACAAAACTGGGATTATGGAGGTAAGATATGTTTCAAGATTTTTTAAATGGGGATTGAAATTTGTATTATTTCGATTATTCGAACTACTATTCTCATCTTGGGTGTTATTCTCACAACGTTTCGGCCGATGTAATCCCCGACCTTCTTCTGCTGCGCTTTGTTAAACTCGAGGAATCTTTATATAGAATACAGGAATCTGTACAGAATCACGAGCGTAACCCTTTATTTAATCCGGACCAAAACGTGGCGCAACGGATTAAAGTGCTAAGTCATCAATTCCCAGTAACAGTCTTCTAAAGATTGAAGGTACAATCCTAAATATGGACAATACTAGGAATACAATTACGAATTATTACTTCTACCCGTTCACGGCTGACTTGGCCTTTTGGCTAAGATCAAAGTGTAGTATCTGTTCCGATGGATACTACACCCCATAGACTGGTATTGTCTTGGCCTTCGGGGCTTGATTTACGCCGGTCTATGGGTCTGTCCTGTGCAGTTCTAGGAGGTCCACTCTTCCAGGCTTCGCCTCCCCTCTTTGGGGAGGAGTAAGTTCATTGCTTACTGCCTGAGGCGCCCCTACCGGGGAATGCGGACGGGGCTGCCCAGGCAATTTTTAAACCCCACTTTCCCGACCTGACCTTGGGTCACATCTTACTTGTGGGAGTAAGATAAAAACTGGCTTTGTGCCTAACTCCTGGAGAGGAGTAAATCAATACCCGTTCACGGCTGACGAAACCCCCACGGATTAAATAAAGGGTCCCGTTCGAAATTCCGTATCGATTTTCGTGTTCGACATACAAATTCTTGAGTTAGACTAAACGCAACTGAAGAAGGTCGGGGATTACATCGGCTGAAATGTTGTGAGAATCACACCCAATATGAGAACAGTAATCTGAATAATCTAAATACTACAAAAGGTAAGACGCTGTGTTGCTAATTTAGCGGTTCTCCCGCTAGATTGTTCGGAGAAGCTCGGTATTGTCAACAGTATTGTAATCATGCCCCCTTTTATATTCGGTGTTATTGATGTTCAGTTCACGAACGCTCTACGTCTATACCTTGTGTTTGAGATTGTTTTTGTCACTTGATGCCATCATTACGTCGTTCGCATAGAGAATTATGTAAGTTGGTTCTTGTGGCAGACCAAGAGTTATTGCGTTTATTACCAACATGACAAATCGATGAGACAAAGCTATACCTTGGTGGACACCGACAGCAATACAGAAGTAAGATGAAATTCCAGCAGCGCTGCGCATTCAACTTTTTTGTTTTTCATACAACTTTATCCAATTGCTCAACTCCTCGAGAACACTATGGTAGCGCAAAGCATATCATATGAGTTCATGCGGTACTCGTTCAATAGAGTTTTCGAGGTCAAGAAAAACCACATGAATTGGATTTTACTTATGGCGGTGTTTTTCAAAGCGAAACCTCGCAGTCTGTATTGTGACAGTAGTACCAGAGTTGTTGCATCTTTGTGACTGTTTTACAAGTACTTCAATGGAATGTGCTCCGATGAACTTGATGTTTTGGTGCCCCCTCGACGTAAATACAATCGACCAACCCGACAATCAGTTAAATACCATCCATTCACTGTGGAAGTTCCTTAGATGCCGGAGAGTTTTCTACGCCAATAGATTCCATTCCTTCAGCCCTGATGTAAGAAGTTCAGCTCTTGACTTAGTGAGACCTAAATCCCTGATTAAATCATATATCTCACTCTGATTTGGAAAGTGAGGCTCCGAAGTCGTTCTTGGTACAAAAGCTTCCTCCATTTCTTGGCTGCTGCTACTTTTGACCCTTCAGATGAAATATTCATTGCATCTTCCGTCTGTAAAGAAAAATAATTACGTATAGCAACTTAAATAAAGACTTGAATAACATTATTATTCCCTAAATCTGTAGGAAAATGAATGCATTGTAAATACTTATTATTCAAGTTAACTAAAACTTTTTGAGAGTCATTTAAGTAAACTTACATTTTCTGGTGGTTGTGGTACTGGCATGCTGTCATCATGTGGGACTGGCATGCTGTCATCATGTGGGACTGGCATGCTGTCATCATGTGGGACAGGTGATCTACATGATGGTATGTCTGGATACTGAAGAGCTTGTATTCCTTTAACTTTTATGTACTTTGTCACATCAATCATACAAAAGTAACAGTCATCGTAATGGTTCTTCGGATGTCTCCATACTCTAGGAAGGGCAAAAGGCATTGCCCTTCTTGTACCTCTTAGCCATCCTTCTAGAGTAGATCGATAGCTTCCACATATCACATGAGGGGTCCATTATTTGTCTTGATCACCCATGGGGATTCCGAAATAGAGTATGTATGTATCTGGAGAATCTTTACATCCTCTTAATAAGAACAGAACTTTGTAATTGATATGAAAGAGAAAATTAGATATACATTTAGTAGCGGAACATATAGCATTTTCCAATATATGATGACATTGAAAAGCGATGTATTTGTATAACGGTCGATGATACAGCAAAATAATAACATTTTTAGAATCAGCAGAGAAAATTGATTAAAAAACAGTAAAAAAATAAAATAAAACTTTTGTAAAAAGAATGTTACATTGTGTTATTTGTTTCTGTGTTTTATTGTTTTCCTTTCTGTCTCTTTTGTAAACATTGACTTGTAGTTATTTTTTATTGTTTCTCAACATGAATAACACTAAAGATGAATTAATTAGAAATAGTTTAAAAATCAGGTATTCAAAAAGAGTTATGCAAATTAGACATACGAACAGCTGTGTTTGGTAAATTACTCTTTACTATATATGCAGTATTTCAAAAGACTATGTTTATTGATTTAAATAACAGTGAGGTGTTTTGGTGTTAATATAGGTTTGAGTAATAATCTTGGTCGTTCATGAGTTTGAAATAGAAATGTATTCGTTCTATTTCTTTAGTCTGTTTCATTTTAGTTTGACTAACTATTTTCTGTCAACGTTCATGTTGAAATAGCATTTTATTCAGTTATTTACGCAAGGGCAGTTTATTCGATCTTTTAATCTTCAGTTCGAAAATAGCATTTTATTTTGTTTGTCAATCTTGCGTTTTAATATTAATTTTTTTTAAAAAGATATTTCACCCCAAACAAGGTAGGTCGCCACTGTAGACGTAAGGGGCTATTGAGAATTAGGGTGTAGGTTTTGGGTGTCATCCTAAGTTGGGAGCTGTGCAGCGAGATGTCTGTTTACATTAGTTTTAAACCTCTGCATGTCGGTACAGTCGATGAAACAGGTAGCATGAAGGGAGTTCCAGAGGCCGGTAGCACGAGGAAAGAAGCTATTGGAGTAGAAGGCTCTCAGACATCTGGAGACCTCCACAGTGAATGGATGGGATTTAGCTGATTGTTGATTTGGTCTAATGAATTTACGTCGAAAGGGCACCAGAGTAGCCAGTTCATCGGAGCACAATCCATTGAAGTGTGACACGGTCATACGACACTTTATGGTCTGGCAAGCTTAAGTAGGAAATATAATTTTCTTTATTCTATTCAGCTTAAGTTTGAGTTTACAGTTTCGTCGCTCTATCACATTCAAGTCTCAAATTGCAGTTCAATCTGATTGTAACAAAGTACAATTTTTTCATTACTTTGTCCACAAATCGAAAAGTGTTGGACCAGGAATGAAGAAATCGTAAACAAGGAATCTTGCTAATGTAGCTTACAATTTATTGCATCAAAAAATGACGACAGTTCTTTTTAAACACCCCGCTTTATAGTTACAGGCAAATTCCAAAACCCCAGCTGGTGGGAGAAAAAACGGAACGTCTGCTCACTTTTGTTGTCAAGCTTATTTTTTCTGATTCTTTGTCGATCGGTGATGTTCTTCTGAAGTTGTTAATAAAAGATAGTTTAATCAGGATATTTAAAAAATAAAAGTTAAATTCATATGTTAGTCTCAACCTTGCAATAATCAAAACAATGAGAGTTCCATTTCATCTGTCCCCCTAAACCACAAACCCCCTAACCCATTAACCCCCTAACCCTAACCCCCTAACTCTAACCCTAAACCCATAACCCCCTAACCTTAGCTCTAACCATAACCCCTAACACTAACCCTAACCCTAACCCTAACCTTAACCTTAACCTTAACCCTAACCCTACCTCCTAACCCTAACCCCCTAACCCTAACCCCTAACCCTAACCTTAACCCTAACTCTAACCCTAACATCTTAACTTCCTAATCTCCTAACCCTAATCCTAACCCTAAGCCTAGTCCTAACCCCTTAATCCCTAACCTTTACTCTAATCTCCTAACCTTCAACCCTAACCCTAACCCTCTAACCCCCAAACATTAACTCTAACCCTACCCCCAACCCCATAACCCTAACTCTAACCCCCTAAGCCTAAGTACCTAACCTTAACCCCTAACTCCCTCACCCCGACCCCTTAACCCCTTTAACCCTAACCCTAACCCCCTAACTACCTAACCCTATCCTCCTAAACCCATAACCCTAACCATGATCGAACATCTGCTAGTATACTATATAGCTATGAAGACGTCACTCGCCCACGCAGGGAATAGTGTTGCCATATCTGGGCTGGTGAACAAACCATGAGTCTTTTCTTCTTGGACACAGGATAAAAAAGAGATTCTCTAACCTAATAAGTCCGACACTGCCTAAGAAACTCCAGCCGCTGTCCTATCGACACAATCTTTCATACATGTGCGTGTTTTACAGGTACTTCCACGGAATTTGTTCAGGATAAATTATTGCATTTGTACCCCCTTAACGTAAATATTCCTAATCAACCCTTCTAGCAGAAAAATCACTCTCCTTCACTGTATGGATAGCTAAAAAACAAGAAATGTATCAATTTTGTTTTCAGAAATATAATTAAATGAAACTATTAAAAAAAAATTTCGTTACAGTAGAAAAATTCCTCCTTTCGGTTGAATAAAAGTTTTTAAAAACACGCTACCATCTAGTTTATAATATTAATTTCTATTTAACATCGTTGTTTGTTCTGATCACCACGAGGTAATCTTGTTACACGTTGTTAGAAATATAATGAAAAAAAAATTAGAATTAAACTTTTTTTTGTTCAACGAAATTTCAGATCGTTTTAATAACTAATAATATTTTGTTTTCTTTCAGATTTCACCCTGGAAACGTACGGCTGTAAAGGCTTATATAAGTTCAAGTACAACGTATCCCAGGTCATTTTTACATTTCCAGACTCTACGAGGTTTTATATATTTACGCCAAATGATGGTTTTCCCGTCATTATAACGAATCCCGCTAACAAGACAGTGCCCATAGGCATTGCCATCACGAATTCTACGGGCAATTTTAACCTTAAAGCATTTCAAATTTCTGCTGGTGAGTTGCTAACATTATCTATATTGGTCTTCACACACACACACACACACACACACACACACACATGGACGTTTCCAGAAAAAGCGAAGATTATTTATTCCTGTGTTTAATTGTTTTTCTTTTCTGTTTTTCATACATAATTCTGACTTCACGACATTTCATTTTAAGATGCCTATATATATATATATATATATATATATATATATATATATATATATATATATATATAAAGTAAGGAAATTAACATCTTTGAAGAACAGATTAGAATGTATTAAAGTGAAATATTTTGAAAATCAACAATCGTGCAATTTTTAAATGAAAAATTCACTTATTTGATTTTTTTCGCGAATTTTCGTTGTAATACAACTTTGTCAAGCGAGACTGTGTTATAGTCTATTGTTTTTTTTTCTTCCTCCTCATTTTGATTGTATTAATCCCGAGGGGTCGAATAGACGTCAAGTTCTTTAAGATATATATATATATATATATATATATATATATATATATATATATATATATCAAATACTTGAAACACTGGCGTATGCAGGTAAAAATAATTTTATATTATTTACTTAAAATTTATATTGTTATATCTTTAAGAGATTGGAGTTTAGTCCTGTTCTGGTAAGTTACAATAGACTGTCACGTAGCTATATAGCATGCTCTGACAACGTTCGTTGAACACTCTCAAGACACTCCTTCTCATAAATAGAACTTAAATTCATTTTCTTGACTTGGTAATGTCTCGTGATCATTTGGTTATGACGCTTGCTTGCGAAGTCTAGACTGATTCTATAACCGGGTTCGAACCTTACGACCGTCTGAGATTATCATTCCCTACACTGATGAGAGCGAAAGCTTGAAATGCTGGCGTATGCAGGTGTGAATAATTTAATATTATTTACTTAAAAACTGATATTATTTACTTGTATATGTATATATATATATACGGATAATTTCGTTAATGAAAAACAGGAAACCTTACAAAATTATTTACACCAAGCTAGATAATAGTTTTCAATTTTAGGCTTGATTAATAACTTAATAGTGTAAACGGGAATTAGACAAATAAATATAAATATTTATAAAATATGAAAATATTAATATATATATATAATCTAATATTATATATATATATATATATATATATATATATATATATTATACCATATAAGTGATTGCACTGATATATATATATACATATATATATATATATATATATATATATATATATATATATAAAGTTTCAATGAATTGAAACATTACAATTGTTCAAAGAATTAGGACATCAAGTCTATTATTGCGTACAATCGTTTCTAAAACATTTTAGAAAATACTTTATTTTATTTTATATATTTATAAAGCAAATCCGAAACGTATTTTCATCCGCGCCTTTGGCACCACGTCTTACAGAAAATCAAAGAAAAAATTAAAAAGCTCGTCTTAGAGAAACATCTATTGACAGAAAGAGCCATAGAGACAAATATTAGAAAAAAGAATGAGTTACAAATATAAAATAAGAACTAGAAAAATAAAATAATGATAATAATAATAATGATAATAAAATGTAATTAACATTATAAAAATAAAAATAAAAGTAAAATATAAAAATAAAACAATAAAAAGATAAAGATTAAAATAAAAATATTTAAAAAATCAAGAATGAACTAGTTTACTAATAAAATACAAAATAAAAATAAAAATAAAAAATAAAAATAAAAATACAAAATAAAAATATAGGATGAAAAAAATAATTGAAATTAAAATAAAATACAAATAAATAAAAATAAAAGTAGGAATTAAAAACTGCATAAAAAATGAAAATAAAATAGAAACAAAAATAAGTTTAGAAAACAAAGGTTGAATATTATCAAGACTCCTTTTATAAAGGTATTTTTTTATAAAAACATCCTGCAAGAGATGTGCAGGGCAAGATGGAAGGAGGAAGAGCACGGGGGAAGATATGGACAAAGATAAATTTTTTTTTTGGGGGGGGGGTCCATAGTTTAATAAATATTTAAAATAGTAAATATATTTGGTTTAAATATGTATCATAATTAAGTTGCATGTCGGTCTATTCTAAATTTCTCTGCATTGATTAATAGCTAACTAGTATGTAAAGAACACTTTTGGTCGTAGATTTGGAAAATTTGAATGAAAACACATCAATTATTTTCCGTGATAATTGACAACAAAAAATAAATAGGACAACTAAATAAAATATTATTATGAAAGAATTGTTGTACACAATAATTATTATTTATTGTTCGGATTAAAAATCAAAACATATTCTTAGCATATAGATTTAGAATATAGATTTAGTATATAGATTTAGCATATAGATTTAGAATATAGATTTAGTATATAGATTTAGAATATAGATTTAGAATATAGATTTAGTATATAGATTTAGTATATAGATTTAGAATATAGATTTAGAATATAGATTTAGAATATAGATTTAGTATATAGATTTAGCATATAGATTTAGAATATAGATTTAGTATATAGATTTAGAATATAGATTTAGAATATAGATTTAGTATATAGATTTAGAATATAGATTTAGAATATAGATTTTGTATATAGATTTAGAATATAGATTTAGAATATAGATTTAGTATATAGATTTAGAATATAGATTTAGTATATGAATTTAGAATATAGATTTAGAATATAGATTTAGAATATAGATTTTGTATATAGATTTAGAATATAGATTTAGAATATAGATTTAGTATATAGATTTAGCATATAGATTTAGAATATAGATTTAGAATATAGATTTAGAATATAGTTTTGTATATAGATTTAGAATATAGATTTAGAATATAGATTTAGTATATAGATTTAGAATATAGATTTAGTATATAGATTTAGAATATAGATTTAGAATATAGATTTAGTATATAGATTTAGAATATAAAATTAGCATATTACTGCGGTAGAAGTTTTTGTTGCTTGCCAATTGTTTTTATTTTCAGTGTTTTTTGGTTTCCTTTGTAAGTGGACAAGATGATTAATAAAAAGGTGTTTTCAAATTATTGAATTCTTTTCCTAAACCAGTCATCCCTAAACGTATTTATATGTATATAATATTTGCACTGATTAATATAAATAAATTCTGAATGATTATAACCCTAACCCTAACCCTAACCCTAACCCTAACCCTAACCCTAACCCTAACCGAATCTAAATATGGCTTGGGATATTTTGAAATAAAACAAGTTTCCGCAACCATCGAAAAATCCAACAAAAAATTGAGTTTAAAGTTTGAAATTTTGATAATCATCAGTGAGTGTTCATTGCGGTTACATTGAAAAGGGTTAGGGTTAGGGTTAATATTAGGATTAGGATTAGGGTTAGGGTTAGGATTAATATTAGGATTAGGATTAGGATTAGAATTAGGGTTAGGGTTAGGGTTAATATTAGGATTAGGATTAGGATTAGGGTTACGGTTAATATTAGGATTAGGATTAGAGTTAGGGTTAATATTAGGATTAGGATTAGGATTAGGGTTAGGGTTAATATTAGGATTAGGATTAGGATTAGGGTTAGGGTTAATATTAGGATTAGGATTAGGGTTAGGGTTAGGATTAATATTAGGATTAGGATTAGAATTAGGGTTTGGGTTAGGGTTAGGGTTAATATTAGGATTAGGGTTACGGTTAATATTAGGATTAGGATTAGGGTTAGGGTTAATATTAGGATTAGGATTAGGATTAGGGTTAGGGTTAATATTAGGATTAGGATTAGGATTAGGGTTAGGGTTAATATTAGGATTAGGATTAGGGTTAGGGTTAATTGCTGGGTTACAATTATGAGACCAATTATACACATCCATGATGTTATCGACATTATATAATGTACATCAATTATTTTCAAAATTAGATTTGATCGGTGAATTAACCAATTTCATGTCAAACCAAAACATATATCTCTAAAACTTCTATAATCACTCGGTTTGGTATGTTCTGATCTATTACTGTCAATTTGCCTTCGAAATGTGTGTCAAACTTTCTAAATATGTATTGCTCTTGTGTTACATAGTTGGGAGTGTGTATGCGTTTATATCGATAATGTTTTGGTAGAAGATTCAATAACATATTATACACTTAAAACTAGTTTTTGAGAGATTCGATATATATGAGATGGTAATTAATGAAATTAAGTGCAAATTCGACAAGACAGAAATTACGTGTCTTGGCAATCGTATACGAAGCCTGTCTAAAAAGTAGATACGATAGGGCGATGCCACTCTAAACAGTGAATGACGGCACCTTCATGCGCATGTGTGAATTTTATCACCGCCTTCTTGTGCGTTAGTCGCTGCCTGTCGGCCGCTTAGTGAGGTGGTACACAACGGGTTCGTCGGATTACTGATTCTCTCAAGATGATTGAACGTGCTGAACAAAGGTACTGCATCACATTTATTCAAAAGCTTGCTGATTTTCAAAGCAAAACAATTTGTAAGATTCAGCAAGTGTTTGGAAAAGATGAGATAGGTGTAACACAAATTAAGGAGTGGTTCTACCAATTCAAAAATGGCCGCACATCAGCGGAGAGAGACCACCGTTCTCTATGACACAATGTCATCAGGCAGGTTGTTGATGAAAATCGGGAACAATAACGGTCCAAGGATCGATCTATGGAATACACCTGAATTTATGTCATGTTGTTTGGATGAAAGGCTATCGAGGACAACCTGGATCTTTTTTTCGTTAGGAAGGATCTAATTATATTAAATATTTGTCAAGTAATACCATATAAATTAATTTTTATGAGAAGCCTTTTATGCAAGACCTTTTCAAAGGCTTTAGATATATCAAGCGCTACTGTCGTAGCTTCATCTGTTTTTTCAAGTCTATGTTATATGCGTTCGGAGATGACCGCTGTATATATATGTATATATATATATATATATATATATATATATATATATATATATATATATATATACGGTCGCCTATTTCTCTTGAGAGTGATAATAAACCTCTGAACATCATCACTAAAATTATTCACTATATCCCCATCGTTTAGAAATAGGAAAAAGCGATCACATACACACACACACACACACACACACACACACACATATATATATATATATATATATATATATATATATATATATATATATATAGTCACCAATATAGAGATATAAGAGTTCCCATACATACCGACATTTTTAGGACATTACTCTGTCAGACAAACTCTGTTATTTCCAAACAAGAAACGAAAAGAGATCATAGTTTGCTTTCATGCGGGTTGTCGCTATCTTTTTGTAGCTTTTTGTTGTTGTCGCATTTGGAATAGAACGAGCTCTGACAAGGTTGATATAAAATCTTCCATGTTGTAAATGTGTCTTTATCCAATACGGCTTTTAAAAGTTCATTCTTTTATATTACGCTGCTTACGTAATCTTAGTTGTAAAAAGAGATAGAAAGTATAAAACCTTTCTTGTCGACAGAAAATCACTTGTTTTTAATACGTTTTTTTTGTAACAGTCGATTTTACAGTTAGCACTTTAGTGAACAGAAGAAATAAGGTTCTAATTTTTGTCTTTCGGCAATGGGAATTTTTCTCTATTGGAGAAAAAATAAATTATAATGTATTCTTTTCTTGTTAAAATTAATACAGTGCCGGAATCGCGAGAAAGAAATTATTGAACTTCTTCGTTTGGTTTCTTAGTAATAAAGAAAACCAAGGAATTCACTTTGGTTATAAGGTTCTAAAAAAAACTTAATATACCTCGTCGCCAGTTTTTGTGGCGGTTTAAGTTCGAAATCCCTGGTCGCCAGATGTTGTGGGGGTATAAGTTTGAGCCCCCTCGTCGCAAGTGTTTGTGACGGTGTAAGTTCGAAACTTCCCGTCGCCATTTGTTCTGGCCTTGTAATGGGCCTGAAAAGAAAACATGAACTCGGAATTTAGAGAAACAAGTGTATTAAAACAAGTTTAATACAACAGATAACACGAGTGATTGTGTGTCTGTAGTAACTGCTAGTATAAGACTAGGATGGTTACAACACTGAGAAGCATTTGCTCCTAGTATTTATATTCAGTGTAAGAGTTAATGTTGTCCGTAAGGTAAGGTACGATTACACGAATTATGATATATTTTGCTAAATTACAAGAATCGTGTTGCAATGACGATGTGCTCCGTTCATGCAACTACTACGCACATACTTTGTCCTGTTCATGAAGTTGCAATGCCACTAGCAACCCTGAATACACAGTGTTTTATAGAGATTCAAATTGTAAGAAGTGTTCATTCCAATATTTGTATGTTTGCGAGACACTTAGAACTATGTTATTAACGAACTGGTATATGTTTTTGTTTTTTTACAGAAACGTGTTGCAACGACAGTGTGTCTCGTTCAGGCAATTGCTACGATCTAACTTTGTCCTGTTCTGGAGGTTGTAATGTCAGAAGC
This sequence comes from Sepiola atlantica, assembly GCA_963556195.1. NCBI lineage: Eukaryota > Metazoa > Mollusca > Cephalopoda > Sepiida > Sepiolidae > Sepiola > Sepiola atlantica. The sequence goes on along the minus strand of OY744533.1, from coordinate 1,162,415 downwards.
TGGCCCGAATACACTGACTTTTACAGATCACCAGTTTTAAAGAAGTGTTCCGTCCAATATTGTTATGTTGGCGAAACGACCGGTCAGAAACAGGTAAGAAGAGGCGGTAACTTTTGTCAGATGCAAATTCTTTTCTCTTTGAGTTTTTATTTTGTTTCCTTTATTAGTCTACTTTATTTGTCTACTTTATTTGTCTAATCTAGGGATATAATCTATGTCTACTTTATTTGTCTACTTTATTTGTCTAATTCATAACAGGAATCGATGTTTATTTTATTTTTCTATTTTATTTGTCTACTTTATTTATCTAATCTATAGCAGGAATCTATGTCTACTTTATTTGTCAAATTCATAGAAGAAATCTATGTCTACTTTATTTTTTTACTTTATTTGACTACTTTATTTGTCTAATTTATAGAAGAATCTATGTATACTTTATTTGTCTACTTTATTTGACTACTTTATTTGTCTACTTCATGGTAGGAATACCTGGGCTTGCCAGCAATTCATTTGTGACCCCACAATGTTAATGTTAGACAACAACCGGTATTGTCTTAGAGGATCAAGTTTCCCGAGTAACATAATAGAGCATCCAGCAATCAGCTGTAATTGTATCAGGCAGTTGTTGACTGATAACTGAAGGAAACATGAGGGGGGCTTACCTACGAAGCGTCCTCGCGTTTGTTTATCCTGTGCGCGGATGAAAGAAGGAAATCCAACATGGCGTCCGTGAGCCTTTGTAGCATGCGGTTTACGCAGAGTCTCGCAAAGTCTCGTTGCATTTACATGCAAATTAGGTGTGCCTCGGTATATAAAAGCGGGTCTCGTACCGTCTCAGGCGAGTCGGTGCGAAGCAAGTGCACGTAACGAACGGTGAGAGCTGCTGTGAAAGTTGAGTGATTTGCGACCTTCGTCATTACTACAATAACATGTACCATTTACATTTTTAGGAGCTATAATTTCTCCCTCTATTTACTTCTAAGTTATGTTAGTGATTAAAAAAATGATTCACTAGCTTTAGTAGTAACAATTTCGTTGATTGTGCAATCTTTCTATCAACTACTTTTATAAGTATGGAAGCAAACTCACTAGCTATTGTGTTACTGTTGAGATGCGCATGCATGTTTGTAAATAATGCTACAGTCTTAATATACTTCAACAAATATGACAAAAACAAGCATTGAGCTCATCAGTGGAACTTTAATGTAGAACAATACGAAGTGTGTGTCGAGAATCACCTGACAATAAAAGTGTGATGCCACCCATAACTACATCACGTGTCTTGAGATTACGCTCAATTTTATCTAGAGTCTCGAATCTTTTTTATGTGTCATTACACATTCATCCAATACAATCAAGGAAGAATTTCGTAAAACTTTAGATGAATGTGATCCTTTTTCTATTCGGCAACTCGGATTCGCATTTTTTTTTAATGATAATGGCAATTTAAATGTCGAACGAGCTGTTATACAACCACGAAGAAGAATACCTCTGTGCACATAAAAGGATACAAGGCCACTTTGCTGGTTCTCTACAGTATTAACTACAGTACGAAACACATGAATCTGCTGTACGAAACCATCCTGAACAATTGATGCTTACCACATCCGGTTGATGACTTATCTCAAGCGTTCATGTTGTAATGACCGGATGTGTATTAGATCGATCAGGTGAGGTAAGACCCAATTTTCTTTGTGTTTGACCATTCATCTTATAAATAATATCTTCAATATGAACCAGAGTCATATTGAAGATGTCGCCTGAAAATGTTATATCAACCCCAGGAAGTTGATTGCGTTCCCTAAGAAGGAATTTTTATTTTCAATTTTCTTATCTCTTTGTTGTTGCTGGGGATGGGGCATCCTATCAGATGCCAGACATTCACTCGCTATTGCAGACACTCCAACCGAGAGATCTTTCAAAGATTCTGACCGTCCCTTTAAGCGATATTGTTTGAATCTCTCTTGCACTTAGTTAACCGGGTATATTCGCCAGGTAGTTTTGGAAATTGCGCCTATAATTACTGGAATGCTGGGGATATTTTTAAGATTCTAGTTTTTTTCATGTACGTAAGTTTTTGGTATTTCCATCTCAGCTCTGTGTAAGTCAGTATCAGTAAGGACAATGACTTCAACTAGGGTTGGTACTTTCTCCCTTTTGTCACATATCACTATGTCAACTCCATTTTCTAGATATGTAGCTGTATGAATTGCATAAACTTAGTGGATAGTGTATGACTAATTTCCAACAGTTCTTTCTGGTATATATTTCCAGGAATTTCTGTTACATTGGAAATTAAACTTGTATAATTACACACTCCATTGTGTCGCATTGTATAGTAGCCGCCTTCAGCAGAACCTTACAAATAAATGTCAAGTGGCTCACACTCTCCACTTTTGTGTAACAGGCTCTGCACTTGTTGTTAGTGCTGAGTCAACTCATCTTCTTAAAAGCATTGGTCATCAAGCCTTGATCTTGGGCAGCCCTTATCATCTTCTCATAATTATAGTGGAGCGATCTTTTTTAGAGCCAGTCTACGGAGCCTTCTATATTTATATATTCCTGGAATAGTTCCTCCATAAAATATTTGGCACATTGTTAGTTGGCCCATTTTTTCACTTTTCTGAAATGGAACGTCTTGGTGTATTACTGGCGGCTCTTTTGGGCTATTTCCGTGGCTGTCTTGTTTTGTGTTTTTGCCTCATTTGTAAGACAGTCTTGTCTAAAATGTTTAACGAGTTTTGTGATGGAGATTGTGCTACTGGCTCTAGTTTCTTGATATTGATGTACCATTATAAAATGTCGGTTCTTTGAGCTAATCAGATATTTGCAGTTATTCACAATAGTGGCAAGATGTTGATGGTCAATTTCTGGGATACCCATAACGTCTGCTGGGCAGATACAGCCTTGGTAGACACTGGTTTTTGTACATTACTCTGTACAGTGTTGACATTTTTCTAATTATTGTGTCTAGCCTGTTAATGTCATTTATATTTTTAAAACCTGGTACGTGCATGTATGTGGGTGCGTAGAGTTGTGTGTGTATGTGTGCGTATGTACGGAGACTCACAACATAATATAGATATGTGCTTAAATGCATCTTACGGATTGATTTGGTAATGTACCCATTGATTATTTATTTTTAAGTAATTCTTAATTTTTTCTTTAGTGTATTTAGATCCTTACATGATTTTAGCTCAATCCTAGGTCCTGCTTCCGACATAGACCGAAGCCCGCTGAGCCGGCTATATCGATATTGTTAACCATAAACGCCACAAGTCTACCTGTAAGAGTGTCTGTGCATAGGTTTCAGTTTTGCATAAATGTATGCGTGACTATATGTGCATATGTATTTGTAGATATGTGTAGGTAAACATACGTTTTATTCGCTCGTTTTCGCTATTTATTTACATTATATTATAAATACCAAAACGGAAATTACAAATCCGTGCCAATGATTGTAAGTTGTAAATACACTTGGACTATTGAACTTGTGCTCTCTCACCAGGTTACAAATACATTTACTGTCTTTTATTTCAGATTATTGTTCCTATCAATTCTCAAAACCACTTGTTTAATATATCTATCGGGACTATTCAGCGGAACATATCGGAAATCATATGGCGCAAAGACATTTCTAAAAAGATTTATAGTCTTTCACCTAATACATGTAAGTAAAAACTTTTCTTCGTGTCTTTATATAAAAGTTGTGTTATCTATGGACATTCTTCCTTGTGTAACGTGAAATACTGAAATATTTTATGTCAGACTAGGCTGATTCGAATCGTTAACCTGGTCGCATGAGATGTACCATGATCCCTGCCTTTTGCTGGCCCCAAATCGAAAACTGTTTCTGTAGAAATAAAGAAATCGGAAACAAGAAAAGTTTGTTTTGTTTTATATAGCTTACAATTTATTGCATGTGGAATATCAGGATTCCTTTCAGCACCGTCGGCTTATGGTTATAATTAACTCCCCAACCCAACACCGGAGGAGAAAAACGCAGAACGTCTACTCACTTCAATCGTCAGATCTGTTCTGAGATTTTTTATTGATCCCCTTTCGATGGTTTTAAAAATAATAACCTTAACCTTGACCCTAACCCTAGCTCTAGCCCTAACCCTAGCCCTAGCCCTAGTCCTAGCCCTAGCCCTAACCATAACCCTAACTCCAACCCTAACCCTAGCTGTAGCTCTAACCCTAACCCTAACCCTAACCCTAGTCCTAGTCCTAGGCCTAGTCCTAACCCTAACCCTAGCCTAACCCTAGCTCTAACCCTAACCATAACCCTAACCCTAGTCC
>OY744533.1:1115613-1153113 GCA_963556195.1 Sepiola atlantica | reverse complement strand
ATATGTCAACGGTAAATACGTCCTATAAAGTTAAGGGCGAGTAATAATGTAATCTTCTGCATAAATCTTTATCACTTAGGAAGTGAACAATCAGAATAGTAGTAAGAAATGCAACGAACGCTACCATCAAAAATAAAAACAAATACATAAAATACATTATATATATATATATATATATATATATATATATATATATATATTGTTGTGAAGTTGTCCAACAGTAAATAATAAATAAAGGAAGTCAAGTCGAGGGTTGGTTTAACAAGTGTATTAACAAAGTAAGAAAGTGACTAGCACTAGACAGTTACAAGACTGTGCTTTGTCTTCTCTGTGTCTCTGGTGACTCGCACTATTTATAGTGACAACCGGTGTAGTTTCTCCTGTGTAAGAACGGCCGGTGTAACATATATATATATATATATATATATATATATATATATATATATATATATACATCTTAATATATATAATAAATAATTAATAGTTATTTATAAATATTATTAAAAAAGACCCCTTTACTAAGGACGGGAACTGAGAGAGTTTAATAGCAAACAGTACTACTAGCTTCATTGCGAGATCTAACACAGTTTGTTGTTGTAGATAACTATTCACTGCTCGTTGTAAATACCCGCCAACAAAGTTATATTCCTCCTTAATTCCAAGCTGATTTGTTGTTGCCAACGGGAAAGGCTCTTGACTGCGAATTAGTGGCGATTTGTGATCGAGTTCGCGCTCGCCGACCGTCGGAAATTAACTTCCTGCACTGAAGATTGCGTAAGAATAACACATCGATGTAGGTAATAAATAATTAATAATGTATATATAAATAAATATATATATATATATATATATATATATATGTGTGGGGGGGGTATAGAAATAAATATGTTTACAGTTACAACATTCACAATAAGTTTCAATAAGTTACATTTTTTATGGAATCTAAAGCCACATTAAAAGATTTCTTTGATTCTATATTGGGTCACTAGGAGTAATTATCGGTTATCTTCATAAAATAACTAAAACATATAATAACACACAAGAAAAATCTATGGCAATTTATTGAAAACTTCCTGCGTCCAAGAATTCATAGTATGTCTGAATTATGGTGCTAACAAGATGGTCAACAGCCCATACGGTTATAGGTATCGTGTAGTTGTCTGAAGCAATGCTTTGGCGATAAGATTATCTCTCGCTATGGCAATGTCAACTGGTCCACACGTTCCTCAGACTTAACTAGCCCTGACTTTTTCTTGTGGAGGTATCTAAAAAATAAAGTTTACATCAAGAAACCTGAAACTCTATAGGAATTGTATGAGAACATCAGGAATGAAGTCGGCGAATTAAATCGTAATCAAGTGATCCTGCGATCCGTCATGGATAATGTTTTGGAAAGGGCACGAACTTGTGAAGCTGAAAATTGAAGCCATTTAAAAGATATTATTTTTCATGAACAATTTTTTTGAGGGGGGGGGGGCAATTATCGTTTATATTTATAAAATAACTGAAATATATTCGAACTTAAAAAACGAAACGCTTTTTTTTTAAATATCTGAAATCATTTCCCTAGGAAACTTTCGGATCAGCAATATACCTCCACCCGAGCAACGCCTGATTAACATTTTTGATACTAATATAACTCAAATGTTTTGTTTTTTTATCTATCAGATACAATGTTCTATTGATTTAAGATGTTAATATATAGAATATGGTATTTGATATTTAAATTTACTACAAAACTAGCAGGGTTACCCAGCGTTGCCCGAGTTAACCTGTCGGATAGTGTCATAGGCAACATAATATTAAGGTAAGTCTACTTTAACATCAACATCTATGTTGTCAGCAAGATATCTTACTCACTGAGCTATTCATATATATATATATATATATATATATATATATATATATATATGTATGGGAAGAGAAGGATGAAGGTAATCCGACGTGATGGGAAAATGAAAAAGGAAAACCAAAAAATGGATGTTTTTATGTGTACATCAACGTTTCGTCTTTATTTATAAGACTTCATCAGGATGATAAAATAGAGAAAAATGTCATGCAAGTACAGATACATGTAAGGTAGAGATATTGGGGTTCAACATTCATTTCTATCTCTCCAACAAATACGGACGTCCACCCAGCAGTGGCCACTATTTAATTCTATTTTTCCTCCCAATATGTCTACCCTACATGTATCTGTACTTGCATGACATTTTTCTCTATTTTATCATCCTGATGAAGTCTTATAAATAAAGACGAAACGTTGATGTACACATAAAAAACATCCATTTTTTGGTTTTCCTTTTTCATTTTCCCATATATATATATATATATATATATATATATATATATATATATATATATATATATATATATATATATATATATATATATATATATGGGAAGAGAAGGATGAAGGTAATCCGACGTGATGGGAAAATGAAAAAGGAAAACCAAAAAATGGATGTTTTTTATGTGTACATCAACGTTTCGTCTTTATTTATAAGACTTCATCAGGATGATAATATAGAGAAAAATGTCATGCAAGTACAAACACATGTAGGGTTGACATATTGGGAAAAAGGAAAGAAAATAATGGCCACTACTGGTGGACGTCCGTACTTGGTGAGGAGTGAAAAATGAATGTTGATGAAAATGAGTGGGGAAGAAGTGGAAAGATGGGGGTGAACAAGGACTACAGTGGCTGGTAGTAAGAGAAAGAGGTGGGGGAATGAGCAGGAATAATGTGGATGGCAGAGAGGGAGTGGAGGAGAGGGAGGAAGGAGGTGTTTGAACAGATGGCTGCGGTCAAGACTGAAGGGGAAAAAGTAAGTTGGAATGTTTGTGTGTGGGGGGTGTATGCAGAGAAAAGGAGGGTGGGTAGAGAAGGAGGGGCGCTGTGATTTTGGTGGATGGGCGAAAGTTATGGTCTTAGAGAGCGTTTTGAGAAAATGGGGGGATTTAAGAATGGGGTATGGAAGAGTGAAAAAATAGTTGAGAGGGGGAATGGGTGAGGGGGAGAGGGGGGATTTGTTGTGATAGGGTATGAAATATTTGAAATATTTGGAAAATGATGGCAATGAGTGAGGGAGCGGAGGGGTGGAGGAGAGAGAGGTGGGAGGTAATTTTCCAAATATTTAAAATATTACCATACCCACTTGTTCAATTACCTCCCTCCTCCCTCTCCTCCACCCCTCCACTCCCTCCAGTAGTCCTTGCTCACCCCCATCTTTCCACTTCTTCCCCACTCATTTTCATCAACATTCATTTTTCACTCCTCACCAAGTACGGACGTCCACCAGTAGTGGCCATTATTTTCTTTCCTTTTTCCCAATATGTCAACTCTACATGTGTTTGTACTTGCATGACATTTTTCTCTATATTATCATCCTGATGAAGTCTTATAAATAAAGACGAAACGTTAATGTACACATAAAAAACATCCATTTTTTGGGTTTTCCTTTTTCATTTTCCTATATATATATATATATATATATATATATATATATATATATATATATATATATATATATACCTTCTTTGTAATATAGTAGGAAAAATCCCAGCAGAGTGCTTGATTAATTAAGAATTAAAGTTTAAAATTAAGAGCATTATATTTATTTATTTTGGTATATTTTGGTTATTTTATACTAATTTTTCTGTACCAAAATAAATATATATATATTTTTTTATCATTATTATAGTTATGATTAATGCTATTTGATATGCAAATTATCATATCATACGGTAGTCTTAAGGGTAATATATTATTATTATTATTTTATTATTATTATTATTATTATTATTTATTTATTTATGTATGTATATATTAGTGAAATTGTAAGCTGAATTATTTCGACATTTGATCATTGGGGAAATGGTAGTTTTATCAGTATCATTGGAGAGCCATGAATATCATAACTGTCCTGTTTTTAAATCACCGAAACAGTTACATGGTAAACAGCTGATGATCCCTGTTTTAATATTAGACGCTTAAGGTCTCCTGGTTTTGTTTCACTTAACCCCCTCCCCTTTTTATTTACTTATTTTATTTATTTATTAATTTTACGACGAATGTTAAGTCTGCAATATCTTGGATTTAGTTAGTTTCTCTGGGAATTTAAACTGCATTTTACTTTCTTTTCTTTTAAATGACTCAAAGCTGCTTTAGACTATATATATATATATATATATATATATATATATATATATATATATATATATATATATATATATATATCCATCGTCTTAAACTAAAGCTTACCGATACATTTCATTGTGTAACATGTTAGAAAAGTTTGATTAGCTCCTTTAAATGACAGCTAGATGCGCAGAACTACTTCCATTATGTTCATATACAGACTGTCCATATAGATTTACTTATATTTAAAGTTCACTCCCTAGTATACCTTCGTTTTAAGGACACATATTGACACAGAAAAAGCTGTTTTCCTTTATATGCATATATATATATATATATATATATATATATATAGAGAGAGAGAGAGAGAGAGAGAGAGAGAGAGAGAGAGATCTAAGAATATAGAGAGCAATAAAGAGATAGAGGAAAAGAGAAAAGAAGAGAGAGAGAGACAGGGCGCGCAGACAGACAAACAGACGTAGAGGTGTTACATACTAAATATGACAAAATTATTCGCTTATATTTTATTATATTGAAAAAGAAAAAAAATGTATACTTTTATTTCATTTTTCATTTTTTTTTATCAGGATGTATAATCGAACCTACACACTCGGTGTTTCTAGTCTGATACTTTCCCAACTAAACAATTCGGACAATTTGTTTACTTTAAAAATAGCATTAATTCGAAAAATCAGATATACGTATTTGAAGTTTTAAGGGAGTTCTGTCCTCATGTGTCACTAAGAGGTTGGCACGTAGTTATTCAACACATAGAGGGTAACATAAAGATTTAGGCGCACTTATATTTTTCTCCATGGATAATTTTATGCATATGATATAAATTTGATCAAAAGAAGTTATATTTGAAGTTTTAAAAGAGAGTCGGCACCCAATCTCGCTTAAGTTAGGATGGCAAAGAGAATTAGGACCGCTTACATTGTCTTTTTCAGAAGATTTTATACATAAGATTTAAATTTCATAAAAATTCGATATATTTGAAGGTCGAAATCGAGTTAAACCCGGATAGGCCTTTAGGAATGCATTTCGCGATTTGAGAACGCTTCCATTGTCTGCCACGGTAAAGTTGACATAAGAATAAACTTTTAGATGTTATGTAGATTCTCTAACCTTTTTTCTATGGAGAACACACAAACATCACACACATACAAACAGACATTGAGTTTTATATATATATATATATATATATATATATATATATATATATATATATATATATATATATATATATATATATATATATATAAATAGGGCAGTGCGGTATTAGTGCAGTTCCAACGAGAGAAAAGTATATATGTAAAAGAAGTAAGGCTACCAACATTTGTAAAAAGTATTTTTTTACATTTATTTATTATTTTGTAATGTTATAATTTTATATAACGCGTTTCCAGAGGTGGTCCGCTCTCATCAGATATGTAAATCCATTTGAAGAAATGTCTTTCGATTTGAAAGAGTGTTGTTTCATTTGAGGAAATGTGTTATTGTTTGGCGTTTTTGCGCATGTGTGGGTTTGCGGGTGTGTGTGTACGTGTTTTGATAATTTTATTTTTTTCCATATATATATATATATATATATATATATATATATATATATATATATATATATGTATATATATATTATACATTTTTATTTATCATATAAGAAGAAAAATAACAAAATATCTGTGTGAAAAGATATTCCTTTCACAAAAAAACAAGAAATTTGTTTTTAATATTTTTAATGTACTGAGTACCAAAAGATTAATCTTCTATTTTAAATTTTTTAAAAATGAAGAGATTTCAGTTATTTTTCTATTTTTAATAAACAAAATAAATAAATAATAATTTTTTTTAAATAAGTAAAAATAAAACTTTTTTAAATAAAATAAAATAAAATAAAAAATTGATGGGATTGTGATTTTCACTTTTATTTATTCGTTATTTGATCTTGTTCATGTTTTCCAGACAAGTGGAGAGAGCTTGCTATATTTCATCTGGTACTCTCCACTGAATTGCACAGTCGTCTCCCCTTTGACTAAATACCTGAACGTTCCTCTAATAAACGTCAACTGTAACAATCCAATTCAAAAACAAATCTCTTACGAAGTGAACAACAGTAAGTACTTTTTGACATACACACACACATATATATATATTGTTTGAATTACCTACTAGACACAATCCTCGAGTGTTTTCTGTCTCTCGGTAAAAGGGTTTGTCAGGACAACCTGACATGAGGATAATTCCCCTCTTCAAGTAAACTCTGACCAAATATTAAAAAACATACTATTCGAAGCCCAAATAAGATCCCCTAGAGACGGCTATACACTGGCTTATACGAGAAATTGTGTACATTCACGGCACTTAGCTGGGTACTCCACCAGGCTAGCTGAATTCTTGTCCTGGAATCCGGTAAGACCAAGAGACCACAATAAACTATAAAATAGTTTACTGGTCAATTCGGGAGAGGAAAATGAATGTTCTTAACTTCTTTACTAAACTAACGTTTGACAGGTAAAGTAGAACTATAAGGAATATTCGAATGTCTACGTATCTAGGATTACCTGACATGAGGACACTTCACCCTATAAGTAAACCCTGATCAAATATTCAAAAAAACATAGTATTCAAAGCCCAAATAAGATCCCCTCGATACGGCTATACACTGGCTATAACGAGAAATGGTGTACATTCTCTAAATAATATTACCTCAATTCACATAACTTAGCTGGATACTCTACCAGACTAGATGAATTCTTGACTTGGAATCATGTAATACCGAGAAAACACGAAAGATATACTATAAAAAAGTTAATTGGTCAATTGGGGAGAGGAAAATTAATGTCCTTAACGGTTTTACGAACTCAACGTTTGAGAGATAAAGAAAACTTTTGTCGAACACACAGATATCTATGTACCTCATATAGAGATCAAGTGTTAGCTCAAGGAAGAGTTCCCTTGATTTCTGAGAACTTTGACTGAAGTAAAATGAAACATATATATATATATATATATATATATATATATATATATATATATATTACTATTTCATGTATCCACATACAATTTTATAAGGAGATATATTTTTTTATGTATCAATTTTCAGTATTTACTTCAACAGTGCTTGATACGTAATTAGAGCTAGGTAGTAAGCTATGAACATATATTTATGGCAATTAAGCTATACAGAGGCTAACGTGCTTTATCCTCGGGGATGAAGCCTATGTGTAGCTTAATTGCCATAAATATATTTTTATAGCTTACTATTTATATATATATATATATATATATATATATATATATATATATATATGTTATATAAGTCAAGATGAAAAAAAATGTTTTTATTTTTTATTTTGATTTAATAAATATCTGCATCTAATACATGGTTTTCTCATTGAAGGCATTTTGCCTCTATCTTTATATTAAAATTCAAAAAGATGCTTAAGAAAATGAACATTCCCAAATGTATAACTACAGGCGACCATGCGCTATTTTAAGTTCAAATAAAACAGACATTTGCACCGTTAGTCCAGAACATCGGACACCTTCTACAAGACCAGGAAGGATTATTACGAAAAATAAAAACAGGTTACTACCTTTTATTTGTCTAAACTCTGTCGAAGCTTGTTGTATATATATATATATATATATATATATATATATATATATATATATATATAATATATATATATATAGCTCTGACAGACCTATGTCTGCAATCCGTTATCTCTTTGCGTTTCTATAACTCAGAAATCAAGCATTTCATGATATTCATACACATATAGAACAGAATCCCAATAATTTATCCTCCAATTAATTGAAAAGGATTATTAAATATTCGATATATACTAACATGTTTAATTTATGAGAAACTTTATTTACTGGACAACTAGATTGAACAGATTTTAGAATATTTCTTTTCAAAATACATAAATATCCACAAAATCCTTCTCAAAAAATAACAAATACAGCAGAAACAGTTTTTAAAGCAATAATCCGCCATTATCTTTCAGTTGCCAGGAGCAGCACGCCAGTCTCAACTCGTATGTGGTCGGCCCATCTCTTTTGTGGTTGTCCTCTTGATATTTCTTGAATCTTCTATCACATCTGAAGAGAATTTTCCTTTTTTTCTCCTAGCGTCAGACGGAATTTCTGTGAACATAGTTTCTTTCCAAGTAATCACGATTTGCTGAACACATTATCACGGGGCTGCTTCCTTGCTGAGTATAACAATAGTCTTTGATCATTACACTCATCATTTGCACTCTATTCATCATAGTATTCTTCCTCATTCAATCGATAATTCTTCGAGTGACTTTTGGCCTTGCTAAGTAGTGGACCATTAGTAAAAATAATCTTACTTTGTCCATTCTATTCATCATTTACAATCCTCTCATAATATTCTTCATCATTCAACCAACAATATGTTCCTTTCATTAACCATCATCCTTGAGTGGCCATGAAAGCGAGGACTTAGCAGTAAAATAATATTATAACCTCTCCACTAACAAAACTCTAGGCAAACCTCGAAGTGGTACACCATAGATACTGGGCGCTTTGTGACCCCAGACTAATTGGATATGGATCTCAAGGTAGATTGGAGCCCTAGAAGTGCAGTGTGCAGGGCCCACTGGTATGTGGACAAGTCCCGACACTCACAAATCCAATCCCTGGCTACAGGGCATGTGGCAATTGCTATTTTTGGATCGCCTGTCACAACCTGGGTGACAGTAGTGTATACGGCAACTCACAGGTAATATGTGACATTGATGGATGCTCAAGTCGAAAACAACATCAGCTCTAGTTAGATGGGAACAGTGGAGATCCTAGACTGCTAAAAGTGTTTTAAGTTGGTGAAGGATAGGCATCCAGCGGTAAAACTGCCTTAAAAACTATGTCTAGTCGAAATACGACTAGACAATCAGGGCCTACATCATCAGAGGAGTGTAGCCTGATCCAACAAATCAACAAGATGATGATGATGATGATGACTGTTCTAATGTAAAGAACATCCCTCTTAGACAAGAGTCGCGTATTTAATAGGTCCCTCACTATCCACCAAGCTCCAGCCCATATCTTATCGCCGCAATGTTGCATTATTGTGCTTGTTTTACAAGTATTTCAATGGATTGTGCTCTGATGAACTTACTGTTCTAGTGCCCCCTCAACATAAATACACTAGACCAACCCGACAATCAGCTAAACCCCCATCTATTCACTGTGGAGGTCGCCAGATGCTGGAGAGCCTTCTACTCCAATAGCTGCTGGCCTCTGGAACTCCCTGCTCCCTGTTTTCCCAACTGTACCGACATGCAGAAATTTAAAACCAATGTGAACAGCCATCTCGCTGAACATCTCTCAATTTTGGCTGACCCTCAAAATTTTAACCCGAATTCTCAGTAGCCCCTTAAGTCTACAGTGGCGGCCTGCCTTGTTTGGGGTGAACTATGATAAACAAAATTTACATGATAATGATGATGATTCAACCAACAATCTGTTCATCTCAGTAACCATTTTCCTCGAGTGGCCATGAAAGCAGGTTCGGCAGTAAAATATCATTTTTTAATCCCTTTTTCAATTATTATTATCAATAGCTAAATATAAATTTTTATGCTTTTATTATATATTTTCATAATTTTTTATATATTTTTATTATACATATTTATATATTTTTATATATTTTTATTATATATTTAATATATTTTATTATATGTTTATAAATATATTAATATTTTTATATATCTTATATATCTAATTATACAATGTAACCCGGATATAAGAGCACCGGATATAAGAGAAACCCGAATATAAGAGACATTGTCTCTGGTCCCAAATTACAGCCTATGTTAATGTCTATAAATTAGACCCTGATATAAAAGACCCGGATATAAGAGAAACCCGGCTATAAGATACTTCTTCTGTGGTCCAGTCTCCCCAATATAAGAGAGTTCGTTTTGAGTGACAGTGTGATGTCGTAAATCTGTCAAAAGACTTTGCTAAATTTTCTCACTTCACTGGTGAGTCGTTCTATGACCTATAAACTAGTGTTCTGTGTGTAAAAAGCTGTATACTTACATAAACAAAATGGACCATACCCGGATATAAGAGGAACCCGGATATAAGAGATTTCCCTCTCTTATATCCGGGTTACACTGTATAATATTATATATTTTTATTATATATATTTATATACGTTTATTATCTATTTTTATATATCTTACTATATATACTCATATATTTTTATATATTTTTATTAAATGTTAAGTATGTTATACTTGTAATTTTATAAGTGTAATAATTTCATGTGTTCCTATTTACATGCCTCCCCACGGGGGCAGAGTTGGACTAAAGGTAGATTTCAATGTAGGGAAACTTCAGCTCCCTAGAAAGGGTACTCTGGATTGAAACAGACAGAAAAGTTATAGTGTAATATCAGAACAGTTACTACATTTTGATCCTAGCCAAAAGGACAAATTTGCAGTTTGTAATTCTAATAACAAGTAAACAAAGTAGTAAAAAAAAAAACAGTTTGTGACCCAAAGCCGATCCACCCACCAGATTGCGACATTGTAAAACAAGTCATAAGGTTTTAGAAGTGCCAAATATAATATCGGTTTGTTTATTTGCTTTTTGTGAGAAAAAATAGTTTTATTTTTTTATGGAAAAAATGTTTTTTTTTAGATTGTCAATTTGTGAATATCTGTTCAATTATTTCGGTTACATTTTCTAAACTGTGTTATTCGGTTGAGGTCAGATATGGTGCAATGCTAAAGAGCGTTCACTTCAATGCTATCTTAATTGGAGTGCTGTAAGTAAACAACGTCCAATGCATGTTTCTTAAGTCCTACGAATGTGTTTTTTTTTGTCTTTTTGAACAACTAAATGAAAACTGACAAGATTATTTTTTTATTCGATAGATTTATATGTTTTTACTATTTATTTCAGCGGAATATCAAATGATTGAGAATAATATGCATTTTAAAGACCTCACGGTTAACGGCATTCAACGTGTGGCCATATCTGCCATGTACACAGGTTTACCAGATAGTGCATACAAATTTCAAATAGTATTCAATGTAACAGGTAAGATTTATGTTTTCATCATGCGGATATCTTTGTTTAGCGGTGATGGTCTATGGTTTCAGCATGTTGATATCCCATGTTTCAAGACAATAGATTATGGTTTCAGCATGTAAGTATCCCACATTTCAAGATGATAGATTATGGTTTCAGCATGTTGATATCCCACATTTACAGATGATAGATTATGGTTCCAGCATGTTAGTATCCCACATTTACAGATGATAGATTATGGTTTCAGCATGTTGATATCCCATATTTCAAGACAATAGATTATGGTTTCAGCATGTTAGTATCCCACATTTACAGATGATAGATTATGGTTTCAGCATGTTGATATCCCATATTTCAAGACAATAGATTATGGTTTCAGCATGTTAGTATCCCACATTTACAGATGATAGATTATGGTTTCAGCATGTTGATATCCCATATTTCAAGACAATAGATTATGGTTTCAGCATGTTAGTATCCCACATTTACAGATGATAGATTATGGTTTCAGCATGTTGATATCCCATATTTCAAGACAATAGATTATGGTTTCAGCATGTTAGTATCCCACATTTACAGATGATAGATTATGGTTTCAGCATGTTGATATCCCACATTTACAGATGATAGATTATGGTTCCAGCATGTTAGTATCCCACATTTACAGATGATAGATTATGGTTTCAGCATGTTGATATCCCATATTTCAAGACAATAGATTATGGTTTCAGCATGTTAGTATCCCACATTTACAGATGATAGATTATGGTTTCAGCATGTTGATATCCCATATTTCAAGACAATAGATTATGGTTTCAGCATGTTAGTATCCCACATTTACAGATGATAGATTATGGTTTCAGCATGTTGATATCCCATATTTCAAGACAATAGATTATGGTTTCAGCATGTTAGTATCCCACATTTACAGATGATAGATTATGGTTTCAGCATGTTGATATCCCATATTTCAAGACAATAGATTATGGTTTCAGCATGTTAGTATCCCACATTTACAGATGATAGATTATGGTTTCAGCATGTTGATATCCCACATTTACAGATGATAGATTATGGTTCCAGCATGTTGATATCCCATGTTTCAAGATGATAGATTATGGTTTCAGTATGTTGATATCCCACATTTACAGATGATAGATTATGGTTCCAGCATGTTAGTATCCCACATTTACAGATGATAGATTATGGTTTCAGCATGTTGATATCCCATATTTCAAGACAATAGATTATGGTTTCAGCATGTTGATATCCCATATTTCAAGACAATAGATTATGGTTTCAGCATGTTAGTATCCCACATTTACAGATGATAGATTATGGTTTCAGCATGTTGATATCCCATATTTCAAGACAATAGATTATGGTTTCAGCATGTTAGTATCCCACATTTACAGATGATAGATTATGGTTTCAGCATGTTGATATCCCACATTTACAGATGATAGATTATGGTTCCAGCATGTTGATATCCCATGTTTCAAGATGATAGATTATGGTTTCAGTATGTTGATATCCCACATTTACAGATGATAGATTATGGTTCCAGCATGTTGATATCCCATGTTTCAAGATGATAGATTATGGTTTCAGCATGTTGATATCCCACATTTACAGATGATAGATTATGGTTTCAGCATGTTAGTATCCCACATTTACAGATGATAGATTATGGTTTCAGCATGTTGATATCCCATATTTCAAGACAATAGATTATGGTTTCAGCATGTTAGTATCCCACATTTACAGATGATAGATTATGGTTTCAGCATGTTGATATCCCACATTTACAGATGATAGATTATGGTTCCAGCATGTTGATATCCCATGTTTCAAGATGATAGATTATGGTTTCAGTATGTTGATATCCCACATTTACAGATGATAGATTATGGTTCCAGCATGTTGATATCCCATGTTTCAAGATGATAGATTATGGTTTCAGCATGTTGATATCCCACATTTACAGATGATAGATTATGGTTTCAGCATGTTGATATCCCATGTTTCAAGATGATAGATTATGGTTTCAGCATGTTAGTATCCCACATTTACAGATGATAGATTATGGTTTCAGCATGTTGATATCCCACATTTCAAGATGATATATTATGATACTATCATGTTGATATTGCACGTTTCAAGGTGATAGATTATGGTATTATCATGTTGATATTACATGTTTCAAAGAATTAGATTATGTTTTCAGCATGTGGATATTACACGTTTTAAGGTGATAGATTATGATATTAGCATGTTGATATCATACGTTTCAAGGTGATAGATTATGATATTAGCATGTTGATATAACCCGTTTCAAGATGATAGATTATGGTATTATCATGTTGATATTACATATTTCAAGGTGATAGATTAGGGTATAATCATATTGATATTACACGTTTCAAGGTGATAGATTATGGTATTATCATGTTCATATTACACGTTTAAAGGTTTGCTATTATGGTTTCAGCATGTGGATACTACATCTTTCAAAGAATTATATTATGTTTTCAGCATGTGAATATTGCAAGTTTCATGTTAATAAATTATAATTTCAGCATGTTGATATTACACGTTTCGAGGTGATAGATTATGGTTTTATCTTACTGATATTGCATATCTCCAAGTGATAGAAAGTTTGTGTGTTGGAGGGAAATTTTTGTCAAGTAAGCTGAGAACATCAAGACAAGAGTAGGCAATCTCTTTCTCGGCTCACTTGACAAACACTTCCCTCAAACATACAACTTATACAAACTTTTAAACAGGAATACAATTAAGATAAGCTACCCCACCATCCCATCTGTAAGAAAAATCATCACCACTAAACCAAAAACAAGAGAAAACACAGGCCAAGTCAAAAAGCAACTGCCTCTTAGAGGAGAACTTCAAAATTGATTCACTAGTGTATGAGGTTGTTGCCACAAGCCAGTCCAGCAACAGACCTGAAAAATACATAGGCATGATGCTTTAAGCAGAGATTGTACACACATGTATACTATTAAATGCAAAGATAATGCAAACAACACTAGCGATCAAGATATGCCAGTTAAAGATGAAAGGATACACTTCACCATCAAATGGAAAGTAATAGAAAGAAGACTATCATACTCTCCAGCCATGAACAGGTGCCCTTTGTGACACAGAAAAATATTACATATTAAGGGCAATTATTGACCCAAATACAAACTGTTTAAACATTAGGGACGAAATTTTTAAAAGATGTGTCCAAAGGAGACAATAACTTCTTATGAACTGGACTGACTGATACTCATGAAGGATCTTCGATAATCACCCCCTGCCAAAAACACAACGTCAAAATAGGCTTATTTAATACCAGATTTGCTCTTAATATTCGCGTTTTAAATCCCCCTGCTCTTTTTCCCTGGAAAATTATATTTTCCAATAATCACCTCCCTATTAAAATACTCAATTTAATATGTTCTATCTCAATACCAAAACTTAAAACGAGTATATTAAATTACGAAAATATTATTTTTTTGGTTGTTAAGAGAGAAGACCCCTTATTGTCCACCTTCTCTATGTTTCTAAATCTGAATTGGATTTAATTATGTTATATTATATATAAAAAAATACTGATGACCAAAGCAGAGTCTTAAATTAGATTTCATTGTTTTATAATGGACCCTTGATGGCTCTCCTTTTTTTTATCTTTCTCCTCCCGTTTCATACACATTTGAATACTCTATCTAATTGTAACCATCATATTCGCCTAATAGAATTTTCATTTCATCAGATCAGAACGCCCTACCACACAATTTTACTTACTAAATCTTATTCTTAAATCTAAAACAACTTTAATCCCCCACTTTTTTTTTCCCAAATTTCGACTACTGTCTGTGTCGATTTCTCGCGACCGCGTTGTCCTGAGCGTTTGTCTCTAGATTATAGTCTGAATCTACGAACGGCGTTCGAACCCATGTGACCGCTTTCCACCGTTACTCCTACATTGATGAGGAAAAGAGTCCGAAACGACGTCGTCTGTAAGTGAAAAACACTTTAATATTAAATAAATATTTATGTTATATATATATATATATATATATATATATATATATATATATAAATAAATATACACACATATATATATACATATGTATATATATATATATATATATATATATATATATATATATATATATATAAATAAATATAGGAGAATAAATAGTAAACTAAAAGTAAACTAGAAAGAACCTATAGTGAAATTGTAAAAGCTCAATATACGAGATAGAGCAATTATAAAGATAGATGGACGAAGAGTGATAAACATGCACGAATGTCCAAATTTATTTCAAACTTCGATTGTTCAATGCAAGGTATATTCTGTAATAAAATTATGTTTATTATTAAAATAATTTTATTACAGAATGTATCGACGTTTGAAATAAATTTGGACATTTGTGCATGTTTATCACTCTTCGTCTATCTATCTTTATTTATTTATATATATATATATATATATATATATATATATATATATATATATCATCATCATCATCATCACCATCGAACATCAACCTCAGGCTCGGATCTTATACCCTAAGCAGGTACCTAGAAAAAATCGCACTAAAACAATGCAATATATTACACCACTGCGACCCTGATTAAATATCTATATATATAAAAAGAAAAATTAAATTTAAAAAATAAAAATTGTTGAGAAAATAGCAAGTCTCATAGCTAATCAGATCTTTTTAATACATCTCTCTCAAACCTAACCTATTTTAGGATTTTTCTTACATGTATTTCATATAATCTTACTCTTTTAGAAAAACATTTTTCTTATGATAAGATATCATTTACATTAGTTTTAATTTAAAATAGATTTTTCTAGACTGTCTATTTAATATTTTTATTGCTTTATAAAACTTAATATGAGACAAATTAGCAAACCTATTTCTGATATATTCCGATTAATTTTTGGGTGCTCGCATTCGGTGTATCAATTTCATGCCCACTCCTATGTATGTTTATCCTAGCCAGTTCCTCTGTCTTCCTCCCTCTTATCGCATTTACCCCTCCGTCTACCGCATCCCCTATACTAGCTCAGTAGGAGTGAAAGTAAAAAAGAAAAAGAAAATAAATAAAAATATAAAAAGTAGAATAAGAAATAAAGAAGAATGTGTCACCCACTTGTCATATTTCAATGTCACTAAAAGTGTTCTCATATCGTCCAATCGGATCATCTTTTCCTTCTCCCATGTGTGTGCCTAGCAAAATAAAATTATTTCCAAATCTTCACTTTTTCTGAAGACGTTCGCTAACACAAACGAAACCAGTCAAATCTCTTGTTTTTGTTTTTCTCCTGCACTTTAACCTGTTTTTCGTTTGTCCTTTTTCACACACACACACACACACACACACACACTGATATATATATATATATATATATATATATATATATATATATATATAAGTATACATTTTTATTTATACAAACATTATTGGTCACATATGTGCATACATGTTTCGGTTGCACTTTTCCCATAAAGTTAACCTCATCAGACCAAGAACTTTCGAAAATTCTTGGTCTGATGAGGTTGACTTTCTGGGAAAAGTGCAACCGAAACATGTATGCACATATGTAACCAATAATGTGTGTATAAATAAAAATTCATACTTATAAACAGCTCTACTTGTTATTGAGCACTTTTTATAAACACTTGAGTTTCTACGGATTTACATTTACAGAAACTAATACAATACATGTACGATATATATATATATATATATATATATATGTATATATATATGTATATATATATATATATATATATATATATATATATATATATATATATATATATATGTATGTATATATATATATGTATATATATATATATATATATACATATATATATATACAAACAGTATTGCATGGAAGAGAAAAAGGACTTCGCTTACGATTACTCCTCCTTCTAATTCTGATTTTTTATATTACCGTTTATTCTTATTTTTCAATTTCTATGCTTTTGAATTCTCATTGTATCGGCGACAATCTTTATTGGTTCCGGTATTTCATTAATTTCGTGAATGTCAGAACAAATGTTCCGACATCACAGTATCTAACGATTATCAATATTTAGTGTCCCACAAATGAATATATATTACAGTCATTCATTACTATATCCTGCTTGAGGTTATAATACATCAGAATATGTAATGTTTTTAAATATACATTTGTCCGTTTCTGAGTCAATATTTTTCTTGCTATTTGAATTACAGTGATCTTCCCACTCGTGAATGTTACTGGGTGCAAAGCTGTGGTTAATCTGACGCTTTTGAACTATACTAAAATAAGTTTCACAAACGAACGACTTGGACTGTCCAAGACCCTCGACAAGAAAGTACCTGTTTATGTCATCACAGTCCTTCCAAATACGATGAATACGATCCTTGTAAATTTCAATGATAAAAAAATACCGTACCTTCTGAAAGCGACTTCTTCAGGTAAGTAGAGAATAAAACTTGTTAAATTATTAGAGGGGTGTTCAGCTTTTTATATAAGCTTAGCGAAAAATGTGAATATAATGATTAAAGTCCTTTTTTAGTGAATCACATAATGATGTTATTCAGCTGATCATTTCAGCCACTTTTTTCAAGATAATTTCAGCCACTTTTTATGATAATTACAATCACTTGTTGCACGATAATGTCAGCCACTTTTTGTGATAATGATAACCATTTTTTGCACAATAATGTCAGTCACTTATTTCAAGATAATGTCAGACACTTTTGAAAATATAATATGAGCCATGGTTTGAAGATAATATCAGTAACGTTTTACAAGATAATTTCAGAAACTTTTTGCAAGATTATGTCAGCCACTTTTTACAGAATAATGTAAGCCACGTTTTGCACGATTATGTCAGCGACTCTTTTAATATCATGTCAGCCACTTTTTACAGGATAATGTCAGTCACTTTTTACAGGATAATTTGAACCACGTGTTGTACAATTATGTCAGCGACTTTTTTAATTTAATGTCAGCCACTTTTTGCAAGATTATGTCAGCCACTTTTTACAGGATAATGTAAGCCACGTTTTGCACGATTATGTCAGCGACTCTTTTAATATCATATCAGCAACTTTTTACAGGATAATGTCAGCCACTTTTTACAGGATAATTTAAACCACGTTTTGTACAATTATGTCAGCGACTCTTTTAATTTAATGTCAGCCACTTTTTGCAAGATAATGTCAACCACTTTTTACAGGATAATTTAAGCCACGTAATGCACGATTATGTCAGCGACTCTTTTAATATAATGTCAGCCACTTTTTACAGGATAATGTCAGCCACTTTTTACAGGATAATTTAAACCACGTTTTGTACAATTATGTCACTCACTCTTTAAAGACAATGTCAGACACATTTTTACTAATCACTCAATTATTTCATTTATTTGAACATTTCTACTATTTGTTTTCATGTTTAGACTTTAATCAAATATGTTAATGGTGTCAATTATAAAACGGTTTATTTGTATAGGAAATTTCAGTTCAAATAATTCTTTATTTAAATTTAATTTTTTATTAAATTTAATTTTTAATCAGGATATAAAACGAATAAAACAGGATAATTAGATAAAATTCCACTTTTAAAATCATTCAAATATATTTTAAATATCATTAAAACCTTAAAATTTTTACAACTTTGTGAAAAAAAAGTTAAAGCGGATTAATTGTTCAAACTGATAAATAAAAATATTTGTCAAAGTAAATATTTAAGCCATTTGTTAAACGGATCACTTGTGAAACTAAACATTTTAGCCACTTTTTACAACACATTATTACATGTATTTGTTTGATTCAATGTTTGTTCTTCTTTTTCTGATTATAGGAATGTGCTGCATGGATGAAATCACTCCTGTTGATACGCCATTTTGTGTTGATGTTATCTTAAAGTGCCCGAAGTTATGTGATAAGTCATCTTGGCCAGAATATGAAAACTTTATTAAGCCAAGGAACTGCACAGGCTGTGTGTGCACATTTTGTTACATCGGCGCTAATAGTGGCGTTCATAAGGTGAGTATCTATCTATGTTTAGAGCATTTAAAGTTGATAAGTCACTATTTGATTCTGACTTGCCATTATTCACTTATTTTAATTGAACCGTGTTCATGTGCAATAAGGAAAAGTACTTCGCATCGGTCATTAAAAATGCTTATTACGACATGAAACATTGGTAAAATGGATAAATTTTTCAATAATGGCTCATGAAAAATGAAAAAAACAACAATTGCTATAGGTTAACTATCAAATAAACAATAATATTTGTTTTAAGTAAATATTAGACTATAAAAAGGTCGCATAGCCTGGACGCGCACGAGTGTCGTTGCCGACATTGCACACTGCCCATGGCGGCGGTGATTTGTTAAGAATCACCGTGTCTAGGGCACAGCATATGGCGGAGCCCATACCTTGAACCTTCCCTGAGTTTTAGTCAGGTACCCATTTACTGCTGGGTGGATAGAGGGAGTTTTCAGACCCGAAAACTCATGAATGGGATCGAACCCGGGTCGTCCAGCCCAAAGACAAGTGCTATAACCACTCGTCCACAGGCTCTCCCTACTATACATAGCTTTAAATTATTTTACTATAATATTAGTCGGTACATTCTTTTCATTTAAATCAAATATTTAAAATGCTGTTTTTGTGTTATGATTCAAACGGCAGTGATCGATAATCGATAAGCCCTGATTCATTTCTTCTTTCTTTCTAGTTCTCCATGACAAAATAATTTTGATAAATATAAGCAATGTTTACTTCATATTTTTTATCCTTTTTCTTCATCTTTGGTTTAATATCTTTTCAAAAAAAATAAACACTTCAATTTTCGAAAGACTTAAATGAGGATTACATTAATTCATTTATTAAAATATTTTATATGAGACTTTCGATGCGATACGTCTTTTTCAAAGAGTAAGTTTACTGGTATTAAACGCGAGGGTCACCCACTCGTGGAAAGCAAGAATACGTCTGTTTTTGTTGACGATTTTGGAAAAGTAAAATCCGATGTATTGTGTGTGTTTGGCCCTTTTTTGAAAAGAAGGACTGGCAAATCATAGAAAACATTATTTTCGTAAAGTTATTTGAAGTTAGAGCACACAATAATGTTATATAACCTTGTTTTATTCATTAAATGAATAAAATCATTAATTTAAATTTTTATCGGAGACTTTCGACGCGATATGTATTTGTCAGTTGATCTTTATTACTACAAAAAGGAGTACTTATATCAAATATGAGCCAGTTACCGTGAATTCTGCGTCGGCAGCGTTAGGGCATGTTACGTAAACACCCGAGAGATGACGAGGTGAATGGTGGCAGACGATAATTTCGGTACGTTGCTGCGTCGTGTTTTTTTTTCAGTCTTATTTTCAAGAAAACAAAACATAGCGAAATCACTGTTAGTGAATAAGTTTTTTTGTAACAAAATAATGCTAAACAACTGTTTAATACATACATTTTTTTCTCAATTTTTTTATTTACTCAACTGGTTAAAAAGTAGGTTTTTTGTAACCGAAAAAAATTACTTTTTGTGTTTTTTTTTGGGGGGGGGCGCTTTTTGCCATTGTATTTTTTATCAGTCAACTGGTTCAAAATTAGTTTTTTTTTGTGTTTCTTAAAACTGAAGATGCTTTGTTCATGTGTTTTGGTGGGCTTGTTTTAAATATGTGGCACTTATTACGGATTTTCAATGTTTGTACACGTCCATCAATACTTCTCTGTTATTCCTTTTGTTTCTATCAACTGGCGCAAGTAATAACATTTCTACACAGCTCTTCGTAATTCATTTTTTTTAATTGAGCAGGAAATAGAAATGAGCTTGCTTTAATCGATTTCAATACTGGTAAGAAAATGTGTCGTCTGACAGCTGATTGACTAATCGCTTTGGTATCTCTCGGCTGTTTACGTAACATGCCCGAACGCTGCCGACGCGAAGTTCACAGAAACTGGTTCATATTCGATATAAGTACCAAAAAATGTTAGCAGTAATAATAATCTTGGCACTTATGCAGAATAAGGACACGAACGAATTTATTTTAGAAGAGCTCCAATAGTGTAAGGGGCAGACAACTCTTTTTTTAAGTACGTAATTTCTCCGAAAATGAAAAATATGCATTATTTCAATAATTTCAGTAATGCAAATTCAATTAATTAATAGAACATTTATCGAAGAAATAACAATTTTTCAAAACCAACAGTATATTGATAGAACAGTTATTGAAGAAAATAGAATTTTGGAAAATCAACAATCATCGGGTTTGGTTTAAAACATTTTAATTTTTTTTTTCATTTCAAAACGAACAGTTCTCTTGTTTGGATTAACAGCTTTTTTATTTTTTTTATAGCTTAAAAATTAAATTATCGAAGAAATATTTTCAATTTTCAGAGAAATTACGTACTTAAAAAAGAGAGTTGTCTGCTCCTTACACTATTGGAGCTCTTCTAAAATAAATTCGAGCGTGTCCCTATTCTGCATAAGTGTCATAATCTTTTTAAAAAATCATAACTTTCATTTGAAAAAAAATCTATAGATGAACGACATGATATAAAAGTAAAAATTAAATACGACTATTCATTTACTCATTTTTCCTGTTCGTCTTCCATATTCTCTCAATAAAACCTTAATTTCCCTTAATAATTGTTACTTGATGACATGTTCCTTCCATTAATAGATATAAAAATAATTATTCATACTGTTTTTCAACGATTGTGCGATTCCTTAGCTTTATGCGCAGCCGGCGACGCTATGTGCTACTCCGTTGTCTTTACGTGCTAATGTAGCAGTTTTCTTACAAGCCGCGTATTGTTTAAATATCAATAACGTCTTAGCTGCCTGCCGATTGGTTCAAGCAATTTACTTCCTCCTGAGCTTGTTCAATCAGTGGCCTTCTCTTAGGCGAATCTCAGATGGGTAGCATAACTATATAAACACTTGAGCGCAATCCGCCCTCTCTTTTTTCTTGCTCTTTCTTGGCCTTTTGGTTAAGATGAAAGTGTAGTATTTGTTCCGATAGATACTACACCCTAAAAACCGGTATCGTCTTGGCCTTCGGACCTTGATTCCGCCGGTCTGTGGGTTTGTCCTGTGCAGTTCTAGGAGGTTCACCCTCCAAGGCTTTGCGTTCTCACCCTTTGAGAAGGGGTTAGTTTATTGCTAATTTCCTGAGGCGTTCCTACTGGGAAATGCCGACGGGGTTGCCCAGGAATTTTTTAGAGTCATTAGCGCTCTTCCTCTAGGTTGCTGACTTATCAATCCAACTTTCCGACCTTGTGTCACATTTTACCTGTGGGAGGTAGATAAATAGACTCTTTTTCTTCTGTGGCACCAGACGACACTTATCTCTCTTTTCTTCTTTAGCGCTGTTTATTTTGCACTCGACCAGACGGGTCCACCCGAACTAAATCACGCTAGCCAAACCAGTAGATCTCCTACATACATGCATTTCAAAATGCGCCCGGCCTCACAGGGCCATTATCCAACAATTTTAGGGTGTTATTTCATCGATATATGTTTATATAAGGACAGAGAAACGTTAACTATCCGCTTCGCTACTCTAATTTTGGCTAAGATCAAAGTGTAGTATCTGTTCCGATGGATACTACACCCCATAGACTGGTATTGTCTTGGCCTCCGGGGCTTAATTTACGCCGGTTTGTGGGTCGGTCCTTTTCAGTTCTAGGAGGTCCACCCTCCCAGGCTTTGCCTCCCCTCTTTGGGGTGGAGTAAGTTTATTGCTTACTGCCTGAGGCGCCCGTACCGGGGAATGCCGACGGGGCTGCCCAGGCAATTTTTAATGGCCAAAGTGCTCATTTTCTCGGGCACTGGCTTTTACAAACCCCACTTTCCCGACCCGACCTTGGGTCACATCTTACTTGTGGGAGTAAGATAAAACTGCCCTTAATTTCTTTTCTATTACTAAATATCAGGTTTGATTAAATATTTATATTACACTTCTTCTAAAATCATACTATCCATTGTACTTTCTGACTAGGCACATATTTATACGTGTACTGGTCTTTGTCTTTTAATTTTGAAATAATATTCAAACAATAACTTGCGAAATATCCTCCATTTTCTTTCTTCAGCTCTATCGTCAATTGGATTCATCTACTCATCTTGTACAAGTAAATATTCCGAGTTTTACAGACAAAGTTAAATCTGTGATTGGGCTGGTAAAGATATTCTCTAACCCTGTTTTGTTTTCAAATTATACCATTAGCAGTAAGTACACACTTTTCTATCTATTCAAGTGTATTTTATCGACTTTAACCCTTACCCTAAACCTAACCTTGTTTGGTTTTCAAATTATACCATTAGCAGTAGGTACACACTTATCTATCTATTCAAGTGTATTTTATCGACTTTAACCCTTACCCTAACCCTAACCCTGTTTGGTTTTCAAATGATACCATTAGCAGTAAGTACACACTTATCTATCTATTCAAGTGTATTTTATCGTCTTTAACCCTTACCCTAAACCTAACCTAGTCAAGAAGAATGTGTAGCAGACAAATTTAAAAATAGGCACAATTTTTAATACCCAGTGCCTGGCTGCATATAGTGTGGCATTAGTCACATGACCCTCTCTCTCACGCGAAAATTGGAAGAGAAAAGGCGTATGCTCGACAGCTTCCTCTTTCTATAGTTTTTTTCGACCACATAGAAAACGCCTACACTTCAAACAAACTGATAAATTGTACCCTAACCTTAACCCTAACCAGAAACAGAACGGGAACATGAAATGTGCTAAATCGTTTAGCGCACAAACATACAAACACATCTAATCAATGAAAATTGACGTGATAATCGAAGGAAAACCTTGCAGAATCCTAGATTTTGTTCTCCCACAATACCACACGGTTAAAAATCAATGAACAGAAAAGGAAAACAAATATATAGAAATTGTCAGAGAACTGAAAGGAATATGAAACTTATTCAACCACTAATTACCATGGATAATGATAGATAACACCCTACCTGAGAGTCCAACGTTCGAACTCCTCAACATAACATTCACAGATAGCATGAGTTGGAACAAATACATAGAAGACATTGCCAGGGCTGCTGCAAAGAAAGTGTGTTCCCTCTACCGTGCTAGAAAACTTCTACACCTACGAGTTTCCTATATCCCTAACAGGCCACTATGCAGTCATGCATGGAGTATTGTTGTCACTGGTGCACCAACCACTCTGCTTGTTTAATAAGTACTTCAATGGAATGTGCTCCGATGAACTTGCTGCTCTAATGCCCCTTCGACGTAAATAGACCCGATTAACTCAACTCGACATTCAGTTAAATCCCATCCATTCGCAAGACCGGTGGGACAGTTATAAAAGTGTGTGTGGGGGGGGGGCTCTCCTAAAAAGTGGGCGGCCCGGTTAAACACATGCATATATAACTACATTATTGATGACCGTAAAGTGGTGGTGGGGCAAGTCAAAAAGTGTGTGGTGGGGGGGGCTTCAGCCCCCCCCCCCTCGGTGTCGCCGTCCATGATTCGCTGTGGAGGTCCCAAAATGCCGGAGAGCTTTCTATTCCAAAAGATTCATTCCCCTAGTTGCCAGCCGTTGGAACTTTATCATTGCTCCCTGTTCCTCTCACTGTACGGACATGCATGAATTTAAATGTAATGTAAACAAACATCTCGCCGCACAATTCATATCTAAGGATGTTCCCGTTTACTTTCTGATAGCTAATCCACGGTAGCCCCTTTTGTCTCAGTGGCAGTATCCCTTGTCTGGGCTGAACTCAAGTACAAAATTAAAAAGTAAAAAAAAACATGAAGAAAATCATTAGAATACCAATAATTCTACGAGCACTGGGAAACGCCTAAAAGAACGTGGAAAAAGATGAGGATAAATATTAACACAATACAACGCAACGTGATGATGATGAAAAGAGTCAAAGTAAAATCTTCGAATGCGGAATCCAACCCACGTTATCACTAAAACCGAGCAAATATATGAAACAGTAAACCACATAAACCACAATTGAATGCAGCAAATTATTCCCAAAAGAATACAAAAACAGACATGACTGCGTGGAAAAAGCAGTCAACGGGAATTGAACGTGGAAGCCAATGGCACAAGGCAGTATTGGAAAAGGGAAAACACAAAATTCTCTGGAACATCCTCTGGAACATGGAACTACGAACAGCCAAATGCATCCAAGCATGGGGACTCGACGACGTAATAATAGTCAATAAGCAGGAGAAACTTGCTAAATCGTAGATTTCGCTGTTCCAACAGTTCATGGCGCTTTCTAAAGAACTGAACTCGTGCTGCTTACCTCTGGAACTCCCTCCCTGCGCCGTGCTTCCCCGACGGTACTGACATGCACAATTTAAAACTAATGTAAACAGACATCTCGCTGCACAGATCCCAATTTAGGTTGACCCCCCTAAAAAAAAATCCTCCCTTTTTTTCTCAGTAACCCCTTACGTCTACAGTGGCGGCCTAACTTGTTTGGGGTGAACCATGTTAAAAATAATTTTTTTTTAAATATAAAACACGAAGAAAATTACTATAAAACCAATAATTATAGGAGCACTGGGAACAGTCCTAAAAAATCTAGAAAAATGTCATCGGGAAAGTAATGAATCAAAAAGAAGGTGTAGACCAAATAACGAACGACATAGCCGAAATATTAATGAAAAACCTTGAATGAGGAAGCAACAAACGTTTGCTGGTCACAGATTAATGGACATTAGAAATGAAAACACAAAATTGTCGAAAAGCACATGTCAGACCTCCAGTGAAAGGGTGCGACAATACTCGAAGCTTATTGTTACTCAAATTCGATAGAAGAACAACGGTCATTGCTTGCGAGAAATCGATGGTAAACGGCTGTTCCGATAACGCATAATAATTAGCAACGGTTATTTGAGAAAACTGGCTGTCACTCGGAATCTAATGCAACGCCATGTGTTTTTACTAGTGAGTAATCACTTTTGAGGAAATTATTAGTGAGTGAAGAATATTTTTTACGAAATAAAATTTATAGACACACAAATTCATTTACACACAAAAAATAATTCTAATGTAAATGTGCGATTCATAATTTCTGTAATACGTCTGGTCATGTTACAAATAATAATAATAATAATAATAATAATAATAATAATAATAATAATAATAATAATAATAATAATAATAATAGAAATAATAATCACACACAGAACTAAGAGTAAACCACCTGATGTACATGGATGACCTAAAACTATTTGCAAAAAGCAAAAAGGAACTGGAAAAGCTTATAAATATGACCAGAATCTTCAGCCAGGACATCCAAATGGAATTCGGAATGGAAAAGTGTGCACTACTAGAAATAAAAAAAAGGGAAACTGGAGACAACAGAGAACATAGAACTCCCCACCCAAGAGGAAATGAGAGCGCTAGGCGACCAGGATAGTTACAAATATCTTGGAGTTCTGGAGGCAGACGCCATCAAATCTACGGAAATGAAACAGAAGATTGGAAAAGAATATTTACGAAGAACAAGAAAACTCCTAGAAACGAAATTATATAGCAGGAATCTAGTAAAAGGAATAAACACCTGGGCAGTAGCACTAATAAGATACTCTGGACCATTCATAGGCTGGACCAAAGAGGAACTCAATCACCTGGACCAGAGGACCAGAAAATTAATGACCATGCACAATGCACTACACCCAAAAGACGATACGGACAGACTCTACATGAAAAGAAACGAAGGGGGAAGAGGACTGGTAAATATAGAAGATTGTGTGGAAAACTAAAAAAAACGAACTGGAAAAATAGATAACTCAACACAGGGGAATCCTTATCACTGCAGCAACGTCCCAACGAACAACATGGGAAGCACCGAAACACGAAACAAAACGGCAAGAAAAGAAAAATGGGAATAAAAAAAACTACACGGACACTTCAGAAGACTGACAAGTGAAGAAACCAACAAAAATAGCTGGACATGGCTAAGAAAAAGACACTTGAACAGAGAAACGGAATCCTTACTGATGGCTGCACAGAACAATGCAATCAGGACGAACTACATTAAAGCTAAAATAGATAAAACTCAGGAAAACAGTAAATGCAGACTCTGTGGACAAAGAGACGAAACAATAAATCATATAATAAGTGAATGTAGCAAACTAGCCCAAAACGAGTATAAGAACAGACATGACTGGGTGGGGAAAGCAGTACATCGGGAACTGTGCAAACAATTAAATTTCGAATACGCAGACAAATGGTACAAACATAAGCCAGAAACAGTACTGGAAAACGAAAAACACAAAATCATCTGGGATATGGATATACAAACAGACAAACTCATACAAGCAAGGAGACCGGATGTTATAATAATCAACAAGAAGGAAAAATCATGCAAAATCGTAGACTTCGCCGTTCCAGCAGGCCACAGAGTGAAAAGCAAAGAAACGGAAAAACGAAGCAAATACACAGAACTAGCCAGAGAACTGAAAGGAATATGGAACATGAAAAAGGTCAGTATAGTACCAATAATCGTAGGAGCACTAGGAACAATCCCCAAAAACCTGAAAAAAAGACTGGGAAAATTGGGATCAAAGGAATCATTGGAACTATACAAAGGACAGCAATGATAAAAACAGCTACAATCTTAAGAAAAATTATTGAATGCGAAAACTAACCCGCATAAGCTACGAAGGATCATACGGAATCTAGCACAGGAAGAAAACAAAAACTAACGAAAGAACACACCACAAACGAAGAAACAGAAAATGCAAGAAACATCACTTAATAAGCTCCCCCTCCCCCAATAAATTACAGCGGCCTCAACTGACACAACACAAAAATGGACCAATGAACAGAAATAGCAAGAAACACTATAAGCTCACCCCCACCCCACAAAAAATAAATAAATAAATAAATAAATGTATAAAAAAATATTTAAAAAATAAACATGGAAAAAAAAATAGCACCAATACCACACAAAATATTTACATAGGGTCAAGGAGGATGAGAAGACCGAGGAGGGACAGCACAAATCAGACCTCCACTGGAAGTGCAGAGACTGCTGGGACTTCGGGGAGACTTATTACCACCCAAACCCCAGAGAAGACCAATGGTCCTTACCAGCGAGAAATCAATGGTAAACGGCTGTTGTGATACTGCAAATTTATTTGCGGTGGCTATTGAAAAGAGATGGAGAATGCTGGAAATCTTGGGAGACTTGTTGTCACTCAGACTCCAAGGAATACCACCGGTTATCGGTGAGCAATACCGGATGACCTGTGTGAGAACTCCTAGTGAGTAAATAATAATAATAATTGTAATGACTAACGAGAACAGACGTAACTTGGGAAAGCTTTATTCGTCACACAATGTCGGTAAAGTATCAGTGCTACTATTTATAGTGGTTAGTAGAAGCAGGAGAGTTCTCCAAAGGGGAGATAAGTCAGAGTAAGGAAAGTTATTCGTAATTATTCATTACAATAATAATAATAATAATAATAATAATAATAATAATAATAACAACAACAACAACAACAATAATAATAATAATAATAATAATAATAATAATAATAATAATAATAATAATAATAATAATAATATGAAGAGGGAAAGCACTAAGCAGACCTCCACTGGAAGAGTGCGGAGAGTGCTGGTACCTTGGGGAGGCTTATTGACACCCAAATCTCAGGGGATACCAATGGTCATTGCTAGCGAGAAATCAATGGTAGGCGGCTGTTGCAATACCGCAAGGTAAGTTGCGGTTGTGATCGAAAAGATGTGGAAAGAACTGGAAATCTTGGAGGGCGTATTGTCACTCAGCCTCCAGGGAACATCACCTTTTTTTGTCGGTGAGATGATGACTTGTGTGAGAACTCCTAGTGGGTAGAAATAATAATAATATATTTCGAAAGCTGTTTTGTCTACGACAACCGTGTAGTTCTTTGTTGAACTAGAATGGTCCACAATTGACTGTCGAGTTCATCTGCTGGGGGCACATTTCCCATGGCTTCATCGTAATCCTGGTTGGGTATTGATTTACTCCTCTCCAGGAGTTAGGCACAAGGCCAGTTTTTATCTTACTCCCACAAGTAAGATGTGACCCAAGGTCGGGTCGGGAAAGTGGGGTTTGAAAAGCCAGCGCCCGAGAAGGTGAGCACTCTGACCATTAAAAATTGCCTGGGCAGCCCCGTCGGCATTCCTCGGTAGGGGCGCCTCAGGCAGTAAGCAATAAACTTACTCCTCCCCAAAGAGGGGAGGCAAAGCCTGGGAGGGTGGACCTCCTAGAACTGCACAGGACAGATCAGACCCATAGACCGGCGGAAATCAAGCCCCGAAGGCCAAGACAATACCGATCTATGAAGTGCAGTATCCATCGGAACAGATACTACACTTTGATCTTAGCCAAAAGGACGCTATGCCTTGCCAGAGAGGAGCTTGTTATGATTTCAAGCACTGCTTATTTTGTGCATTCTCAGCTGACCTGTATACCTAGAGGTTATTCCTCTATTCGCAACCTGGGGAGGCGGTGAAGGTGAGATGTTATGTCAATACCATCAAATATGGATGCCACATAAGGCATGTTGTTCAGTGGGGGTAATGCACATCACCTACTAGCAAAGGATAAACAATGCACGAACGAAGACCTATCTAGTCGGATGAAGGATAAAGTGAGATGACGTGAGAGAGTTAGAAGTGGCATATGTACCACTTGGTGATAATGATTTTACTTTAAAAACAAATCCATAATTTTGTTTCCATAAACGAATGCAAAAGGATTTGTTACATTCTGTCGTTTCCTGCGTCGAATTTTGCATTTTATTTTATTTATTTTGAAGCTCGTATCTTATATTTCGATACGGATTACAACTGAATGCTATAAAAGACCCTTTGTATGACGATTACAGGAAAACCTCGAATGCCCGCCTGTGAAATCAAGATAGGAGACACTGCGGTCTCGCATGTACAATCAGTTAACTACATTGAGTCAGTGATCACATCAGATAAAAAGTGTAGGGCAGACGTAAAATCTCGACTTGCCCAATCAAAGAGTGCGTTTATGAAGCTGACTTCTGATCTTCAGTCTCGTACCATCTCGCTGGAGACCAAATTGAGGATACTTAGAGCGTACGTTTGGTTCATTCTATTTCATGGATGCGAGACTTGGACTATTTCTCTTAAATTAGAAACTAAACTTTTTCCGTTGAGACATGGTTTATTCAGCGGATGCTGAATAACAACTGGAAGCAGCAGGTAACCAAGGGGATGTGTGGAGGCGATCTGGATACAAACCTGGGCAATTAATACAGATTTTAATGAAAAGACAATGACTTTTATCGGACACACACACATATATATATATATATATATATATATATATATATATATATATATATATATATATATATATATATATATATATATATATATATATATATATATATAAATATGATAACGGCGAGGAATACGGACGTTTGGGACATTTTTGGAGGGTCGAATGAGATTAAACAAATATAAAAAAACGAGAGAAAACGATTAAAAAGAAATTAATTAATGTACTGAACCGGTTTTCGTCCACACTCATCAGAGTAAAACGTGGAAATGATTGAATACGACTAAAACCTAAAAATAATTTGTAATGAACACTAGTGACAAGTTTAGGAGAAAAAAAAAAAAAAAAAATATGGGGAGGAGAGTCATAAGTTGATCACATTAAGTCCTAAAAGCCATTCCTTTTGCTTACAAAGGGAAGGTTTGATTGACTTTATATATATGGCTTCCAGGACTTTGAGGTGGAATAGGGAATGCGATCTACTTATGACAGAAAACCAGTCACTAGTGTACGTCGACGCACATTCGGCGCTATTTATGAGATGGGCAGCAATAGCAGACCCGGATGTATTAACTAAATTATTTAAATTATTTAGTCGGCCCTGGCGTATGGCAGGGGGGATGTGTTGTTTGATTCTGGATTCAAACCTTTGCACTGTTCTTCCCACGTATACGGCATCGCACCGACATTTAAAAAGATAAATAATATTACTAATATGTTGGGGTGGGAGAACATCCTTATGAATAGATTTGAGCAAAGGTCGAGCAGAAAAAACAATTCTAGGATTAGATGCCTGGTAACACCGACGCACAGCTACAGAAATTTGATTGGCAAATTTTATGCTAATATTACCCAACCAAGGTAATCTGAGGTACGCCGGGCATTTTGGAGGACCAAAAAGTTTAGGCTTGTTAAAATGAGCGATCTTAGTAACGATATTGGAATTAACAATATCGAGAGGGTACCCATTTTCAACGAGCACCTCTTTGATAAATTCAATCTCCGAATCAATCAGGGATTCAGAGCAAATCTTTAAAGCACGATGAACCAAACATTTAATAAGATTTATTTTTCTTTGTATGGGGCAAAAAGAGTCCCAGTGACAATATAAACCAGTAAATGTAGGTTTGCGGAAAACAGATGTTAAGAACAATGAATCGGATTTATGCACTAATACATCCAGAAAAGGAAGGGTGGAGTTGTGTTCCTTCTCACAAGTGAACTTTAAGGCTGGGTGTAATTGATTGAGTGCATTAAGGAATATTATGGAATCTGACTCATTGTTAAACACGCAAAATGTATCATCTACGTATCGAAAATAAGTAAGTGGTTTATTGATACGGGCCAAGAGATTATGCTCGTGAAAACCTACAAAGATATTGGCCAACGCAGGACCAAGGGGTGACCCCATAGAAATGCCGTCGATTTGCTGATACATGACAGTTGGTGAGATTGAGAGCAAAAATTCGTTCAACTCGATCTAAAACTACTTTTTTAAATTTATGTGTAACGAATCGAGTTTGCCCTTCATATATTAGTTTTCGCATTACTAAGGCGAAATTAGTTCGTAGCCACAAAATTGAGGGGATATTTTTACGGGATGAAATTTATAAGTTGTCCTCTTCCATTGGCGAAATTTTAAGACATTTTCGTTCGCTATGGAAATTTTGTAAAAACAACTTATCTTTCTTTGATTACATCCGTTTCTCCCGGTATATTTCTTCACTTGATCAACGTGGCCTTGCTTTGTCTAATGCCAACCACCATAAAAAACTTCGGTTTCTTATTTTGAAGAGATTTGGTCGTTCTACGACTAACTTAAAAAATATCCTTAATCTTTCAACATACCAATTGACGGACACTGAGCAATTTGTATTGTCTCATGGCTTGGAATTCTGTATTCCACCCATATCCATCAAACGTGAGGACATCTTTTCGGAATTTGAAGTTTTATTTTCACAAATTTCAAAATTGTCCCCGTCTTCAGTCGACCAGCCCTTAGCGTTGAAGGCAAGACTTAATGATCTTGCCTACGCTTATGCAGGTACTCCAATTGACCGCTCTAATTTCAATTGGCAAAATGAACATTTTCTTGCCATTAAATCTCTGCGGTCAAATCAGTCACTTATCATTACTAAACCAGATAAGGGTTCGGGAGTTGTGATTCTGGATTATGCCGATTATGTGGCAAAAATGATGGTGATCTTAGATGACGTCAATAAATTTAAAAGACTCGGACCTGTTAATACGCATGACAAGACCCTTTCCATTGAAACTAATTTTCAAAAAAGATTGCTTAAATTAGTTAAGAAAGGTGTTCTTCCTGGGAAAATATACGATATAATCCGACCAATAGGGTCTATAAGACCTCGTCTTTACGGCCTACCAAAAACGCATAAGGAAAATATACCCGTAAGACCGATTCTTTCTATGGTCGGGTCGGTTCAGCATCAGTTAGCTAAATGGTTGGCTGAATTGCTTCAACCTGTGCTTGAAGTATATTCGGCCAACTGTATTAAAGATTCGTTCACTTTTGCTGAATATATACGTAATTGCCCTTTTTCTGCTGAGAATAAGTTTATGTGTTCTTTTGACATCAGCAGTTTATTTACATGTGTTCCCTTACAAGAAACCATCGATATTTGTGCTGATGTTTTATATCGCGGTTTCTCAGTTGGTCCTATTATCTCTGAGGAGGTCTTCATAGAGCTGATGCGGTTTGCTACCATGTCTGTCGAATTCAGTTTTGATAATGTCATGTATCAGCAAATCGACGGCATTTCTATGGGGTCACCCCTTGGTCCTGCGTTGGCCAATATCTTTGTAGGTTTTCACGAGCATAATCTCTTGGCCCGTATCAATAAACCACTTACTTATTTTCGATACGTAGATGATACATTTTGCGTGTTTAACAATGAGTCAGATTCCATATTATTCCTTAATGCACTCAATCAATTACACCCAGCCTTAAAGTTCACTTGTGAGAAGGAACACAACTCCACCCTTCCTTTTCTGGATGTATTAGTGTATAAATCTGATTCATTGTTCTTAACATCTGTTTTCCGCAAACCTACATTTACTGGTTTATATTGTCACTGGGACTCTTTTTGCCCCATACAAAGAAAAATAAATCTTATTAAATGTTTGGTTCATCGTGCTTTAAAGATTTGCTCTGAATCCCTGATTGATTCGGAGATTGAATTTATCAAAGAGGTGCTCGTTGAAAATGGGTACCCTCTCGATATTGTTAATTCCAATATCGTTACTAAGATCGCTCATTTTAACAAGCCTAAACTTTTTGGTCCTCCAAAATGCCCGGCGTACCTCAGATTACCTTGGTTGGGTAATATTAGCATACAATTTGCCAATCAAATTTCTGTAGCTGTGCGTCGGTGTTACCAGGCATCTAATCCTAGAATTGTTTTTTCTGCTCGACCTTTGCTCAAATCTATTCATAAGGATGTTCTCCCACCCCAACATATTAGTAATATTATTTATCTTTTTAAATGTCGGTGCGATGCCGTATACGTGGGAAGAACAGTGCAAAGGTTTGAATCCAGAATCAAACAACACATCCCCCCTGCCATACGCCAGGGCCGACTAAATAATTTAAATAATTTAGTTAATACATCCGGGTCTGCTATTGCTGCCCATCTCATAAATAGCGCCGAATGTGCGTCGACGTACACTAGTGACTGGTTTTCTGTCATAAGTAGATCGCATTCCCTATTCCACCTCAAAGTCCTGGAAGCCATATATATAAAGTCAATCAAACCTTCCCTTTGTAAGCAAAAGGAATGGCTTTTAGGACTTAATGTGATCAACTTATGACTCTCCTCCCCATATTTTTTTTTTTTTTTTTTTTTTCTCCTAAACTTGTCACTAGTGTTCATTACAAATTATTTTTAGGTTTTAGTCGTATTCAATCATTTCCACGTTTTACTCTGATGAGTGTGGACGAAAACCGGTTCAGTACATTAATTAATTTCTTTTTAATCGTTTTCTCTCGTTTTTTTATATTTGTTTAATCTCATTCGACCCTCCAAAAAATGTCCCAAACGTCCGTATTCCTCGCCGTTATCAAATTTTGTACCACTAAAAATTTATTTATATATAAATATATATATATATATATATATATATATATATATATATATATATATATATATATATATATATATATATATATATATATATAAGTCAGGTTCTTATCATATTCCAATAACCATGTTTTTATTTTATTATTTTTATTTTTATTTTTTCACATTTTCAAAAAACATAACTTTTCTGTGAGATATATTTTTTTACGGTCCGTTTTATTTGTCTTGTGCCAAACAACATTTTTATGTAAGAATTAAATGTTTTAGTCCTTTGTGTCTATATATATATATATATATATATATATATATATACAAAGGACTCGAACATTTAGTTCTTACTAGTATAGTGCCTGGCTGTAAGCCAATAAGCAGACGAAGATATAAGTTTAGTGACAATATATGTAAGTAGACAGACGGGAATAGTATAGAACTATTTCCTTTTAATGGATAATAGGACAATGTGGAGGACGATAGTCGCCGACGTCTTACGAAGCCAGTCTATCCATGATGATGATATTATATTATTTATTTTGCTGACTTTATTTCTCATTCTGAGCACATTGTTATACTTGTATTTTTGCATATTTCAGAAATTATATCTTCCCCAATACACAGTAATTTCGAAGATTATTTCATAACCAGCAGAACACCCAACTACAACACTTTCCAGATCAAACCTGATACAATATTGCCACCATATGGACGCGTAATTCTTTATGTATACTCCCAACCTGTGGTAAGTTAATTTTGTATTTACCTCTTTATCTACCCTATAAACTAATACGGATATATGCTTGTAATACGATAGATAATAATACGATAATCTTATAAACGTAGAAATAACTAAATATAACAGACATTCACGAGTTTCAGGCTTTGAAGTAACTGTTGTGTTTTTTTATCTCCTGCCTTCTTTAACGTTATTTTATTAGCTGTCCTCTTATATTCGTTAAGCTGATGACACCACATTCATTGACGCTGTCTTTAATAAATTGGAGCTATCGTTCTTGGCCTTTTGGCTAAGATCAAAGTGTAGTATCTGTTCCGATAGATACTGCACCCCATAGACTGGTATTTTCTTGGCCTTCGGGGCTTGATTTCTGCCGGTCTATGGGTCTGTCCTGTGCAGTTCTAGGAGGTCCACCCTCCCAGGCTTCGCCTCCTCTCTTTGGGGAGGAGTAAGTTTATTGCTTACTGTCTGAGGCGCCCTACCGGGGAATGCCGACGGGGCTGCCCAGGCAATTTTTTAAACCCCACTTTCCCGACCCGATCTTGGGTCACATCTTACTTGTGGGAGTAAGATAAAAAACTGGCCTTGTGCCTAACTCCTGGAGAGGAGTAAATCAATACTCCTGAGTTACAAGCCGTTTGCACGTAATGAAGTGATACTATCTCAATAAATAACTCATGGTTTCATGATCTTCATCCGCCACTAACAGAAAAAGAGGAATGCCGACGTTTCTAAAAGAATAAGAGCATGAAGGACATATCAACAACCGTGAAGTTAAGTAATTAACAATACATTTGTAGTTCTTATCGTTGTATATACAAGGTGTTGTTTAGTCGCCAATTGAGTTATCCCCTCTTTGCAAATTGTCTGTTTGGAGTCTCTAACCGGTAGATGGCTCTGGTTGAGAGTCATTTTGCATAGGGAGTGGATTGATCAGTATACGAACTGTACTCTTTAGATTGGAGAGGTGTGTTGCCCAGTGAGCAGAGTGAAGTTCAGAGAGAAAGAGGTGAAGTTGGCAGTTGGAAGTTGGTGGAGCATCAGAATTTTATTTTTCAAGAAGCTTTCTTTTATGGATAGACCAGACAAGGCAAACATAGACTATACTGTCAGAGCATGAGAGCAGGCTCAATGTCTTAGCAATTAAACATTTAATAACTATTCTTGAAATAGCTTCCTGAGATAGTAGAAAAAATGATGTTATCAGAAAGAAGCTTAATATTAACAGATATATCAACGACGTAATTCGGAAAAACTAGTAAGGTGGTTTACACATGCTTACCGGTTGCCAGACTCCAGCTATGTAAACTCATCATATAAAGTAGAGTTTATTCAAAAAAGATCATGATGACAATCACTAAAGATAAGGGTCCATCAGATTAGGGTAAAAAAGTCAGGTTTTCCAGAGCGTTTTCAATAGCACCGCTTGCGACTATAAAACAATTTTAGACATTATTCTATAAATATAATTAATGGATTTTGATCGAAATTTGAATAATGACTCTAGACATCAGGTTTAGTAGCATTATGTCTCGATTTTTACTTTCGTAGTAGGAGCATAGAAGTCGATCAAAACTGTTGTGTCCGAGGAAGTAATTGTACTCGCCCTGGGACGGGTATTCGTCTAGTAATCTCATATAATTTAATTGAGCTTCGAATCAATTTTAAAATCCGTTGTAAAATATTTCAGTGTTCATTTGGGGCTTCCATGCTTCATCGCGGTAGGCGACTCTTGAGATACAATTTTTCAACATTTTCATGGTAACGATCCGATTTCTGAAGCAAAGATGATTTCGAAACTTTGTTTGCTTTCGTTTCAGTTTAACGCTGTCGAGACTGGGTTTGTTAAAGAGACAATCAACATTGCCTGGTATTCTCCATTGAGATGCAGAGCCATTGCATTGAATGTGCAATTCTTAAATGATCCCCTAGTAGAAATAAATTGCACAAACCCCATACAACTCCCAATTGCTTATAAGACGTTTGGTGGTAAGTCTTTTACAATTTTATTCAAACCTTGATTATTTGTTATTGATGTACCGTGTTATTTGTTGTAGACTAACGTACTTCGTTAAACGATTATTCAAAAATTATTAATCCGCTC
>OY744533.1:1080613-1110613 GCA_963556195.1 Sepiola atlantica | reverse complement strand
AATAATAATAATAATAATAATAATAATAATAATAATAATAATAATAATAATAATAATAATAATAATAATAATAATAATAATAATAATAATAATAATAATAATAATAATAATAATAATAATAATAATAATAATAATAATAATAATAATAATAATAATAATAATAATAATAATAATAATAATAATAATAATAATAATAATAATAATAATAATAATAATAATAATAATAATAATAATAATAATAATAATAATAATAATAATAATAATAATAATAATAATAATAATAATAATAATCCAGGTAAAACATCCACAGGGTAGTAATCCAAAGAATTCTAACCGGGTTTATAAAAAGTGCTCAATATCCAATAGAGCTTTTGTATATAATTATTTTCATTTACACAGTCATGTACAAAATCTGCGACACTGGCATGTCGATATTATCGATCAACAGCTATTACAAACTGAGATCTCACCAGGCAGAGTTAGAATCCGATCTTAACCCTAGATCATATTTGGGAAGAATGAAATGGAGAAAAAAAGAAATTCAAATTCTAAAATTTAGGGAGTCACGTGGTTGGGACCGTTAAGAATCAAAATAGTAAAGTCCAAAACCAAAATACAAAAAAAAAAAATAATAATAATAATAATAAAAAATAATTCCTCTAGCGCTTTCGGTCTCTCGACCATCTTCAGGAGGCTGTGTCTTATTGTTACTAAGAGCCGTATTTATAGTTTTATTATTAGTTATATATCTATTAATTTACATATGTATATATATATATATATATATAAGTGTTTAAAGTTCATATTTTTTGTTTTAAAAAGCATCTATTGTTAAATTTAAGCAGGAACAGGTAAAACAAATACCTTTATAAGCATTAAGATGCGATATCAATTTTTTTTTTTCCATAAAAAAAAGAAAAGAAAAACATTAAATCGAAAGCGATTTTTTTTTCCGTTTTCTTTTTTTTATTAAAACTAGCATTTTTTTGTTAGTTTAAAGTGATACAGATATTTCGCCAAGGCCTGGCATCATCGGTGTGTAAATATATCCTGATGTCATCGGATTTGTATTATTTTTTTATCTCTTAACGGCTTGTTGTTATACAGCCGAATGGGCAAGATGTCGTTTCC
The DNA here is from genome assembly GCA_963556195.1 of Sepiola atlantica. Taxonomy (NCBI): domain Eukaryota; kingdom Metazoa; phylum Mollusca; class Cephalopoda; order Sepiida; family Sepiolidae; genus Sepiola; species Sepiola atlantica. Next base: position 1,109,482 of record OY744533.1, on the reverse strand, counting down.
CATCATCAAATATGAAGAACGTGATGCAACACGTGATTTGTATAAGTGTTTAAAGTTCATATTTTTTGTTTAAAAAGCATCTATTGTTAAATTTAAGCAGGAACAGGTAAAACAAATACCTTTATAAGCATTAAGATGCGATATCAATTTTTTTTTACATAAAAAAAAAGAAGAAAAACATTAAATCGAAACCGATTTATCGTTTATTTATTATTTATTTATTTTAGATGTGAATCCAATGAAACACCAGTGTTTATAAAACGTGCGCAATAACAAGTAGAGCTGTTTTTAGTATAAATGTGTATTTCTATTAGTTACATACGTGCATACATGTTTCAGCAGCGATCTCTCTCGAGAACCAGCTCCTTCAGACCTTCACAAAAATATTTAAAAAGTTAATTTTCTGAAGGTTTGAGAATGCTAGTTTTCGAGAGAGATCAGAGCTAAAACATGTATGCACATATGTAACTAATAATGTGTGTATGAATAAAAATGCATGTTATATATATATATATATATATATATATATATATATATATATAGAGAGAGAGAGAGAGAGAGAGAGAGAGAGAGAGAGAGAAAGAGCGAGGGAGGGAGAGAGAGAGTATAGATTTCTATATATAATCGTTGGATTTGAATTCTTGAAACAATGTTCTCATTTTGCTGATCTCATATCTTTATATATATATATATATATATATATATATATATATATATATATATATATATATAATATTGATTTTTTTCTAGATTTCACCAATGACCCATTCTTAACCGTGTATGGATGCAAAGCAGAGTTTCACATTGGACGTCTGAATTACACCAAACTAAATATTTTGAGCAGCGATCTCCAATTAAACATCACCCTCACCGATAAACAATCTTTCTTTCTTATCGATATTCTTCAGACGACCACCTTTGACTTATATGTGAATGATGAAAATACACCATACACAGTCAAAGCAAGCCCTTCAGGTAAGTAAAAAAATGTGATAAGTAAAATGCTGCAAACATGTAAAATGCTGCAAACATGTAAAATGCTGCAAACATTGACGGAGTGTTTGGAAATCGTTGGCATAAATTCGGGATTCTTTGCTATAGATATCATAGTTCGAGAAATGCTTGTTGCCGAGTTATAGTCAATTGAAACAAATACTTAGCACCATTCTTTATTGAAACAATCTAACAGGTATAATAGTGCACTCAGTTTTCTATATATGAGATACATAAACACTACACCATGTGACGGGATCACACGTAAAATAGTTCTGCTGTTACTACATACAACAAAGGAAGATGAGAAAAAGAAAGATATGAGCGTTATAATCGACAGGTTTATTTGGAAAGCACCGTCGAATTACCAAGGGTTTCGTGCTAGTATATTTTATTAAGTTAAACCGATTGTTTTCTTCTTAATCCTGTATACGTTTGTGGCATCTTCCGTCCGAGTAAAAATCATCGGATGAGCATCGGCATCTCTAATACTGATAAACCTGAAAAAAAAACCAGCCCGCGTGTGTTTTGCGTCATTGATCGGGAGAAAAGAGATGACTTGAACACTTCCCCAATGATAACGGACACCAACGTCGATTGAGGATACGATAACTCGTAATGTCTCTACTTTAAACACTTGAACAGAAAAATCGAGAAGTGTCGGTTATGCAAATGATGTATTTTGTACGATCAGTGATATCAAGCATTCCTGGCAACACATCGAATTATTTGAATAGGCCGTTTTGTAAGTTCAATAAAAAGAGGAATAATCTACCATTTAGGAGTATTATTCTTCAGGGAACGATGCTTTCGAAAGAAAGTTTTTGCTACTTATATCAAATATCAACCAGTTTCTGTGAACTTCGTGCCGCCTAATAGACCGGTATTGTCCGGGCCTTTGGGTCTGGATTTACGCCTCCCCTCTTTGGGGAGGAGTATGGTTATTGCTTACTGTCTGAGGCGCCCCTACCGGGGAATGCCGACGGGGCTGCCCAGGCAATTTTTAAATGGCCAGAGTGCTCACCTCTCGAGCGCTGGCTTATCTAATCCCACTTTCCTGACCTTGTGTTACATATTACCTTGTGGGAGGTAGATAAATAAATTCGTGCCGGCAGCGTTCGGGCATGTTACGTACCCACCCGAGAATTGCCGAGCGATTAGCTAATCAGCAGTCAGCAACTAGACGACAATTTTCTAACCGGAATTGAAATTGATTAACGCAAGAAGCAATTGATCAAAGCCAGTGCATGTTTATTTCCTGTTAAATCTCTTCCCCCACCAACATTTTATTTTAAATGAGTTGTGTAGTAGTGTCGAAGCTCCGGAAAAAGTCATTTCTTTCTGTCAGAAAAGAAAGCTGTTGTCAAAAAAAAAACATGTCAGAAATGTTATTACATGTGCCGGTTGGTAGAAAGACAAGGAATAACGGACAAGTATTCATGGAGGTGTACAAACACTAAATGTAAAGCTTAGCATTCCGTAAGAATTGGAATGTGTTTTTTGTTATTTGCTATCTTTCTTGAATATAAACTAAAACAAATACGACGCAGTAACGTTTCAAAGTTATCGTCTGCCATCATTCGCCTCGTCATCTCTTTTGTGTTTACGTAACATGCCGAACGCTGCGGACGTAAAGTTCACAGAGACTGGTTCATATTCGATAAAAGTACCAATTTCTTTTACGGTTTATGTTTGTTTAGATTTGTGTACAAAGTTGTTCCTGTTATTTGTGTCTGCTGCTGTCAGTTGGGAGAGATTGCTTTTTTCAAGTCAAAATTACTGTACTTTTGAACATTATTGGTTAATTAAATATAGGGTTCAGTTCGAAATTCCGTACGAGTTCGACAAACTAGTTCCAGAGTTTGACAAGACGCACATGGAGATAATCCGATATTACAGCGGGCGAAACGTTGTGAGAATAACATCCAAGATGAGAACAGTAGTCCAAATAATCCAAATAACACATATAAGCAATCCTCATGTAAAAACTTCCCAAACATAATTTCAAAGGGCATCTTTAATGTTTTAGGCTCTCTCTATTTTTTTAGTCCTGCTTGCGGTCCCGTTCAAGTCAGAGTACCAGCGGTTAGGGTAAGGGTTTGGGTTAGGGTTAGGGTTAGGGTTAGGGTCCCGTTCAAGTCAGAGTACCAGCGGTTAGGGTAAGGGTTAGGGTTAGGGTTAGGGTTAGGTTTAGGGTCCCGTTCAAGTCAGAGTACAAGCGGTTAGGCTAAGGGTTTGGGTTTGGGTTAGGGTTAGGGTCCCGTTCAAGTCATAGTACAAGCGGTTAGGGTAAGGGTTTGGGTTAGGGTTAGGTTTAGGGTCCCGTTCAAGTCAGAGTACAAGCGGTTAGGGTAAGGGTTTGGGTATACAATATATTAAAATGCTTACTACTTCTTTGTAATACGTAACAATTTCATGTATACCTATGCACCAGCCGATTTTTTATAGTCTGGAAAAGGCGTAATATAAAGTTTAAGTAAATTGCTTAAATATATTGAAAAATTAAATTTGTAAAGCAACATTAATCTATTGTTGACAATTAAAAACCGTAACAACAAATACATGTACGACGCACAAAACCATGTATTGCAGAACAAATACATGTGAGACACACAAAAACATATATTACACAAAAAAACATGTATTGTATAGCAGATACATGTGCGACACACAAAAACATTTATTGCATAACAGATAAATGTGCGACACACAAAAAACATGCATTGAACAACAGATACATGTACGACATACAAAAACATGTATTGCACAACAAATACATGTACGACATACAAAAACATGTATTGCACACCAAATACATGTACGACATACAAAAACATGTATTGCACAAGAAATACATGTACGACACAATAAATCATTTATTGCACAAGAAATACATATACGACACACAAAAATATGTATTGCACAACAAATACATGTACGACATACAAAAACATGTATTGAACAGCAAATACATATACGACACACAAAATCATGTATTGCAAAAAAAAAATACATGTACGACGCCAAAAACATATATTGCACATGAAATAAATGTACGCCACACAAAATCATTTATTGCACAAGAAATACATTTACGGTACACAAAAACATATATTGCACAACAAATGCATGTACGACATACAAAATCATTTATTGCACAAACAATTCTATGTACGACACACAAAAACATGAATTGAACAACAAATACATGTACGACACACAAAATCATGTACTGCACAAACAATTCTATGTACGACACACAAAAACATGTACTGCACAGACAATTCTATGTACGACACACAAAAAAATGTATTGCACAACAAATACATGTACGACATAATAAATCATTTATTGCACAAGAAATACATGTACGACACACAAAAACATTTATTGCATAACAAATACATGTACGACACACAAAATCATTTATTGCACAAGAAATACATTTACGGGACACAAAAACATATATTGCCCAACAAATACACGTGCCACACACAAAAACATGTATTGAACAACAAATACATGTACGACACAAAAAAACATGTATTGCATAACAAATACATGTGCGACACACAAAACATGTATTGCGCAACAAATACATGTACGACACACAAAATCATGTATTGCACAAACAATTCTATGTACGACACACAAAAACATGTATTGAACAACAAATACATGTACGACACACAAAATCATGTATTGCACAAACAATTCTATGTACGACACACAAAAACATGTATTGAACAACAAATACATGTACGACACACAAAATCATGTACTACACAAACAATTCTATGTACGACACACAAAAACATGTATTGCACAACAAATACATGTACGACATAATAAATCATTTATTGCACAACAAATACATGTACGACACACAAAAACAGGTCTATGTATTGCACTTGATAATCTCTCGATAGTTATTTTCCAACTCTATTTTTCATATAAAGCATAATCGCTTGACACACCGGTTCTTGTTAGATCACCAAAGTGAAGCGATCTGGAACTTGACCAATACCAGATCGGTGACTATTTGCGTATGTCAGATATACAGTCGACATAGGACCGCTTGTGAATTTGAGAGTCCCTGTAAACTTCCTTCTTCGGAATAAGTCGGCATAACTCTTACAAGGCTAATACCACACCAGGTATTACCGGATCAGTTCGGTTTGCCTCTAAAGATTGATCGAAATGCTTGTAGAAGTTGTAGTCGGAGGGCTAGAGGTCCGAGGTATATGAAGAACGAGGCAAAATGTGATGCTTGGTGGAGTCGACCAAAACCTAAAGTATTTGAATAAAATTAATCAGCTTCAACTAATAATTTGAAATTTCATATATTTGCAAACGTTCTATTCAATTATGATACACTTTATCTTGCTTTATATATACAGGAGTATGTTGCAAAGAGACGGTGGCACAAGCAAATAACAGCTATGTGTTACATTTGGGATGTCCAGGAAATTGCGAGGACGCAGTCTGGGAGGAATATCAAGATTTTTACCAAACTTCCAAGTGTGGAAACTGTTCGTGCCAATACTCTTATATTGGCAATGTATCGCGCTCCTATATAGTAAGTACCAACATTTCTCATTTTTCTGGTACTCTTTTACATTTTTGGCGTCATTAAAGTCTTGGAATAATTTCGGCGTGGTTAGGCATATATACACACTTATTTTGTTACTCGAATAGACCCCAAATCTGAGAAGTTCAGATCACTTAATGTTGATTATTTGCCATTATATGTCCACGAGACAAAATTAAGTGGGGTAACTTCAATAGATACCAACTCTTAGAACCTGAGAGAATTTAACTTTATTCCTTTTCAATCACATCGACACAAAGACAATGTGTTTAATAACATTTAAGTGTCAAAAGTTTTGTCTGCACCCTTCAAGTTAGTACTCTCTTTCTATCCTCCGTTTACCAAACTCTTTGACCTTTTATGGCAAGTTTGTATGGAATAAGCTGAGACTAGTGCACTAAATGTGTTTGGTAATTTTTTTTTTGGGGGGGGGGGGAATATGTCTGTTTACAAGTTTTTGTCAATTCCTTACGACGGTGTGTTACTTTTCTATATTTAAACTTACGTAGAGTTGGTTAACGCTCATTGGTTATGCGAGTTGGTTTCCGAACTCGATGATTTATTTCCCGTAATATCTCAGTTCTTTTCATTATTTTCGTGCGTTTTGTAGTCTCAATCTTTCCTTTGATTCTAATTGTTCCTAGTCTTCCCCACAGTTCTTTTTGGTCGAAACTCTTCTTAGTGCTTTTATAAGTATTATAGTGTTTTTCGTCATGTACCACATTCCTTTTGGTACCCTGGTGGGTTCCAAGCAGTCGCATCGTTTTTTGCCATTTTAATATTAACCCGTGACTGCTGGGACCGTGAAATCTACAAGATGACAGGTTTATTCTCTTTTTTCTTAATTTTTTATCATGTTTGATAGCATTGCTTGGATAAGTTGGTTTCCAATACAGTTTCAGGGTTTTTTTCCGTAACATTTGCCTGCATATTCAAAGTTCAGAAAATATTATTATTATTATTATTATTATTATTATTATTATTATTATTATTATTATTATTATTATTATTATTATTATTATTATTATTATTATTATTTACTCACTAGGAGTTATCACACTGGTCATCGTCAGTGATCGCCCACTGCTGACAACCTGTGGTATTCCCTGGAGTCCGAGTGACAACAAGTCTCCTCAGGCCTCCAGTATGCTCCACCTCTTTTCGTTCATCACCGCTGATGACCTTGCGGTAATCGCAACAGCCACCTACCAACGATTTCCCGCTGATAAGGGCCATTGGTCCCCTCTGGGGCCCGAGTGGCAACAAGCCTTCCCAAGGTCCCAGAGCTGTCCGCGCTCTTCCAGTGGAGGTCTGGTTTGCGCTTTCCCTCCTCGACCCTCTGTCCATAATTTTTGTGACGTCAGCCTATGCTTGCGCCTCTCTCGTGCGGTTGTATTTTCCCCGGTTCTGTTTTGTGTTTCCATGTGTTTGTTCTCCATTCGTTGCTTATGTGGGTTGGTTTCCGCATTCGAGGACATTTCTCAGGATTGTAGCTGTTTTGATCATTACTGTCCTTTGTATGGTCTCAGTTATCCCTTTGATTCCTATTTCTCCTAGTCTTTTCTCCATATTTTTGGGGACTGTTCCTAGTGCTCCTATGATTATTGGTGTTATACTGACTTTCTTCATGTTCCATATTCCTTTCAATTCTCTGGCAAGTTCAGTATATTTGCTTCTCTTTTCCGTCTCTTTGATCTTCACTCTGTGGTCTGCTGGAACGGCAAAGTCCACGATTTTGCAGGATTTTTCTTTCTTGTTGATTATTATCATATCCGGTCTCCTTGCTGTTATGGGTTTGTCTGTTTGTACATTCATATCCCATATGATTTTGTGTTTTTCGTTTTCTAGTACAGTTTCTGGTTTGTGTTTGTACCGTTTTTTTGCATATTCGAAATTCAGTTGTTTGCACATTTCCCGGTGTACTTCTTTCCCCATGCTGTCATGTCTGTTCTTGTATTCCCTTTGTGCTAGCTTGCTGCATTCACTTATTATATGATTTATCGTTTCGTCTCTTTGTCCACACAGTCGGCATTTGCTGTTTTCCTGGGTTTTATCTATCTTTGCTTTAATAAAGTTTGTTATTATTATTATTATTATTATTATTATTATTATTATTATTATTATTATTGACCAAGTAGGTGTTCTCGCGCAGGTCATCATCAGTGATTGCTCACTGCTCCTAACCGGTAGTCTTCCCTGGAGTCTAAGTGACAATTAGTCTCCCCAGATTACCAGCACGCTTCACCCTCCTCGACAACCATTGCAGATGAGTTTGTGTATCGAGATTTGTGTTGCAATAAGCCTCTACAAGGTCCCAGTATTCTCCGCACTCTTCCAGTAGAGGTCTGATTAGTTCTTTCCTTCCTCTGTTTTTCCGTCCTTCTTGATCTTTCACGGCTATTTTATTATTATTATTATTATTATTATTATTATTATTATTATTATTATTATTATTATTATTATTACTAGTAGTAGTGGTAGTATATACAAGTATTATTATTCTTTGGTATTCTTATATGTAAGTGCACGTGCTTATTATTCTACCATTTAATTTACATTCGGGTTTGTGGTGTGTACATACCCGCCTATGTAAATTAAATGGCGATACTTAAAAAGTGAGTGACATTTTCGTCTAATTGCTCACAGAGGCATTAATGAATATTAGAGAGTGGCTGAATTAACATAAAGTGGTAGAGGCCGAGTGAAATGTATAGAATTCTAAGCTGAGAGAGAGGGGGAGAGAGATGGGTGACTTGTTCAGTTAATTATGAATTACGGCATATTAGAACAATTATAACAAATTTTTACAAACATAATTCAATCCTAGAACTAAATTATATTTACTTTGCGTTTTCTGTTATTAAAAGATACAGAAGAAAAGCCTTAAAGAAACCAACGTCAATTGGCTCATATTCCATATAAGAACAGGTACTTTCTTAGATTAGGACACACGCTAAAAAGTGTCTCGGTGTCGGTACTTTCCCGATGTTTACGTTAACCGCCGGAAAGTACCGAAGTGGTTAGCCAATGAAACTGCGAGAAAATGAGCAGACAATTTAAACTACTTGAAACGAATAAGCAGACGACATTTCAACTGATTTAACCGAGTAAGCAGACGACATTTAAACTGATTGAAACGAATAAGCAGACGACATTTCAACTGATTTAACCGAATAAGCAGACGACATTTAAACTGATTGAAACGAATAAGCAGACGACATTTCAACTATTTAACCGAATAAGCAGACGACATTTTAACTGATTGAAACGAATAAGCAGACGACATTTAAACTGATTGTAACGCGATTGCAACTGACTGAAACGCGAAAGTACATCAATGTGTTAAGGCAAAAAACAAAACTTTAATACGTAACCCTGACTCTAACATTAAACCTTAACCCTAACCCTAACCAACAATAATTACAAATAAAAAAACCCAACGACGATACAATTTCACACTATGTATTTGCTTTTTTTGCTTTAATTTTTACTTTAAATGTTGGTTAATGTTTTTTTTTCATTCCCCGCTTGTAAATCCAGCCACGTTTGTGATTTTTTGGGCGCAGGTAAGTCAACGGAATGCCATTCAGCACTGTCCGGCAGTTTACGTAAACATCCGGAATGGCCCGATGCCGAGTCACTTTCCGCGTGGGTTCTAATCTAAGAAAGCACCAAGATTAGATCAACAATTATTTTGAAAGTTTTACTTATCGTAGATATCAAGGAATTGTCTTCTTTCCTTTTCAGTTTTTTGTGAATATAAAATCCGCGATCCACCCGATTGAAGTTAACGCTACAGCGGTCGAGAAAACCACCTTTGAATTTATTAGACCCAGGCGAGAATTTTTTGCTCCTATTCTACTTCCGGCGTCGAGTTTTCTGCGTAAGTCGACTTCCGGTTTTCTACTATATGATTAACGCTCATTACTTTATTCTTATACAAAATGTACATTTTCATTTTTTTTTTTGTACTTTTGTTAATTCCAATCAAGACATTTGGCCACTCAAGCATAAATGGCTACTGTATTAAAGTCAACCTAGATGAGGAGTTTGGCAGGAAAACGTTTTGTTCACATTATATTTAAATGTTTGCATCTTAGTACAGTTGAAGAAACAGGTAGATTGGAGAAACTTCCAAAAGCAAGTGGTCTAAGGAAATAAGGCATTAGGGTAAAAAGCATCAGGAAACTTCTACGGTGAAGGGGTGCGATTTTGCTGCTAGTCGGGTAGATCAGAGGTATTTACGTTGAGGGGGTACATGTGCAGAAGTTCATCGGAGCACATTCTGTTGAAGTACTTGTAAGCAAACACAACACTTCGACGATGTGACAGGGACGGGAGCTTGGTAGATAGTGCGAGACCTATTAGGTTAGAAATTCTTTTTTGCACACTGTCCAAGTAGGAAGTAACTAGTGGTTGGTGCACCAGCCCAAATAATGCAACAATACTCCATGTATGGGCGAATGGTTGTTTTATAGAGATATAGGATATAGGCAGGCGTTACAAGTGTTCTAGCCCAGTAAAGGGAGCTTACCTTCTTTGCGGCAGACATGGCAGCATCTTCTATGTACTTATTACACTTCAGGTTGCCTGAGGATGTCAGGCCGAAGTGTTTAAAGGGTGTTGTCGGATATGATAATTATTCGGTAATTTTCGTTTGCACGAAACGCAACGATAATCTCTTTAACAATACGCGAAGGCAATTTCACGTTCGTACGTATGTTATCACTTTTTACATGTATATGTTTGTTTATCATAATCTCACTTTTTCAGGCATTACCTCCTCCTTTGAGATGGAGGCAGTGTGTAGTATATGTTTGTCATATATACTAGAAAAAATATGCGACCAGATTTTGCTAGTTATAATAAACAATTTGGGGTTAAAAATTATTGGTAAAAATTCTACCAAGTTTTAGGCAAGTTAATATGTGTGTCGGTGGCGGTGTGGGTCAAATGTTCATATTTCTATCAATACTACTACTACTATTACTTCTATTTAAAACGAACACTTATAGATGCCTTGTTAATTCTACTGCTTTAACTTAAAGTATTCGCTATTTCAAAATCTCATTTCCTTATCACATGATCCCCTCAACCAATCACAACTGAATATCTCCCACCCCCGACTGAATCGACTTTTTTAGTCGAAAACGGGAGATCTCATTAAACAAGTGCCGGGTTACTTTCGTCGATCCTGTGAAAGGGATGAATTTCGATAAATAAATACCGAAGATATCTCTCGCCGTATTACATTGCCGACAGTGAGGTTATCGGCACAGTCGGCGAAACGCATTTGTATTCCTTAAAGGAGAAATAAGGAATATATTCGCTGGCCGTTTTTTTTTTTCCTGAGTCATGGTGAACAAAATGGCGATTGAAGCTGTTGCTGTTTTTTACAGAAGGAGTGGCAAACAAAGGAAACGCGACTGCTGCTGCTGTTTACGGTTTTTTAAGATGTCTTTTTCAAATGTAAACAGACGTCCCGGTGTGTCGGATCCACGACACTCTTTACTCTTTAACACATTTAATAATCTCTATTACAATACGCTACGGCAATTTTACGTCCGTACTGTCTGATCAGTAAAAATATGGATTAGTGATTAATCTGGTGTCGTTAAGGTTAAAACTATGCCGAATTTATCGTTTTGTTATGATGTGTTACAAAAGGAAATTATTATTTGAAGACCCTTGTGAGAAATCGGGTATGAAAGTGAACGAAGGCAAATGCAAAATCATTTCCTCAATTGGAGATTATATTTCAATAGACAACAAACTTGTTGAAAGAACTTCAGAATTTGTGTATCTTGGCTCATTGGTTCCAGGAACTCATCTGACATTAACAGAAGAATACGAACAGCGTTTGTATGCTCAAGAAAAGAGATATGAAACCGGAATAACATATCACCACCTCTGAAATTAAGATTTTTACAATGCATTGATAGTTTCTATTACTACATATGCAAGTAAATTATGGTGTCTGTGGACAGAGCTTGTGGGATAGCTTAATGTCTTTTAAATTAAATGTTTAAGAACTATCCTTGGAGTAACTTTGCTAGGTGGACTATGAAATGCAGATATCAGGGAAAAGGATTAATATTAACAGATCTATCAACAACGTTATTGGGAAAAAGATATCAAAGTGGTTTGAACATGTTTTCCGGCTACTAGGCTCCAGCTATTTAAGGAAATCCTATCAAAAAGATTTAATGCAAGAAAGATCAACAGGAGTACTACATGTCTCATGGCAAACCAGCTGAACTTCGTTAAGCCATATTCTTAGTATGGAGGTGGAGATGAAATATATATATATATACTACCTTAATAAATATTTAATATCAACATACACGTATGTTTCGTTATCGTTATAACTCATCAGTGTGGCTATCTACAGCTGAAACGCCGGCCAGACAGCATGACCCTTGAACCTGAGGCAGTGACTCTTAAAACCATAGTGTCTATGCTGAGTCGCCAACCAAGATAACTGCGTAATGTAGAAAGACCTATATCAAATTTATTTTTACCATAGACTTAGTTCCCAAGAGGATTACGTTTTAACGGAAAGTATACTGCATATTTGCTAAACATAAATCATATATTTCTTCTCAAAGCGCTTGCACATTAAGGGGGCTAATATTATTTTAATAAATGTGTTATATCTACGCATACGAATACGCATGTTTCGTTTTCATATGAACTTATCTGTGTGACTATAAGTTCGAGATATATTTTCGAGTTATTGGCATTTAATAGTTGCGTGTCTGTTCATATACAATATGATAATTGTTACACCGGCCGTTCTTACACAGGAGAAACAACACCGGTTGTCACTATAAATAGTGCGAGTCACCAGAGACACAGTAAAGACGAAGCATAGTCTTGTAACTGTCTAGCCAAGTGCTAGTCACTTTCTTACTTTGTTAATACACTTGTTAAATCAACCCTCGACTTGACTTCCTTTATTTATTATTTACTGTTGGACAACTTCACAACAATAATATTGTTTTATTTTCTTCTCATTCCGTTCCCCACAGGACCACTTCCTGATCCAAAAGACCTTCCCTTTGATTATGTTGCTAATGTGCTTAATGAAAGCAAGACATACGTCAAACTTACTCTAAAGAAAGATACAATCTTATCTCAATATGGACGGGCCCAGATTTACTTCCAACCCATTCAGGTAAGAACATGTTTAATTGTCGTTGAATTAAAATGATTTTTTGTATATTTTGTATTGGATAAGTTTTTCCCTCGGCGACACAGTTATTTTTTCCACTGTCAGTCGCCATGGCAGCAAATGCCGTTCCCTGAACAAGTGATATTCCTTTGGAGAGCTGTCATCTTATCCTCTGTTTTTTTTTTTGCTGATTTAAAAATGCGAAAGCTGTGGCATCAAAAATTAAGAATGGAAACAAGAAAGGGTCTCATTGCTTGAGAATTTATTTTAGTAGAATGCCGACATTTTCTTCGTACACCCAGCTTTACATATACAGCTCCCAGTCCTATCTGGAGGGAGCAAAATTGCGGAACGTCAGCTCACCTCGATCTCTAGGATATTGGTGTTGTTCTTCCTTGATTTTCACTCAGTCACCGTAATTCTGAAAAAATGTTATCTTTACACATTCTTCGTCCACATAACTCAATCTACAAATATTACACTTTCCTCTTTATCTTGATTTTAAGTTTCGTAATTTTTTTAAATTAAGCTTGATAATTTGTACTATTTGGATTATTCGGACTATTATCTTGAATGTTATTCGCATAACTTTTCGACCGATGTAACTTCTGAACCTCTTCACGTAACATCTTGTAGAACAGAAATCGGGAATCTTTATTCCGAGCTTGGGAATAGTGCACTTAATTTTGAGGCGAATCCAATAAGAAAGCTTGTTCTCGTCCTATCAACCATAAACGTGTAAAAGTCATAATTAATTAATAATTGTATTCTTAATAGTACTAAGAGCGAGAATATTAAGAATTAGTGTAGAATAAAGTTGTCCTTTAGATTCAATTATAAAAATTGACTTCACACGCTTATCCTAAAATCGTTCAAGAGGCTTTGTTTTCTATCGAGATGTCACACTTAAATTTGAAATAGCATTTTCGCTAATCTGTTACGCTGAAGTTTGAAATAACATTTTCTGGTAACTTGTAATGCTTAAGTTTGAAATAAATAAATGTTTTAATTAATACTTGAACATATGAAAAACTTAAAGCAAAAAAAAACTTTTACCAAAATTACCAAATACTTGAACATATAAAGAACTTAAGGCAAAAAAAAATATTTTACCAAAATCACCAAATACTTGAACATATAAAGAACTTAAAGAAAAAACAAAACTTTTACCAAAATTACCGGATTCGGCATTAAATAACCCGAAGTTTGTTAATATGCCGTAAAACAAAACAACCAAAACTAATTAATCAATCATTATGAAGTTCGGAACAAAGATGCGAGGCGTAAGAGGTCTAAATATGAGCCGTATTTAGTTTAATTAAGTTTTATGCAAAGGGGGTAAAAAATGCCGAAAGTCCTTCGTAAAAATTCAGATACTTTTTTGTAAAATGTATCTATCAGGTGAGATATTTAACAAGATTTGATCTATATATTGATTTATATAATAATAACTGATAAGGATATGGTATGTTCATACGTACGTTATCACAGTCAACTCCTTTTTTTAGAAAGATCGGGTCGCGCGATCGTCGAGGATGCAATGCAAAAATAAATTGTTTTCTTTAATCTCATCAGAGATCGCTATCGAATGTGAAATAAAATACTCTTTTCTAGATAGAACTAAAATATAGTCTGTGTTTTATCCTAAAATGGTTCAATAATATCCTGGGGTCTGCCCTCGCGCCGGACGTTTATATAATGAAAATATGCCATACACTCTTACAAGGGGATAGACCCCCATAAGTAGATTTATTCGGAAACTACATTAACACGGGTAATTAAATAAGTATGTTCTAGTTTGAATAGAGATAGTACAATGATATCGCTGGGTCTGCGTTCGCGCCGACGTGTATAGAATGAACGGCATCAATATACAACAAATCGGGGATATAACTGTGGAATTTCCACAGGTCCCGCTGGTATTCTATTAGTAATGCAAAGATTATGTTTCTAATTGTTTAGATGAGGATTGATAATTTGGATTATTTGGATTATTTGGATTATTCGGACTACTGTTCTCATCTTGAGTGTTATCCTCACAACGTTTCGGCCGTTGTAACCTTCGGCCGTTATCAGATGTATCTTTACGAACTTTGGAATATTTCTGTCGAACTCGAGAATCCGGACAGAATTCCGAACACAGTACTAATTCAAATTAAGTTCCAAGTGATAGTCATCTGAAGATTGACGGTTCACTCCTCGGTGCGGGCGATACGAAGAATTGCGAATTGCTGAAGACTTCTCCCAGTCATGGCTGACGGAACAAGAGCATGCTATCCCGTGGGTTAAATAAAAGGTTCCGTTCGAAATTTCCGAGTTCGACAGAAACATTCCCGAGTTTGTAAAGATAAACCGGGGGTTACAGCGGCCAAAACGTTGGGAAGATTACACTCAAGATGTGAACAGTAGTCCGAATAATCCAAATAATGAAAAAATGTAAGCAACACACAGTAATGTGGATTTTCTTTTGCTTTCCATTTTTCAGTTTGAAAGAAATGCGATGAAGGTGCACGAATACAATATTATTTGGTTTCCTGCCATCGAATGTAATTTCACTGAGTTGAAGGCCAACTATCGAAATGACCCGTTCCTGCTTTTCAAATGTAATGGCCAACTTCAACGAGATATTGTTTACAGCTTGTCACATAGTGAGTGTCTTTATGTTTATCTCGCCCCAATCAATACCCACCGATTGATGTTTTACTAGCAGACATGCTTGACTTTTTTTGTAAATGAGATGAAAATTTGCCACCTGCTTGAAAACAAATCCCGCCACTTTTCACGGCCTTGGATCAGTCTTTCAGTAGATGGCGTTTCATTATCTTCCAGTTGTAAGCAGAGTTGAATAATGTCAATTAAATTCTGTCAACGACTTTGCTTTTTATACACAGCAAAAAAAAAAACGCTATTAATCTAGGAGCTATGTGTTTGTATAATCACCATCATCATCACCATCACAATCATCATCATCATCATCATCATCATCATCATAACCATCATCATCGCCATCATCATCACCATCACAATCGAGGATTTTGATCACTCCTGGAGGAGAACCCCCTCCCTGATTACCGACACCTTATTGGTGACTGTCATTCAAGGTTTATCTCGCCCCAATCAATACCCAGCCATTGATGTTTCACTAGCAGACATGCGTTACTTTTTTGCAAACTCGAGAGAACTTTGCCACATGCTTGAGAACAAAATTACGCAATATTTCACGGTTTTGGATCAGTCTTTCAACTCTAAAGAGCTGATGTCCGCTATCCCATACACTCCTGGCATTATGCTACATCCTTCTGCAGTTGGAATAAAGTAAATACCATTTTCTGTAATTGAACTAGCGTTTAAATCTCAATAAAATCAGAGGGATAACAAATTTAGTCAGCGCTTTATCATCCAGTTGTAAGCAGAATTCAATAATGCCAATTAAATTCTGTCTACGACTTTGCTTTTCATACACGGCAAAAATGATAAACGCCATTAATATACTCAGGCTTTATATTGGGGAGGTATTTGTACGTATCATCACAATAACCATTGGGTGCTGATCACTCCCCTGATTTTCGACCACCTTATTGGTGACTGTCATTCAGGGCTTTTTGCCATAGTCGCCACGTTAGACACTGCGGGTTGGCGACGCTATTTGCCTATAGCTAGATGTCTACATACAGCACCTGGTATTCCCAAATGGTCACTCATCTAGTACTGACTAGGCTAAACGTTGCTTAACTTCGGTAATCTAACGGGCACCGGTGTGTCAACGCGATTATTGTATGTTTTATATAATATTTCTTACGAGTCAAAAGTAAAGCATAAGGTTGGTTTTGATATTGAAACAAATGAAATACATGAATCCATATATCCTCTCTCCAGCTATGGGTTAAGAAGTGGGATAAAGAAGACATTCTGTCCTTCGTCGTCTAACAAGTCTAGAAAAAGGAAATCCGAAATAACACCAGTATTTCGTTGTTTGTTATTTCTGCTCGTACTTGACCTTTTGTCATTGGACTAAAACAATCTTTATTTCACATCCGAGAGATTCATTTTAACAGCCTTTTCTTCAATTGTCAAGACAATCAAGATTTTCAAGAATATCTTGGATAAAAAAGAAAACTTTACAAACCTTATTTTAGATCAATTGTTTCCCAAAAGGCGAGTTTATTTATCGCAAGATAACGCCATATTTATTTATTTTTAAATAAATCATTCAAGTATCAGCTTTTGATCACTTTTATATAAACACGTGAACTGTCAGTTTTCTTTCTGACTCTCTTTAACTTTGTGAGCTGTCTACTGTCTATTCTCTGTTGTTTACAAACGCAGTGATTTGTCAAGACTATAACAAAGTAATCAACATAAGCCAATGAAACGCGTGTTACGTGTAAAACGACGCCCAAACCGGTTATACAGAAAAATGTCGCTTAATAAAAAAGGAAACTGTTTATTCATGAGTAACAGTATTAGTAGATACACCTCAGTGAGTCGAAAGTACTCCTACTGTTTCTAAGCACAATCAAGATATTGACGCGGAATAAATATCAAAATCGACTGGAAATACAATTTTTATTTGTTAAGAACACAGACCATTATTTGTCTTAAATAACTGACGACACTCATTCAAATATGACTCTTAAATTAAAATGCTATTTAAATCAAAGAAATGATCAATCGACTAAACTATACTTTCTCGTATGATGATATGTTTTGAAGAACGCATTCTAGTATCAATTTTCGATCAATCTGTTAGAATTTGATATAAATACGAATGCATCGACCATTCTTTTTAAATATAATTAGAATTTATTCAACAAAACAAATAATAGTTAAATAATAATATTTCGTTTTCTAGAACCAATATGCAAATATCGTATGTCCTGCTAGCTTTGCATGCAGAGAGCTTGCTTAAGGTATGTCTTCGAATTGTGGCGATGGTAAGGCGCTAGTAAAGACGACGAAATTCACGATTGTCGTTTATGGTGCGTCACTAGTTTATTAAGGCTGTTGAGGAAGTCTCGCGTGGCGGAGTCTTTCGCTCCACTCGTCTCCACGGCGGCCAGTTGAAACATAAATCTGTCGTTTACTTCCCCTGCTGACTCTACTACGTGTACAGGGTTTGCCGCCAATTCTGTTACTGACGAGGGCGCAAAAATCTTTACAAAAATCGTATCCGATATTAGCGACTTGCCCTTTGCAAAGTGAAACACCAAATAGCTATTGAGCCGTTGTCATCTCTTTTGTAGAGGCTGACTAGTTCGAGGATCGATTGGAAGCCAGCAATGTCTAAGGCCTACCCGACGATGTCGTTGAGTGCGCTATTTGCTCCTTTCCTAGGAGGTAAATCCTGATTGGCAAATAGTCATCATACTATTATTTACTATTTTATTTCATGATGACAGTTTGAAATAATTGTTTTTTTGCACTTCTGTTTCAGAACAATTTCAAATCAGAAATGATTTCGTCTACTTGAAAGATTTGACAGCTAGTGGTTTCTATAATGTATCATTCACTGCGATGTATAAAGGATTACCTCACAGTGATACAGTGTTTTCAGTTTTCTTAAAATTGGAAGGTAAGACAACAATTATTCTATGTAACATTAAATTCTTTTTCTGACATATGGTATTCCAGATGAGATAGTTGATGTAATAGCGATCTTGTATGACAGAACCCAGTCGACGGTACGATCGCATGACGAATACACGCATTTGTTTAGGTCACTGCTGGTGTCCTTCAGGGCGATACTAGAGTTCTAAATCTGTTTATTACATGTCTTAACTACATCTTCCGTATATCAATTGACAAGTTGAAAAACAATTGCTTGTCATTGATAATTGCAAGTATTGAGCAGAGAGAATAACTGACGCAGACCATACTGATGACCTTGCAATGTTTTGTGGCACAAAGATACAAGCAAAAGCCCAACTACACTGTCTCGGCAAATTTCATTGGGATTTTTGTTAACATAAGTAAAACAGAGCACATTTTCCTGAACCAACATAGAAATATTTCTTCCCTAAATAAGACTTGTCTCAAAAATGTTGATGAGGAGGGCTACCTGGCGTTGCTCGGAGGTCATAAAAACACAAAATAGAAGAAAAATCGCGCGTGTAACATCTTTATATTCGAACTTCTATTTCTCTCCCTCTCTCTATAGCCGCCTCTTTATCTTTCTACCTTTCTCTTACCTGGTCGCCCCATTTCACCGCTACTTTCTCCCTTTACCTTTTGCGAAAGCTGTTTCTTCCCCAACATTCCTTTTCCGTTGCCCAGGGCAATAGTATGACATATTTCTATAAAAAGTACCACCTCTGTCTGCGCCTTCTATATAGGTACTTATCTCCGCCCCGGTGCGCATACTATATACGTACCTATCTGCGCCCCGGTGCGCATACTATATACGTACCTATCGCCGCCCCGGTGCGCATACTATATACGTACCTATCGCCGCCCCGGTGCGCATACTATATACGTACCTATCTGCGCCCCGGTGCGCATACTATATACGTACCTATCTGCGCTCCGGTGCGCATACTATATACGTACCTATCGCCGCCCCGGTGCGCATACTATTACGTACCTATCTCCGCCCCGGTGCGCATACTATATACGCACCTATCGCCGCCTGGGTGCGTATACAATATACACACCTATCGGTTACGTACCTCGACAGTGAAATGTGCGAATCAGCAAAGCCTGGACAGTACTTGACAATGTGAAAGCAATCTGGAAGTCAACTCTTCATACTAAGACGAAACGCAACTTCTTTGAAGCCATTATTACATCGGTTCTTCTACATGGAAGTAGTACCTGGACTTTTACCAAAATATTGGAGAGGAAAATTAACGGTGTATTAACTAGAATGCTAATAGCTGGTCTTAGAACCCACTTAGTGCAGCAACCAACGAGAGAGCAACTCTACGGACACCTTCCATGGATCCCAACCCTGAGCAGAGGGAAGAGAACACGATTTGCTAGTCACTGTTGGATGACTTAGGATGAAATCGTCAGCGCTGTTCTTTTATGGATGTAAAAACAAAGATGTAGTTCAGTGGGAAGACCGCACAAAACATACGTCAAGCAACTGACAAAGGATTCACAATACAGATATAAAGAGCTACCTGGTATAATGGAGGATAGAGGAGATGGTGTGAAAGAGTCAGGAGGCTCCGTAACACGACCACGACTAGATGATCACAATGAAGATTTAATTAAAAGTGGATGGAGTGTACTTCAAGCATTGTGTCTACTGTATAGATAGGTTTGATGTAAATAAGGTTGTGGCAATGTAATGTGAAGTTATGGGCACTGGGTTAATTTAATTGAAAAAAACTCTAATTAACAAAATCATAGACAAAATAGAGAGACAATGTAACGTAATACTAAGACTATAAATCCATCACTGTAGTCACATAGTATCTACACCCGGCTAACACACAACACACACGTGGATCCCATATAGACGACTTTGAAAAGGAGGTAATTGATCGAAATATAAAAAAACAACAGGTATAACATTAGATAAGAGAAGTAAAAAATAAGAAGTAATAATTTGATTACATATTTTCTGTTTATGTTTATTAATATATCGTTTATCACTTAGACCTTCTTTCAATTAATCGGTGCCCATAACCTTATATTACATTGCGACAGCTATACTCCAGACATGCATGAGTTTATCCTCATCCGCCCCCCGCTGGCGTAGAATTTTGAAAAATAAGTCTGAATCGAAATTTATTTTGTCTCCCCCTTTTCTTCTGCACCCTCTCCCACACATACGTTATGTTTCTATGTTCTTCAGAATTGTTTCATGTATTTCCTGCTTCCTTTTTTCCAATTCCTTTGACTAGTTCGTCTAGTGGTCTTCATCAATTCGCGGTTCAGATGCATCGTTAAAATTCATCTTACTATTCCAGTACCTTCTTTCAAAGGAGTGCAGGCTTGTGGAACTCTCTTCCTGTTGACTGTGTTCCTCCTTTGCAGCTTGGTCTTTTCAAGACTATGCTGCTTCTTCTTTCGTGTGAATCAGATGATTCTGGTACTTACTTACGGGAAGGACCACGAGAAGGTTGCCAACATCCCTAAGTGAAAGTGGTACTGTGGAACCAACTCGATTCGAACTTGGAACACCCAGGTCTTCAGTCCGTGTCGTTATCCATCTCCCAAGACTATACTCAACAGGCATCTCCTGCTTTGCGTTAACCATTTTTCGTTCTTTTAGCTCTTTACATTAAGTGGCTTCGTGCCTTGTCTGGGGCGATTTCCATGAAATAAATCATGTAATGGTTTTCCATGCTTTATCTGGATGAACTTCCATAAAAAACTTTAAAATAAAAAAAACATTAAAAAAAACATTTCAGCTAAAAGAACACCGTTTTTTCTATCTTCGCAACGTGTCACTGTGGATTTTATATCAATGACGTTACATCCTGACAGGTAGTTTGACTTTGAAATAGGATTTTTGTTGATCTGTCATTATAAAGTTAGAAATAAGATGTTTTGTCTGTCATTATTAAATTTGAAATAGGAGTTTCGACTGTGTAGCACTTACCTTTCATGTTTGACAAAAAAAGGTTGATCTGTAATTATTACGTTTAAAATAGTATTTCCGTCTGTCTGTCACGCTTAAGTTTAAAATAGTATTTTCGTCTATGTGTCACGCTTAAGTTTGATATAAGATTTATGTCTGTCTATCGCGCTTAAGTTTGATATAGGAGTTCTGTCTGTCTATCACGCTTAAGTTTGAAATATTATTTCCGTATGTCACGCTTAAGTTTGAAATTGTATTTTGTCTGTCTGTCACAATCATGTTTGAAATTGTATTTTGTATGTCCGTCACGCTCATGTTTGAAATTGTATTTTGTCTGTCTGTCACGCTCACGGTTGAAATTGGATTTTTGTTTGTCTGTCACGCTCACGTTTGAAATTGTATTTTGTTTGTCCGTCACGCTCACGTTTGAAATTGTATTTTGTCTGTCTATCACGCTAATGTTTGAAATTGTATTTTATCTGTCTGTCACGCTCACTTTTGAAATTGTATTTTATCTGTCTGTCACGCTCACTTTTGAAATTGGACTTTTGTCTGTCTGTCACGCTCACGTTTGAAATATGACTTTTGTCTGTCTGTAACACTCACGTTTGAAATTGGACTTTTGTCTGTCTGTAACACTCACGTTTGAAATTGGACTTTTGTCTGTCTGTCGCGCTTAACTTGTTAATTCTATTTCCGTTTATCTGTCACGCTTACGTTGTGAATTCTATTTCCGTTTATCTGTCACGCTTAAATTTGAAGTATGGCTTTCGTCTATTTGTCATGCTTTATTTTTAAATAGGATATTTGTCTGTCTGCTCTTCTTGAGTTTAAACGGATTTCTGTTGGGCGGTCATTATTATGTTTAAAATGAGATTTTCGGCTGTCTATCATGCTTAAGTTTGAAATAAAAATTTTGTAAGTCTGTCATTATAAAGTTTTAAATAGGATTTTTGTCTGGCTGTCATACGTAAATGTAAAATAGGATGTTATTTTAAACATACATTTTGATTTGTAAATGTTCCTTTTTTTTGCTCCTTTTCAGCTGTATTCCCCCAAAATGCGATAGTATCCGTTCTTGGTTGCAAGGTCAACTTTAATTTCACGTCCTTGCGATACGAAGGATTGAACCTTTACAGCCAAATTGGAATCAATGAAACTGTGTTTAAAAGAAACTATAGCACCACCATTCCTGCCGGTCAAACGACTACATTTAAATTGCAGATTGATGCAAAGTACTCCTACAATCTTAAGGCAACCTCGGCAAGTGAGTAATATATTATTATTTGGACCTGTCTTGAGATGAATATTCTTTTAAAATAGCTTATTAATAAGACGCTCAGGCAATTTCATGTGCGTAAGTATGTTATCACCTGCCACCCCCCTTTTTAAAGATGGTATCGCCCGATCGCCGAAGAATTATTTATTTAAAGAATATTTAGTTGATAATTATATTTACGGTAAGAAGTAAGTCAGTCCCATTCTGGTATCATATTAGGTGACATATGTTTTTCTTTATCAGAGATGCAAGTCCGCTTTCGTAATTTCGAAAGAGTTGTGTAATAATAAAGCTTTGGGGACCTGAATCGACTTTTTCGACTGGCAAATCTACTAATCTGCTACATTTAAAAGTTATGTTTGTTATACTAAAAAATATTTTTCATTGTATGTATATATTTTTTAACAAGTAAATATGAAGGTGAGAATTCCGAGGCAGGAGCAATGCAATGTTGAGAACCGGAAGGTGGAATAAGGATGAACAAAAATAAATGACAAGAGACGGTAAATCTCAAATTAATTCGTTTATATTTCAAAATTTAAATATAAAGACAGTAAATCGTAAAATTGGTGGGCTTACTGTTAAATATTTAAAGGTCCGGAATGGTAGAGATTTTTTAAACTATTTATATATATATATATATATATATATATATATATATATATATATATATATATATATATATATATATATATATATATAGTAAGCTATGAAAATATGTTTATGGCAATTAAGCTACACAGAGGCTCCCACATTTTAGCCTGAAGATTCCCCCCGGGGATGAAACGCGGGAGCCTGTGTAGTTTAATTGCCATAAATATATTTTCATAACTTACTACCTAGCTCTACTTACTATCGAGCACTGTTGAAGTAAATACTGAAAATTGATACATAAAAAGTATATCTCCTTATAAAACTTTATGTGGATACATGAAATACTCATATATATATATATATATATATATATATATATATATATATATATATATATATACAAAATGAGCCATAAGGCCGATATATATATATATATATATATATATATATATATATATATATATATATATATATATATATATCGGCCTTATGGCCCATTTTGTATGTTTTTGTTTTTCAAATATTTATTCATAAATATTTACAGTAAGAAGGGAGTGAGCATTTATTTCGAAACGATTAAACCGGTTAGTTTCCAAATGTATTTTATTTTAATTCTATACCTGAAGACCTTGGTGTTTATTTATCTTCTCCCTCTCGGCTGTTTAAGCCAGCATCATTATGGACAATGACTTTAACTAAGGTTGCTACTCCCTCCCTTTCGTCCAATATTACTATATTAAGTTTTAAAGCCTCGTTTTCTAAGTATGTATTTGTAGGGATTGCATAGTCATAGTAGAAGGGTGTATGACTTATTTCCAACAGCTATTCATATGAACGGCTGCTACACTGAATATTAATTTTTTACAGATGGTCCAGTAGAGATATTTACACACTCCGTTGTGTCCACTTGTATAGTAACTGCTCCCAGCAGATCCTTACAACATGGTTGCTCACATTCTACTTGCCTTTGCTGAGAGCACTCATCTTCTTAAAGGCATTGCTCATTAAGTCTAGATCTTTAGGTAGCCATAATCATCCTTTACTTATCATAGTTGAGGGATTCTCATTCGAGACAGTCTATAAGATATATCTTCTTATTATATTATATATTTCTGGGATAGTTCTTCCAGAAAATATTTCGCACATTTTTGGTTGGTCCATTCTTCCAGTTTTCTACTATGGAAGGTCTTGATGTATTTCTGGCGGCTCTTTTGGGTTATTTCCGTCGCCTGCTTGTTTGTTATGGCTCTCTCATTAATGAGACAGTTGTCTCTAAAGTTTTTGGCTAGTTTTTTATGGAGGTTGCATGCCTTCATATCTTAATATTGCATTCCAATTTCGATGTGTAGACACTGGAGTCACTGAGTGCAATAAATTCTCATTCTGTTCTTTTTCTCACTCGTATTTGTATACCTTTAATCTTTTTATTTACTTTTTACTTTTTGGTTATAATTATTTGCAGAGTTCATCGAATTTTTATTTTTTTAATTTATTATTTTTTTCATTTTGTTTTTTTTTCATTTCTTAATGTTTGTATTTTTTATTTTATTTATTTGCAGAGTTCATCGAAATATTTTTTTCTTTTTATTTTCTTTAATTTTTAATTAAAATTTTTTTTTTTCATTTCTTAATTTTTGTATTTTTTATTTAATTTATTTGCAGAGTTGCTCGCAATATTTTTTTTTTTTTACTTTTTTATTTATTTTTAAGTTTTTATTTTTTAATTTTTTATTTCATTTTTTAAATAATTTTTATTTTTTTAATTTTTAATTTTTAATTTTTGTATTTATTTTTAATTTTTTGGTTTTCTTTGTTTACAGAGTTCTGTTGCCATGGAAATATTACACATGACCTGTCCATAGGCTGCTACACCATTGACATGTCATGTCGTGACCTTTGCAATAGGAATTTTCCTGACACGCGTAACTTTTATGTCACGACGATTACATCAAAATGCTCTGCTATTTACTGCTACCGCGGTGGACAAGGAGGCGATTTTAATGCAAGTATTTTTTTTTATAAAAACCGACGTACAGATAGACGACAGTGATAGAGTGAGGTAGATACATAGTTATGGAGAGAGGGGCCGTGTTAAATAAAGTCGAGTAGACTAAGAAAAAAACTTTAATTTCATTCGAAATATTTTGATTATTTGAACTACTTTTCTCATCTTGCATCTTACTTCCACAACGTTTCAGCCGATGTAACCTCCGACCTTCTTCAGGTGCGTCTTTTCGATCGAACTCAAGAATCAACATGTCAAACTGAGGACTTTCATTTTTATTTTTGTTTTTATTGATGGTAATCGCTCCAGACAAGGCATGAAGCCACTTGGTGTAAGGAGCTAAAAAAATAGTACTTCAAGGTTAAAAAAAAACTAGCCAACGATAAGTGTTTGATAGATAGATTCCACCAGGAAAACAGCATTTTTCTCCCTTTGTCAGAAGCATCGCTCATAGAATGTGAGGAGTAAAGGACAAAATAAGGGAAGCGAGAGGTACGAACATGCCGTAAGTAAATCGAAAGTTCATTTTCTACTCAACTTAATATTGGCCTTTTGGCTAAGATCAAAGTGTAGTATCTGTTCCGATGGATACTGCACCCCATACTGGTGTTGTCTTGGCCTTCGGGTCTTGATTTACGCCGGTCAATGGGTCTGTCCTGTGCAGTTCTGGGAGGTCCACCTTCCCAAGCTTTGCCTCTCCTCTTTGGGGAGGAGTAAGTTTATTGCTTACTGTCTGAGGCGCCCCTACCGGGGAATGCCGACGGGGCTGCCCAGGCAATTTTTAAACCCCACTTTCCCGACCCGACCTTGGGTCACATCTTACTTGTGGGAGTAAGATAAAAACTGGCCTTGTGCCTAACTCCTGGAGAGGAGTAAATCAATACTCAACTTAAATTGTAATCCACTTTGATATAATTCATAGGAGTAGCTTGCTTTCGTTCCTTCGGCCATGATCGGATAGAAGTATTTTATGCGTGTCACCACGGGTCCTTGCTGATTAAATAAAGGGTTACGTTCAAAATTCCGTAAAAATTCCCGAGTCCCACATGAAGATCTCCAATTTCAACAAGATGCACATGAAGACAGTCGGTAGTTACATCGGCCAAAACCTTGTGAGGATAACATCAAAGATGAGAACCGTAGGTTGAATTGTCCACATAAAACAGTGACATATGTGTGAAGATATTCTTCTTGTATACCTAAGAATGATAAGTCATTTACTTGTATATTATCCGCATTACTACTACTACTACTACTACTAGTAGTAGTAGTAGTAGTAGTAGTAGTAGTAGTAGTAATAGCGGTATTTCGTATTATTCTCAAATGAAGTAAAGAAACTTATTATTTTGACATCTAATTTACATAAGTGTTTGTGGCGTGTAAAGACACACCTGTGCAAATTAGATGCCTACGCTAGAAAAACGAATCATGCTCGAAATGTTTACAGAATCATTTGGAAATGTTAGAAAGCGGTTGAACCAACGTAGAGGTATAGAAGGCGAAAGAGCTACATGTATAGCTTAGAGAGGGATGTCTGACTTGCTCAGTTAATTGTCAGTTATGGATAATTAGAACACTTACAACATGATTTGGTACTCTTATAGGGAACGCACCATGTTTCCGTGACTTCGCGTCATCAACGTTCGGGCAGGTCTTGGAAGCGCCCGATAGTTGACGAAACTATTAACCAATCGTGTTGCAGCAGGCATTATACAATTAGGCTACAGCAAGCAGCCGATAACTTTTGGAAGAAATTAATCGCGTTAAATAAGAAAAATGAATTTCTATAATCTCTGTCAGCTTGTTGAATCTCCCGCAACATAACCAATAGACAAGAAAACTTTTGGACCAGCTGCAACCCTAAACCTAAACCTTAGCCCAAAAACTGTCATAAAAGAAAGAAAAACACATAGAAAAAAGATTGTAAAAAATAAACCATTTCCTGTAAAACAGTTCGAAAAATATTACTTAGAAACAATTTTTTCGGTGTTTATGTGAACAAGAATAAAACAGATTGACAAAAAATGTACAAAAAAGCATTGAAATTTAAAAAAAAAAAACATTGAAAAAAAAGCAAAGAAAAAACAGAATCGTTTGCTTAAAATATCAAACAAAATCATCTCATATATTTAATTCTAATCTTTAATTTAGCGTTTGACAGTTTTCGACTCGTTTTCGCCTCGGCAACTCTCGGGCTCTACCGAGACCTGTCCGAACGTTGATGACGCGAAGTCAGGGAAACATAAGAGAACCCATAATTTTTTAAAACATAACTCAATTCCAGCACTAAATGATATTTTACTATTCATTTTGTGTTATAAAAGCATATAGGAAAAAGTCTTACGTAACAAGCGCTGATGAATAGACACGCACACACACACACACCACACACACGCATACATATATATATATATATATATATATATGTAAACATTGTTAAAAATAACAGAATTCGTCTGTTTAATTTTTTTTTTTTTTCAATTTTTGAGATTGATTTATTTATTTGTTTGTTATGCCTGCTTGGGCATCTCTCCTTTAACTATCTTCTCAATTCAATTGTTAAAATATAACTCTTAGTACAGTATATATATCCAGATCAAATTCTGTCAAATATTTCATTTGACAACTCCCAAAAGTGCCCCCTCAATTTCTCCCTCCTACCATTTTCTCTGAATTCATCCCACCTCATCTTAAACTGATCCACGCTATTGCTGTTCTTAATCCGATCTGGCAACTTATTCCAAAAACATATTACTCTGTGAGCAAAAAAACTTAACTGGTTAACAGATCTAGTTTTTGAAACTGCCTTGATCTAGGAGAAATACTAAAAAAATGCCCACCATAGTTAGAAATGCCATTTATAATCTTGAAAGTCTCAATCATATTACCTCTCATTCTTCTCTCCAGCAAAGTAGTCAATCCCAATTTGTCCAATCTCTCCCTGTAACTGCACTCCTTTACTTTACTTATTTGTTTTGTCCCCCTTCTTTGTACGCCTTCCAGTTTCAATATCACATTTTAATTTCCATATCTAGTCTGGTGGTCTTTATCTATATACTACTAAAAGTCTATGGGTCTTGTATGTTTGCAATCAGCTTTCAGCTTTCCGGTTTTCAACATCCGGTTGCGCATGCGTAAATAGCATCGTCTTCCAATCTGTTATTCTAATTCCGTTGAACTCCTTTTATTAACGAACGCATGAAATTTTTCATTCTGGAAATGTTTATATCGCTTTAAATATAAAACAATTACATTTAATTTCATCAAATAGTTTTTTTGTTTTCTCCACGGCTAAAAACATTCAACGGCAGGACTTTGTAAAGTCTGTCGCAGTTTCAAAAAAGCTCCACCCTTTTAAAAAACAAAAACAAACAAACAAAACAACAACAATCATTATTAATATCAATAGCGGCGGTGACGAAACCACCTCCCACTTTTCCTCTCACAGATTTCACCACTCCTACTCCCTCTGTTTTCGTTACGTACGCGAGACAGCCGGTTGTACCCCCTTCCTTTCTCACCTGTTCAGTGCATATTTACCTATAAGTATGGCCAACCACTTATAATTCAGTAACTATAATTTAAAAAAAAAACAATTATAATAAACAGAACGACGCATAGAAATCTATCTATATTCTTTTTTAAACAATTACATTTAATTTCATCAAATAGTTTTTTTGTTTTCTCCACAAGTGTCACGCAC
>OY744533.1:1065613-1078113 GCA_963556195.1 Sepiola atlantica | reverse complement strand
TAACACTAGCTTCCCTTATTTTGTTCTTTAGTCCTCACATTCCATGAGCGATGTTTCTGACAAAGAAGGAAGAATTGCTGTTTTCTGGTTCGGAATCTATCCATCTAACACTCATTGTTGGCTAGTTTTTGACCTTGAATTAGTATTTTTTGCTCCTTACATCAAGTGGATGTATGCCTTGTATGGGACGACTTCTATGAAAAAGAAAAAAGATAGGGATTTTGAAAGTTTAGCAGCTCGAGGGAATATACTATTAGAGTAAAAGGTTTTCTAGCATCTGGGGACATCTACAGTGAATGGGTTGGACTTTGCTGCTTGTCAGGTTAGTTGTGGGTATTTACGCCGCGGGGCCCCAGTTATACAAGTTCGGCGGAGCACATTCCGTTCAAGTACTTGTAAAGCAAGTTCAGGGGTGTGTTAATTAAGAATCACTATAAAGACGGTAACTTGAAGCGAGATTGTATTCATACGAATAGATCATCATTCCTTAACTGTGAACTTTTCTTTCACTATTGCGTCACAAGCTATCAAGGCCAATAGCCACTCGAGGATAAGGTTTAATGAGACGCAATGATTTCCAGCCAAGAGATGAGGAACGCTGTAAGAATACTTACGTCTAAGATTGAACTGCGTTTTATTACTCATCGTGCGATTGATGACAAACAAAATTGACATTAGATTTGAAGAAGAAAAGTTGTATTTAACGATAATTTTTTCTATATGCGAGAAATCCTTATATTGAAGCTTTGGCCATGGGAATCTGTTTTGACGCTAGGCACTATGATGGAGAAACAAATGCCACGTTCTGTTGTGGTAGTATAGCAAGTTCTTGCCGTGAATGTCTTAAATTAAGAAATCAGGAATTAGATGTGGGTCGAGCAATATTCATGGAAATAATAATAGAGATGAGAGAGAGGCTTGAAACTATGAGAAATTTCTCCTCCCGGGGAGTCTAAGCTCCCATGTTCCCAATACCTTAAATTACGTGTTGCATAACTAAAGTTGAGACCGCAGCAAATCTTTTAGCATAGCGGTTACAGTGTTTGTTAATGGGCTGGAAGATCGGGGTTCAATCCTCAGTCGAGTTATAAAAAGATTTTTTTTAAATAATACGTGCTAAACACTTAGAATTATAAGGTAAATTATCAAGGGTAAGTGGAGTAATCCTGCGAAAAGAACGACGCCCTCCCTTACACTTCAGTATAGTAGATAATCAAAAGGGAGCCTTCGGGTCGCTGTTGACTATTTTCGAAAATTTTACTTTTTTTAAATAGTGTTAATTTTATGTTAGAATACTTTAACTAAACTTATTATTAATTATTACCTCCCATTTTTAATTTTTCTTTAAATTTTCAATAGAACCTATTTATTTTTAATTTGAAGTGGTCAGAGATTCATAAGTAGGTTCGAAAAAAAAAGAGGAATATCCCAATGCGCTCCATAATCTTTATCTATTGTTCGCCATTTAGACAAGGTCTAAAAAAGAGTCTCTAATCTAATTGGCACCCTACTATCCACCAAGCTCCAACCCCTGTCCCGTCGCTGCAATGGTGCATCCTTGTGCTTGTTTTACAAGTACTTAAATGGAATCTTCTCCAATGAGCTTGCTGCTCTTGTGTCCCCTTGGCGTAAATACGCTCGATTAACCCGACAATCAGCTACATCCCATCCATTCACTGTGAAGGTTCCAAGACGCCGGATAGCTTTTTACTCCAATAGCTTCTTTCCTCGAGCTGCCGGCTTTTGGAACTCTCTCCCTGCTCCCTGGTTCCTTGACTGTACCGACATACAGAAATGTGAAAGTAATGAGAACAAGCATCTCGCTGCACAGATCTCAATTTAGAATGATCCCCGAAATTCCCTTGTAATTCTCAGTAGTCTCTTGCGTCTACAGTTGCAAGTTGCATTGTTTGAGGTGAATTAAGTAAAAAGATATCTACCTTTATGAAATTACATATGATTATATACTAATCTATTTGTATGAAAAAGGTCACTCTCATACAAATTAATCGATCATTATTCATTTTTGGATACAGCTGCTAAGCGTAAGCAATCCAAGTGTGAACTATATTTAGTTTAATTCAGTTTTATTCAATGTGGGTAAAAAGGGGGCGGAATTATTTCGTAAAAATTCAAATACCTCCGATTTTTGTAAAATTTTGACAATAGGTATATGACATCGATTTATAAATATTCCTCGAATTTCAGTTTCATTGGAGTATTTTCAAGGTTTTAGGGAGCATAATATGGAGACAAACTCCCAATGAAAAATTCAAATATTTCAGATTTGCATTTCATTTAATCCATAGTCATTAGACGATCAGGATTCCCTAAAGTGCAATTTCTTCTTACGACGCCATAAGCTTGTATCAATCTGTTCTGCACGATTAATTAATTGTTACTTGTCCTGAGACAGGTGTTTTGTAGTCTGTATATATATATTTATATATATATATATATATATATATATATATATATATATATATATATGAGAAAGGAAGGATGAAGGTAATCAGACGTGATGGGAAATGAAACATTCCCCCCTTCTCTTTCCCCACCTCTCCACTTCTTCACTCACTGTCATCCACATTATTCCCGCTCACGCCCACCCCCACACTTTTTCACTTACAACCATCCACATTATCCCTGCTCACCCACACCCCTCCACTTTTTTCACGCAGAACCATCCACATTTATTTCATTCCACGCGACTGACCTCACCAAGCCCGGACCTCGGTCCTACTGCTTCCAGTAGTGGCTACTCTTTCTTCTCATCAACCCATCATGTCAACCCAATATGTTCACGTACTTGGATGACATTTTTCTTAATATTATCATCCTTTTTGGTTTTTCCTTGTTAATATATATATATATATATATGGGGTAAGGTAAAAAAAGACAAACAGAAAACAGGTTTAAATGTAGGAGAAAAACAAAAACAAGAGATTTGACCACTTTCGTTTGTTTTTTAAGACGTTCGTTAATACGAACGAAACAGGTCAAATCTCTTGTTTTTGTTTTTCTCCTGCATTTTAACCTGTTTTCCGTTTTTTTTTCATACACACACACACACACATATATGTATATATATATATATATATATATATATATATATATATATATATATATATATAAAGTTTCCAATTTCGGAAGCAAGTTTTTTAGAGGGCTCCTGGATAATTCTCACAATTTTTCATGAGCGTGTTTATAATGTACGTATTTTCTGTCTAGACTTTTAAAATTTTTCCTATCTTCCTTTCTTCTATTTTGTGAATCATATGTTTTCATTTACCATTAAATGGACTATTGCTCTGATGATCATCAATGTAAATTAAAGAGTATATATTTCTCTTGACTTTGCTGTGAAACGCGCGTAAGATATACAAAATGTATTAAATAACGAAAAGATGAATTTAAAAATGTTTGTTTGTGAGGCGAGGAAGAAATACAGGTATTAACCAAAATATGAAAATAAATAAATTGTAAGAATACCTGAAAATTATGGTTTGGGATTGGTTTTTCCTATGGTCATTGGAATATATATATATATATATATATATATATATATATATATATAAACATAGTTTGAGTATCCGACAATTGTTTCAGAACCTCTTCGGCTTCTCCTCAGGGATATAATGATGAGCAAAGATTAAGTCCGCCAATACACAATAATAAAAAACAAAACCAAAAGACAAAAAACAAACAGACAAACTACATTCAAAATTTTTTAGACGAGAAACCCTTTTGCGTAAGATAACATTTTGACACCTCCCAATCTTACGCAAAAGGGTTTCTCGTCTGAAGAAATTTGAATGTAGTTTGTCTGTTTGTTTTTTGTCTTTTGTTTTTGTTTTTTATGAGTGTGTATTGGCGGATCTAATCTTTGCTCATCAGTATATCCCTGAGGAGAAGCCGAAGAGGTTCTGAAACAATTGTCGGATACTCAAACTATGTTTATTTTCATATAAAAAGCTCTAATATATATTGAGCACTTTTGAAAAGTATTGGTTTTGTTCATTTTCTTACTATTTGAACTTAATTGATTAATATATATATATATATTAGTAAACCACCCAGAGGTTAAGCTCAATTAAGATAATAATGTATAATTCAAGAGCATTTATAAATAGACATTATAATGGCAGATTTCAGCGACTATATCTTTATTTTCCTATAAATAGATTTATTTTACGGCTATTTCATATTTTATGTAGACAATTAATCCGTTCGCGCATATCTTGAATTTTGTAAAAAGGTTATTCGTCCTAAAAAGGACAAAAAAAGTATAAAAAACAAAGAAACTTAAATTAATAAATATTCATATAGGTCGACTGCTTTTTTTCAAAGAATTCCTGTATTTATTGCAAAACAAAATACATATTTGATAAATTCAAGATAGCGTTTGTTTTGAATAAATACAAGAATTGTTTGAAAATAAAATATCTAGATGATATATTTGACATTCGTATTCAAATTTTATTTCAGGTAAAATCCAACCGTATACATATTCTTCATACATTAATATAACAATCGATAAAAACGAGATATTATTTAAGGAGATAGACGTCAAGATGCCAGAAGGACACTTTAATGTGTCTATATCTTTTGTAAGTATTTTTTAATTTTTTAAAACTTTAATTTACCCCCCCCCTCCCTGACAAGGCACATTGAGACGTAAAATGCTACTGTAGATTAGAGACCAGAAATTATAGGGGGCATCCTAAGTGAGAAGTTGTGCAGCAAGATATTTGTTCACATTACATTTAAATTTGTGCATGTCGATAGTGTTAAGGAAACCGGGAAAAGGAAGAGAGTTCTAAAGACTGGCAGCTCGACGAAAGAAGCTATTAGAGTAGAAAGTTATCCGGCATCTGGGTACCTCACCAATGAATGGATGGGACTTAACTTATTGTCGCGTTGGTCGGGTGTATTTACGTCGATGGGGCATGAGAACAGCTAGTTTATCGGACCTCATTCTATTGAAGTACTTGTAAAATAAGCACAGGGGTGCAAAATTGCGGCGATGGGACAGAGACTGAAGCTTGGTAGATGGTGAGGCATCTATAAGATTAGCGACTCTTTTTGGACCCTGCTAAGAAATACTGTAATACTCTGCCTTTCTATATTATATTCTGATGATTTCAACATCCCTCTTCATCCTTTAAATTAATTTATGTAAATAATATTATCAACCATCCGCTGTAGATATATAGCAGATCACTAAATAAATCCCAGGTGTAACTAATTAAACTACAACTTTTAGGCAAAATTCAACTTCATTCATTGAAATACTCGGCCTTCAATGACTTCATCGCTTCCATTTTTATGATAATAGAATAAGTAAACTTGTTTCCCGTTGGCAAAAATGTGTTGATTCTAATGGTTCTTATTTTGATTAATAAAGTTTGGTATAAAAGAAGTTATGGTTTTTTTAAGTTGAACGTTTAAAAACGCCATTGTTTTTGCACCAACCCAATAGCAGATCATTAAATAAATCCCAGGTGTAACTAATTAAACTACAACTTTTAGGCAAAAGTCAACTTCATTCATTAAAATACTCTCTTTCTAAGGCGATACCCTTATTGCAACGCTTCCTTAAAACTTCGATGCAATCTTTCCTTTGCTTGACGAATATTTTTTTCTCATCAAAAAGCAATCTTTTGTAAACACACAAACTCCAGATTTCCCCATTATTTTGGAAACTTGCAAAAATAGAACTACATAATAAAACTAATCCAATTGGACTCAAATGTTTGCACGTGCAAATTGAATATTTGTACTTTATAGAATGAATACGATTTTTTTTTATTAGCGGCATCATCTATATGCCAGGCCCGGGAATTATTGAGTCGTGTGTTTTGTCAAAGTTTTGTTTTTTGTTTTGTTAAAGTGACAAAGAAAATATATAATAACTATGATAAATTACACATTGGAATGTATTTTTGATAATACGTTTCCTTTTTTTTCCTAAGTTATTTTCTTTATTTTTTCACGACTCCTAGACGATTTCAAGTTAAGATAGGATAAATAAAAGGGAATTAACCGGTAGGGTAGGCTAGTATTGTGTCAGTGTTGTTACGAGTTACCTCCCTTAAAATAAATCTCAAGTTATCTCTGTTGATCTGTAATGGCATCGTTGAGAACTCTCGCTTCAGTTTAAAACTTGACAAAAACAAATACAAATGAATATAAAAATATACAAACAAAAAACATAAAAATGCAATACAAATGAATAGAAAAATATACAAACAAAAAACATAAAAATGCAATACAAATGAATAGAAAAATATACAAACAAAAAACATAAAAATGCAATACAAATGAATAGAAAAATATACAAACAAAAAACATAAAAATGCAATACAAATGAATAGAAAAATATACAAACAAAAAACATAAAAATGCAATACAAACGAATATGAAAAATATACAAACAAAAAACATAAAAATGCAATACAAATGAATATAAAAATATACAAACAAAAAACATAAAAATGCAATACAAATGAATATAAAAATATACAAACAAAAAACATAAAAATGCAATACAAATGAATAGAAAAATATACAAACAAAAAACATTAAAATGCAATACAAATGAATAGAAAAATATACAAACAAAAAACATAAAAATGCAATACAAATCAATAGAAAAATATACAAACAAAAAACATAAAAATGCAATACAAATGAATATAAAAATATACAAACAAAAAACATAAAAATGCAATACAAATGAATAGAAAAATATACAAACAAAAAACATAAAAATACAATACAAATGAATAGAAAAATATACAAACAAAAAACATAAAAATGCAATACAAATGAATAGAAAATATACAAACAAAAAATATAAAAATGCAATACAAATGAATATAAAAATATACAAACAAAAAACATAAAAATGCTATACAAATGAATAGAAAAATATACAAACAAAAAACATAAAAATGCAATACAAATGAATAGAAAAATATACAAACAAAAAACATAAAAATGCAATACAAATGAATAGAAAAATATACAAACAAAAAACATAAAAATGCAATACAAATGAATAGAAAAATATACAAACAAAAAACATAAAAATGCAATACAAATGAATAGAAAAATATACAAACAAAAAACATAAAAATGCAATACAAATGAATAGAAAAATATACAAACAAAAAACATAAAAATGCAATACAAATGAATATAAAAATATACAAACAAAAAACATAAAAATGCAATACAAATGAATATAAAAATATACAAACAAAAAACATAAAAAATTCAATACAAATGTTCGAAAATAGGAAGTTTCTTGTTCGTTTGAATATATTTCAAACAAATACTGCACACTAATATGTCTATATATATAAAATAGTAACTCTGTGTGTATGTTTGCGCCGAAGATTTGTATCTTATGTTCACCCACACCGCTGGGCAGAATTGCTTGAAAATTGGCATGTGGACTACTGACCTCTGAGTGAAGGTCATAGGCTATATGATAAATATATCACGTCAACGCTAATGGTCCCCGGGTGGCACAAGCCCCACACTGAAAACTGTTTTCCCTTCGATTCAAATTGAATTTAAACCATAGGTAAATGGCCAAAAATTATTAATATTCTTAGAATTTCAGTAAATTTTAATAATATTAACAAGACCCCGGGGACACAACCCCCCTGACAACTGTTTTCCATTAGATTCAAATGAAATTTAAACCATAGGTAAATGTCCCAAAATGATGTCTATTCCCAAAATTTCAGCAGATTTTGATAATATTAAAAGGATCCCTTGGGGCACAAGCCCTCGTACACACAGACACTGACATTTAAACCATAGGTCCATCGAAAATTCAAATAGGTTCAATTTCAATGAAATGTATACATTATTTAATACATATTAAATAAGAATGATTTACATTATATATATATATATATATATATATATATATATATATATATATATATATATATATATATATATATATATATATATATATACGAATAATTACGAATTACTGAAGACTTTTTTCCCAGTCATGGCGGATGGAACGAGGACATGCTACTTCCGTTGATTTAATAAAGGGTTCTATTCGAAATTCTGTCCAGTAATTATGAGAACAGTAGTCCGAATAATCCACATTATCAATTCTCATCTAAAATATTCGAAACGTGTTTAGTATTATTAGAATTAAATCATTGAACTAGAATAAAACCCAACTTGTAACAACGTAAAAACTTATTACGACAAATGTTAAATTGTCATTTTTTAACATTACTTGATTTTTAGTGGCTGTATAATATTCAAAATGTGAGAAATAGTTTCAATGTACGGACAAAGAAATACCTACAATTTTAATAACATGAAAAACAACGAGTCCAACATTGAAATAGAATTACAGTCGTTTTACTTTTCAGAATAAATTAATACTTTATTTCAGGAAAGAATTAGCATTACTTTATTTTTAGTGGCTGTATAATATTTAAAATGTGAGAAATAGTTTCAATATACGGACAAAGAAATACCTACAATTTTAATAACATGAAAACCAACGAGTCCAACATTGACATAGAATTACAGTCGTTTTACTTTTCAAAAGAAATTAATACTTTATTTCAGGAAAAAATTAGCAATACTTGATTTTTAGTGGCTGTATAATATTCAAAATGTGAGAAATAGTTTCAATGTACGGACAAAGAAATACCTACAATTTAAATAACATGAAAAGCAACGAGTCCAACATTGAAGTAGAATTACAGTCGTTTTACTTTTCAAAATGAATGAATACTTTATTTCAGGAAAAAATTAGCATTACTTGATTTTTAGTGGCTGTATAATATTTAAAATGTGAGAAATAGTTTCAATATACGGACAAAGAAATACCTACAATTTTAATAACATGAAAACCAACGAGTCCAACATTGAAGTAGAATAACAGTCGTTATAAAATTTAAGACTAAAAGAAATTGAAAGAAAAACAAACTCCATGATTAATAAACAAACTAGACAAAACAAACGGCATGGTTATAAAAACACAACACAAATAAAACAAAATAAACATAACAGTAATGACTAGATGGGTACAACTAATATATTATGTTTCCATTCTTCTTCCATTCTATTTCATGTTGGTGTTATTGGGCGCTTGGTTTTTTACTATTTATTAATCTGTGTGTTTTTGTGATTATAGGTAACTATTGAAATTCTACAAGACTCTCTATATCAAATTCAAGTGAGTATTATTTTCTCTGCAAAATTTTGTTGTTACTATTTGAAATTCTCCTTGCTAATATAACAAAACCTTTTTAATGCAAAATTAATTGCTCCGCACGAGAACAAAATAAGACAGACAGTCGTCAGTTTTTAATGTGAGGACATCCCCCAAACAAAAGGAGCATCGAGGACTCGACAGAAACATTACTACTTGCCTCAGCCTCGGAGAATTAATTATCCCTGAACTGAGGACAAAATATATACTCGATTTGATCTAGCTATGCCACAGAATAAAAATTTAATGAAGCGTGGAAAAGAGAAGAAATTTTAGAAAAAGTGGTCGTTTTCAATATGTAATATTATACGGATGCGTGTGAATTGCGTTTTACAAATTTGAATCGAAATCCGAGATGAATTATTACACGAGTAGTCATTGCTGGTGTGTCCTTGCAGCAACAATGTAATTCGTTGTTATTCCAGAGCAACGCCGAGTTTCTTGTCTTCCGTTTTCCCCTTAATAATATAATAAAGCTTATATTTATTTTAGTGTATTCCCTTGCAACGTTGGGTTTCTTGTCTTCCCCTTCTCCACCCAGCATATAATAACACATTGAAAATGTACTACTGTATTATTGCATACGAGGAGGGTCACCAATGTTGAGGACAGGACATTAGGAAAAGAAAGAATGACCAAGTCTACTCATAAAAGTAATTACTTTTATTGACGATTATTTTTTAAACAATGAAAGGTGAAAAGTTTGTGAAGAATGAGAGTTAAAAGAGTGCAGAACCGTTCTGATAAAAGAAAGGTATTTGTCTATAAGAAGAAATTGAGTCCACTAAATGTAAACTATTTGAACTAAAGTCTAATAAACCCGGAATTTTCTAGCGAAATAATAGTTAATTGTACACAGAAACACGAATTTTAAAAAAGTGTGATGGTCAAAAAGTGGGTGATCATTTTATGTTAAATTTACATAGGAAATTGATCCCCCTTCCTAAAATCTAAATTATTTGAAAACTAACAAAAAGTTTTAGCGACATGATAGATAATTGTGCACCAAAAAGAGAAAAATAATTTTGTCAGTAAAAAAGTTGTGAAAAACGTGTGGTTGAGTATTACGACAAAGCGCCAAGTTTTCTACTAAAATAATCATCAATTATTATCGTTCGCAGTTATTTTTATTATTACCAGCAATTTTGTGTATTTTATGATAATGAGTAACGGCTAATCAAAGCTCAAAAGTCACTCGAAGTTGAATGTGAATAAGTTTGTCAGTTTGACGGTTAAACAAAACCTTCAAGATCCGAGACGATGGTTGAAATTGAGCGGAATAAGATTATTTAAGAGGACGGCTCGACAAGAATTTGTTAACATTGAACTTGAAAACGACCTTCTTGTAATCTGATCGGAAACAGTCTTGTAGCACTGTGTTCCACGGACGGGGGTTCTTTGAAAGAAACGGTGTTCATAGACGTTTCGTTTAGTTTCAAGTATACATCGGACGAAAAGAAACTTATTTACAGTGGTTGTAGGAAGACGAGTGTTTGCGATGAATATTTCACAAGAGATTGCGGTTTAATTCTAACTAATATTTATCAGAGGAATATCGTTAGAAATTGCTAATAGCTAATAAAAAGGTAAAAAGTTAAATATTACAGATTCCATTTAATATAGTTTCATGA
The DNA here is from genome assembly GCA_963556195.1 of Sepiola atlantica. NCBI lineage: Eukaryota > Metazoa > Mollusca > Cephalopoda > Sepiida > Sepiolidae > Sepiola > Sepiola atlantica. Next base: position 1,067,217 of record OY744533.1, on the reverse strand, counting down.
CCACGTAGAAAGTTGACATATTGTCTGTAGCTGGCGCCACCATATTTGATATTGAGTCGAAAATAAACGAACAATCTTTCACTCTAGTTCGTACGTAGACTCTCTTATCGACAAAACTAGCGCGCTAATACATACAAACGTCTGCATATCCCTATTAATTTACACACACGTAAACACGCGGCGACAGCCGAAATAAATATAGCTGCTCAATTTCCTTTTAATGTACACGGCGCTAGCTGAAACAAACATGCGTACTGAATTTCTCTTTACAGACAAGCACCTACTTTTCTTCCAGAACCTTCTAGAACTCTCTTAACTGTCATTTCCTTACCTAACTTTTATCTTACATTGTCTAAACAAGTTGTTAAATAAAAGTAATGTATTGTATATTGGTAGACTTCGGTTACAATATATCCTGTAGATTAGAGATTCGGGAAAACATCCATTGTCCTACCAATGTGATTGAAATTTCATAAAAATCAGATATACTTTAAGATTTAAAGGGGATTATGTCCGCAGATACCCCTTAAGGGTGCACTTAGAGATTCGGGAATACTTCCATCGTCTACCCCGAAAGATTTTACATACGATTACACTTTTAGATTTTATGTAGATTCTCTAACCTTCTTTTCTACAGACACATACACACAGACATTGAGCTTTTATATGGAAAATGCAAAAGGCAAACAAAAATATATTATTTATGTATTCATCAACGTTTCGTTATTATAGTAACACTCCCTCAGGATGATTTGTCTGAAGAAAAAAATCATACTAGTACAAATTTGTTTTGCTCGCAAACTTAGAACAGCGGCCGATTTTGAGCACGGCAATCAAATGTGAGAAAGCACGTGAATATATATATATATATATATATATATATATATATATATATATATATATATATATATATATATAGTAAGCTATGAAAATATATTTATGGCAATTAAGCTACACAGAGGCTCCCGCGTTTCCTCCCCGGGGGAAATCTTCAGGCTAAAATGCCTTTTAGCCTGAAGATTCCCCCGGGGATGAAACGCGGGAGCCTCTGTGTAGCTTAATTGCCATGAATATATTTCCATAGCTTATTACCTAGCTCTACTTACGTATCGAGCACTGTTGAAGTAAATACTGAAAATTGATACATAAAAAATTATATCTCCTTATAAAATTTCATGTGGATACATGAAATAATATATATATATATATATATATATATATATATATATATATATATATATATATATATATATATATATTCATTCACATGCAGACTGTTTCGCAGCTCTTCAGTGCGGCTAAACCAGTTAGTGCCTCAGGCCTCGATTGAAACTCAAGCGTTGAGCTGACAATCGGCGCCTCTACCCCTGCGTTATTATACGACACTGACTGAATGTAAGTGATATCTCAATGTAAACATTGTTGAGTGCCTGGAGCCTGAATTAGTTTTAACCAATGAGCTATGCCTTAAATCTAATGGCAGTTTGCGATATATATATATATATATATATATATATATATATATATATATATATATATATATATATATATATATATATATATATATATAGCAGAATCAAATATAAACCAAAAGTAAACTTTTA
>OY744533.1:998113-1055613 GCA_963556195.1 Sepiola atlantica | reverse complement strand
GTGTCTTACCTAATAGGTCCCGCACTGCCTACAAAGCTCCAACCCTTGCCCCATCGTTGCAATGTTGTATCTCTTGCCTTTGCTTTTCAAGTACGTCCATAGATGAACTCACTGCACTTGTAACCCCCTCAGCGCCCATGAAAGTCAATAAGTGTATACGTGATTCGTGTTATTAGTCGCATGTACATCTATATCAAATAAATGTGATAACAATCCCTACAACTACATTGGAAATAAGACATACACCATCCGCTATGAGTATGCAATCCCTACAGCTACATATCTAGAAAACGGAGTTGGTGAACCTGACATAGTGATATGGGACAAGAGGGAGAGAGTAGCAATCTTAGTTTAAGTCGGTGTTCTTAATGAATCTGGCTTAAACGGAGCTGAAAGAGAAAAGATTTTAAAAATACAAATGTCTCATGTACGACATGAAACGAAACTGGAATATCAGGAAGATCTCTATCGTTCCAGTAATTGTAGGAGCAACCGGACTCATGAAAATAAATTTCAAAAACTACCTGGCGAGTATACCCGGTGAACCAAGTGCAAGATAGATACAAACAATTGCACTTAATGGGACAGTAAGAATCTTAAAAAGATTTCTCATTTAGAGCGTCTGAAATAGCGGGTGAATGTCTGGTATCCTACCCGATGCCAGACATTCAGCAAAAAAAGATAAGAAAATTGAAAAAAAATTATAAGATCTTTTGGGGCATCGATTAGATTTATCGAATGTTACTTGAGATTCTTCCGTGACAATTAGTTTAGAAAGGTTTAGAGTATTTTGGGCTGATTTCGAAATGTTCAAACATTTGTTTTACTTAAAAAAGAAAAAAGAGAAAAAGGAAAAAGAAAGAGAACCCTATGGCCACATGGGCACAAAGTTTTTCTTCTCTTAATTATCCCTTCCGTGTATAATCCAGTATTTTTCTTTCAGCATGTATTAATTTTGTTTTGTGGTTTTTGTCTATTGTTAATAATTTGTAAATGAAACTAATAATACATTAATAAAAAATATATACACATACACATATATGCATTTAATTCTTAGGTGCTATGTTTTATGGCAACAAAATGGCGACGAACCAAATTCCCTTCCTTATTTCTAGGGTGAATCAAAAGGGGAGATAATTCGAACTATTTTTTAGGGGGGCTCATAACGAAACGAGCATATTCTATTTATTTCGTCACGGGAAACCGTAACACAGATAGTAAAGCATAAGGATTTGTCATGAGCAACATTTAAAAACAGTATTTTTGTAATAAACTACATTAAGAAACGGTATTAAAAAGTAAATTAAATAGATCTATTTGAGTAACTTTGAATTCATATAAAATATATTTAATTTAATCACTTAATAGGATGTCTTCAAGATTTAACGCATTGACGTTCATTTTCGGAAAATTAAGAAAAGAATAAAGACACCTAAGTTAATAATTCGAATTACCTCCCCTTTCTTTTTACTCCTCTAGTAATAAGGAAAGAAAATTTGGTTTGTCGCCATTTTGTGGCCCATAATACACCAGCACCAATTTTTATTTACATACAACACACACACATGCACGACTTTGGTGCTGCAACAAAGAAGGTGCGCTCCCTCTACCGTAGACTCCTCAAACCTGACATTATCCTGTATCTCTACAAAGTCACCATCCGCCCATGCATGGAGTATTGTTGCCACATCTGGGCTGGTGCATAATCTACTAGTCTCTCCCCCTTGACAAGGTCCAAAAAAGAGTCGCCAACCTAATAGGTCCATCACTGTCAACCAAGCTCCAGCCCCTGTCCCATCGTAGCATCCTTGTGCTTGATTTACAAGTACTTCAATGGATTGTGCTCCGATGAACTGGCTACTCTGATCCCTTCTCGACGCAAATTCACTAGACCAACTCGACAATCAGCAAAATTCCATCTATTCACTGTGGAAGTCCCCAGATGCCGGAGAGCCTTCTACTCCAATAGCTTCTTTCCTCGTGCTGCTGGCCTCTGGAACTCCTTCCCTGCCCCCTGTTTCCCAGAGAGTAACGACATGCATATGTTTAAAACTAATGTAAACATATACCTCGCTACACAGCTCCAAACTTAGAATGACACCCTAAACCTACTCCCTAATTCTCAGTAGTCAAATGTCAAATCCATATTTTTCCTTTTTCTGTTAGTCGGTCTTCCCAGTTAACATGTTTGTTTTCTGCGAATGCATCCGTTTAATTAACTGACTCACTGAGGTAAAATGTTGTCACTTTCTTTAAAATTGGAATTAATACATTGAAAACATTGCCAGGGCTGCTGCAAAGAAGGTGGACTCTCTCTACTGTGCCAGTAAACTTATTACACCTGACATTATCCTATATCTCTACAAAGCCACTATCCGCCCATGCGTAGAGTATTGTTACCACACCATCCGCTAGTCTCTCCCTCTTAGACAAGGTCCAAAAAAGAGTTGTCAACTTGATAGGTCCTTCACTATCCACCAAGCTCCAGCCTCTGCCCTACTGTCGCAATGTTGCTTCCTTGTGCCTGTTTTACAAATACTTCAATCTGCCAAATCCTATCAATACACTGTGGAGATCCCCAGATGCCGAGGAGCTTTCTACTCCAAAGCTTCTTTCCTCGTGCTGCTGAACTCTGGAACTCCCTCCCTGCTCCCTGCTTTCCTGGCGTTACTGACATACAGAAATTTAAAACTTATGTAAACAGACATCTCGCTGCGTAGTTCCTAATTTAGGTTGACACCCCTCCCCCCCAAAAAAAACCTTCACCCTTTTTTCTCAGTAGACCTTTATGTCTGCAGTGGCGTCCTGCCTTGTTTGGGGTGAACTATGATAAAAAAAAATATGACATTCGCTTGATAAGACATTTTTCACCTAAAATTGAAAACAATTCGAAAATAATCTATTTTCTTTCATTCCAGGCCAAGATAATACGTTACGAGAAAAGGTAAAAGTTTTATTTTTATTTCTTAGTAGCTGATGAAGTCGGTGAAGCAAATACAGGGAGGGGGGATCACTATGTTTGTACAAAGAAAATAAGCATGAAAGGAAAAGAGAATTTAAGACACTGAAATAAGGAATCGAACAATGAAAATGTTATATAAAAACTGTAACAATAATTTTTTTTTTTTTTAAATACGTGAATTATTTTAGGAAAAAAAATATATCACATATTAATCCCTGTTCCCAATAGTAAAAAATTATCCTAATTAGGGGGGGGGGGATACTTTATATTCATTAATTTATTTTATATTTTTTTCAATTAATATTTACGATAAACTAAAATTAAAAAAATTTAAAAATTCTTAATTTTAAATGAAGGCTTTTGGTTTAATGCCAAAAGACACATATGAAAACTGTTAGGGACCAGAACTGAATATCTTCCACCTTCATCTCATAGAGTTTCTTTGGCGGAAAAGAGACAAGGGATAAGTATTCCCGCGTATGATTTTTACAATCACGGATCAATATGTCATATAATTTAATTTTTTGTTAAGTAACAACGTTCGTTAATTAACAAGTTTATTTGATTTTTGTATTTTGTTAATTAACATTGTTTTATGGTTGTTTATTTTCGTGTATGTTAATTAACAAATTTTATTGTTACAGTTTATGTTTTGTGTACGTTACTTAACGTTATATTTACCTACCACTGTTTTATTTGTAGTTCTTTAATTAACTTGCTTAATTTTTCGATTTATTAATTTATTATTACTGTTAATTGCTAATTTGAAATTGCATACATTTTCAGCGTCTTAAATTCTCTTTTCGTTTTATTTTTACTTTCATAGTCAACCCTAGTTATCTCCCCTGCATTTTAAACATCAACTACATAAGCGCCATTTTGTATTCACTGTGAGTTTTCGCACGAATCATTGCCTATGATCCTTTACTAGCAAGAAGAGTTGAAGTTCCCTGGAATCTGAATGGCAACCAGTCTCTTTCCTAATATTTCCAGAACCCTTTTCTTCTTTCAATAACCTTTACAAGTAATATTGCGTTATCACAACAGCCGTTGACTATTGAGTTTTCACTGATAACGGCCGATTTCTCTTGATTTGAGTGACAAATAAGCTTACTCATGATTCCAGTTCTTTTCGTGCCCTTTCAGTAGAGGTCTAGGTGATGCGCTCACTTCTCGGTCTTTCCGTTTCTTCTGACACGTCACGACCATTTGCTGTAATACTAACCGTTGTCGGTGCCAACGCGTTGCTTAATTTTATTATTGTTTAACTACCTCGGAGTCCTAGACCGTGTAATTGTCAATTCTTACCTGTAAATTTTGTGAAATGTAAGCAATATTAAATAGACATAAGGCATCAATAAATAACTATTCCCCAAATTTCTGTTTCTTTGGAGTATTTTCATGGATTTTAGGGGGCATAATATAGGCACAATCTCCCATTTAAATATTCAAATATTTCAGATTTGTATCAAATGTAATCCATAGACATTAGACGCCAATTGAATTTCATTTTTTGTCAAGACCCCTAAAGATTTATCCTAAAACTTTAGACATTTTCTAAAATCAAAAGTATATATATATATATATATATATATATATATATATAGAGAGAGAGAGAGAGAGAGAGAGAGAGAGAGAGAGAGAGATAGATAGATAGATAGATAGATAGATAGATAGATAGATAGATAGATAGATAGATAGATAGATAGATAGATACAGGTTTCATATTAAACTTTGCTGTTTATTTGCTTTTTTTTTCAGAGCCGGAAATCAAATTGATTTTGTCCTTCAAACGAATAGCGCTGAAGGGTTAGTGACATTGCTCAAGGAACGTTACCCACAAAAACAAGTGGAGATTTTGCGTTATTTCATTCCAGGTAATTTTTTACAAAAAAAATCATTCTTTTATTTTAAGGATCAAGTCTGCAAATCTCGTGAGATCACGGGTTCCATAATGAAACTTCCTTCTTTGCTCTTTTGCTTGCTGTTTACTGAACAGAACAGATATAACGGGTCTCGAGTCGACTGCGACAATCGCTCCTCAATCGGTTGAAGCTTGGCCGATATCCGGTAGATCGTTCCAGTTGAGTGCATTGCGAGCAAAAGAAGAAATGTCTCATTCTGGAACCTTGTGAGGTCACGAGAGCAGAGGCGAGGTCACATGTTCTCACATGATTTGGGGACTTGGCCCGTTTTTAAAGGAGCATAAATATGAATCCAAACCCGAATTATAATAAAAACAGATAGCTTTAAAGGGAGCTAAGTTTGTAGTTTCTATAGAGAGAGCTAAGTTTGTGTTTTCTACAAAGGGGGCTAATTCTTTTGTACAAGACAGGATAAGTTGTCGTTTCTACAAAGAGGTCTAACTTTATTGTTTTTATAAAGGGAGCTAAGTTTGTTGTTTCTATAAAGGGGCTAAGTTTGTAGTTTCTACAAAAAGTGAGATTAGTTTGTCGTTTCTACAAAGGGGAATAAATTTGTCGTTTCTACAAAAAGGGAGATAAGTTTGTCGTTTCTACAAAAAGGGAGATAAGTTTGTCATTTCTACAAAAAGGGAGATAAGTTTGTCGTTTCTACAAAGGGGGTTAACTTTGTTGTTTCTACAAAAATGGAGATAAGTTTGTCGTTTCTACAAAAAGAGAGATAAGTTTGTCGTTTCTACAAAAAGAGAAATAAGTTTGTCGTTTCTACAAAAAGAGAAATAAGTTTGTCGTTTCTACAAAAAGAGAGATAAGTTTGTCGTTTCTACAAAAAGGGAGATAAGTTTATCGTTCCTACAAAAAGGGAAATAAGTTTGTCGTTTTTACAAAGGGAGATAAGTCTGTCGTTCTACAAAAAGGGAGATAAGTTTGTCGTTTCTACAAAGGGAGATAAGTTTGTTGTTCTACAAAAAGGGAGCTAAGTTTGTCGTCCCTAAATTTTTCTTGCCGGTTCAGGCAAAATTAGGATCCCAGTCTCTCCATATTTAAATAGCATATTTTATTTAGCTTTTTAATTGCTATTGTGTTATGAAAAGATGGTTTGTTTATTTGGCTACCACAAAAGCTGGTAAAAAAGTTACCTTAGTTCATAAATTCGTTGGGTTGAATCTAGCTCCCACAAAGTGGGTCACTTTGGATAAGGTGCAAAAATAACCTCGATCTGCTGGAATTCCTTCACTTATGAAGAGGGGTCCGACGAAAAGCAATAAAAGCGCAGCCTCCCCTATAGGGGAACATACTGCCTGGAAGGGTAGTCTCTTTAGGTAAGTGTGCCAAAACAAATAATAACAAATAAAGAACGGCAACGGGCTTAATAACAATGTAATTATTTCAGCAATCTTGTCAGTTCTTTTTAAAAAATAAATATATTCGTTTTCTTTAAAGCAATAAATATTCATTGGTTTTGTTTATCTATGTAACGGCATATCGACCCTATTAGATTTTTCAATGGTAAACCACACTTATCATGTAAGTAGTAGAATAGGATTTCGCCCTGAACCGTTGACGAGTACAGCTTTGAAGCGACATCCGAATAACTGATCGGGATGTCGCCAAACTTGTCAAGAACCTCGTTATCGACAAGGCAACTTGTCCCGACAAAATTTCGGTCAAGAGACTGAACCCCAAAATAGCTCCTTAACTTACAAAACTTCCGAATCATTGCTTAAAGGAGAAATGTTTCCACTCATATTAGGAGATTTCGTTGATCTACCCGGTTTTTTAAAATACTGGTAATTGATACCCTGCATTCCAGTACAGACCGATCAGTCTCTTGTGCGTCATGGGTAAGTTGCTTAGATCTTTAACAAATCAAGAAGTTGTAAACAACCTCAGCGAAAACAATCTTCTTAGTGACAAGCGATGTTAATTTCGTTCTGCAAGATTTACAACTGACGTGCTGACGGCGATATTGCACAGGATCAGTGGATCTATCAAGGGATTTGATTTTAGGGCTCATGATATATCAAAGACTTTCGAAAGGGTTTGGCACAAAGGTTTGCTCCACAAGCTTGTTAGGTATGGATTGTCTGGAAACGTCCTCTTTACCATCAAATACTTTTGCTCCGGTACGTCTATAAAAGTAATTGCTGACAAGCAAAGTCTGAAGCGGATAGCATCAACGCTGGCGTGCCTAAAGAGCGATCCTTGGTCCAACATTATTCTTGATCCTCATAAATGATTTTTTTTTCAAATTATATAATGAGACATTGATTGACGTATATCCAGACGATCCAACTATTTATGGCGACACTTCGAAGAGCATTGGTGATCAAGATCTATTAGCCTCTCCCTCTCCCTCTCCCTCTCCCTCTCCCTCTCTCTTTCGATTTGGAGCACGTGGTTTGTTACTTTATACGTCTATAAAACCAAGCTTCTCTCGTTACACCGCCAGCTCTCAGATCCCCACTTTTCCTTAGTGGAAATAAATGCACCTTTCCTCGAGGAAGCTCTTTGGTAAATTTCTACGACTGACTTTCACCCCAGATTTGAGATTGAACTATTTAACTGTACTTGGAGTGGGTTTAGCCGTCTCCACCAACCCTTGCCAATGCATCCCTCACATAGCCTGACGATTTGAAATCAACAATTGGGTGATCTCTGACCACTCGCTGTTCTAATTGCGTACTCCTTACATCCGAGGGCCAGGTTGGTTTTCAGGTCAGCTTATATCGTCATTAGTCAGGGTTTTTGTTGCCCACCACATCGCTTTTTCCTACTGTAGGGAAGCTGATGGCTATTGCTCCGTAGGTGAACTTTCCTGTCTGACGGCGAAAGAAATGACCCAGCCAGCCTACACGTTTCCTGAGGCTTTTCAGAGGTAGATAAATTAGCAGCAGAAACATACTGTGTTGTTTGGTATGCAGTACGGCTATCAAATACGGAGGATATACCACAGGCAGTGGTGATCGAAATTTTCTAATCGTCTTCCACTCTCATTGGTCAGGACTCACTGCCATAAAGGAGGATCCTTCGCACTAGCGCTGGGTAGATCCTTACTTTAGTGCTGCGTATTATCTCAGATTTTGACCAAAGCTGGGAATTGCTTCAGCAAAAGGCATGACGTTCAATCTCAATTCGCGCTTTGATGTCAGCTCTACCTTGACCCGTTGCTGTGGTGATGGGGCCAAAATATTTGAAACTCTTAACCTCTTCAAGAACATACCCATGGCACAGCGCAAAAATATTAGGGCCTGTCATCCATCAAATTAACACTAGGGTCTGTGAGGCTAAAATACTCCCCGAAGAATGGAGAGATGCAGCACTAGTACCATTCTTTAAGAAAGGTTATAAGCGCTGGTGCAGCAATTACCGTGGTATCAGCCTGATCGACGTATCAGCCTGATCGACGTGTCTGTTAAAAGATCTGCTTCGATTCTTTTGAGACGATTCCAATAAGGACGTGACTCCAGAACGAGGCCGAACCAATGTTGTTTTCGTCTGAATCATAGCTGCACCCATCAAATGTTCACCCTAAGACAAATCCACGAACATCGTTGATGTTTCCAGCAAAGGACAGTCATCTGTTACATTGGTATCGCTGCTACATTAGACTTTTGCGACGATGGTACTCTCTGGAAAGTTATGCGAGCACATAGTATCCCGCCTAAACTTCGCAGTCTTCTTACTGATCAAAACAATCCCATATACGCACGATGTACTGTGCGGTTTCGATCCCTTTGAAATACGGTCTGGCGTTCGGCAAGGTCGTGTTCTTTCGCTAACACTTTGCAATTACGCCGTTGACTGAGTCACCTAGAATGCCGTAAAAGAGTTTCCCGGTGTCACTATTTGTCGCAACTTCGGCGTCAAGGACTTAGATAACTCCAATGATATCGCGCTACTTGGTGAAGCATTTGCTGATGTCAAGTCTGCTATCAATGAGCTTCAGCATGTTGCATCTACGATTGGGATGAAAATAAATGCCCCGAAGACAAAAGTTCTTGCTGCCGAGTACACCTCAACAGACATAACACCTATCATGTGTTGCTAAAGTTGCTGTAAAAATTGTTGGATCATTATATTTCTCCAGAAGATATCATGATGTGCGCAGAGGGCTTGAATAACAATAAATGCCGCTTGTATCATTTCCGGAATGCAATATGTAATTTTTAGAAATTAACCTATCCTAACTCTATGATATGCAAATAGTTGTGTATTAATTGCGTATGTTTTTTTTGTTTCGGTTATTATTAAAAATATCTCTAATTTTAAAATCTTCCTAGCCGTAATAAGTATATGTTATAGTAACTGGTCCGAAATACATTTTTATTGTAAAGCACATCGTTTAATGAAAAGATAGATTAGATTTACTGGTTTGTGTACGTTAAAAATGTTTAATCAAAAATCTATCTTAATTACTGATTTCATTAAACTGAAATAAATATGCTAATATTTATTTGTCAGGTTAAGTTACAGATATGAACGAATCTAGAGACTGCATAATATAATTCTTTGTGTACTAACTCATTGACTATTTAAAAAAATTGTTTTCACAGAAACGTTTCCCTTTCAAAGTAATTTAGAATGATGTTCTTATTAGTATTATTGCATCGTGTATGTATCATGTATGTATCATGTATGTATCATGTATGTATCATGTCTGACGACTATATTATTAATGGATCTATTTTTCAGATGGGAAACTTAAGATAACAGGTCTGAATGGGTATGGAGATAGCGGAAACCGTTATGTCTTTACGTGTTATACGGACAGCACTTTTGAAGATGTAATCTACGAATGGTACTGGAATGATGCTAGAGTTTCGGGAGAGTCTTCCTCGATGGTAGATGGTAAATCTCAAGGAAGCGTTGTGTTTGATATGTTAAATGAAAAAGATTCAGGTAAGTCGGTTTTTTTGTTTTGTTGTGTACACAACAAGTGGGGATATCAGGGATATTGCTCGTTTTACTTTCTTGCCGACCATGAACGAAGCTATATAGTTTCACCATGGCTGTGCTGTTGACACACCCATGGAAAGGCAAAATACGACCAATAGTCAATGTCAATGTGTCTTGTTTCCTCAAGTATTTCTAGAATCAGGTACTTATACGATTAACGACTTGAAGGTTGTTAACACCCAGGAAAGCGACTAGATTCGAACTTAGTACATCCAGGATCAAAATGTATGTATGTAGTATATATCTCTAAATAAAACTAAATGTATGTGTGTGTGTTCTATAGAGAAAAAAAAGGTTAGATAATCTGGATAAAATCTAAAAGTGTATTCTTATCTAAACTTAACCCGGGAAGATAATAGAGAAATCACCGAATCTCTAAATGCATCAATAAGGCAACTATGCGGCAATTTTGTCAGGGGGGGGGGGTAAGTTATTTTCCATCAACATTCAATGTAATTACAAAATAATTTGTAAAAACTGAGTCATTTCCATCGGAAATAATTATTTTGTTTTATTTAAGGTTTCTTAATATAATTTCTCATCGAATGAGGAGGGAGTAAAACAACTTTTAACGGGTTATGTTGGTAGTACTCTAGAGGCTTCCTACATTTCATTAGGTTGATTTCAATAGCGCTCTGAAGGCCTCCTAAAAACGGGAGCAATATCCACTTAACACCACCACTGCAACCAGCTCATAGTCAACACACCCCAAGTCAAGCAAACATGGCCAAATAAATCATCTTTCTAATGTGAGAAAGTATTGGTTTCATTAATATAATCAAAATTTCGGCGAATAAAAATGCAACCAAATAAATTACAGCTGGCGAGTTATCCTGGCAGACCATGGCAATCGAAGCATGAACTCTGAGAAGTCAACCAGAGATGAAAGAGCTATGATTTGAATTAAGGTTCAACTGTTGATTGTCAAATGGCTCAAAATATTATAAGCAAATGATTGACATTCAACACTTATCAGTAGCAATAAAACGCGCAAGTCTGACTCTGAAACGATTTCATTCCATTGTAATTTCAATAGCTTGACTGAAGTTGACACTTGAAATATACTTTATTTAATTAAACAATCTACATCAATTTCCCTCAAACTAAGAGTCGGGTCTGCTGGATAATCTCCAGGGAGGGTTTATCTTGTATTGACGCCACATTACATGTTAACTCATTATGTTAACACGCTTATGGAATTCTAACTTTGACGCCAGGACCATGCATGAACCCAGGTTCAAACATTGTCAACCATGCCTGATGACAGCACCAGTTCACACAGAATATTGAGAGAACAATACTAATTTTTTATTGCCAGTGTGCAACATGGAACTGCCGTCTGCCTGACTAGACTAATTAGAATTATCATGTAAGTAAAATTTGACCGCGGTGAGTTAAGGAAGGAACAGCTGATTCTAAAGATGAATAACAAATCCTGAACCAATTCGACTCTCCGTCTTTCCATCTTTCTCCCTCTCTTTTTCTCTCCATTTCTGTCTCTTTTTTTCTTTCTGTTTTTTTTTCTGTTTTTTTTTCTGGTTTTTATCCGTCCCTCTCTCCATCTCCCTCTTTCTTTATTTCTCTCTCCTTCAACCTCTTTCTTTCTCTCTCTTTCCTTGTTTCTGACTTTATCTCTCTCCTTCTCTCTTTCTCTCACTCTTTGTTTTTCTCCTCTTTCTCTTTCTTTTCTCTCTTTCTCTCTCCCTTTTTCTTTCTATTTTTTATCCTTGTCTTTCTCTCTCCATGTCTCACCTTCTCTATCTATTTCTTTATTTCTCTCTCTTTCAGCCTCTTTCTCTCTCTTCCCCTCTCTCTTACTTTATCTATCTCCATCCTCCCCTTTTCTATCACTTTTTCTCATTTCCTCTTTCTCTCTATCTTTCTTTTATCTCTTTCTCTTCCACTTGCTCTCTCTCTCTCTTTCTATCCACCTTTCTTTTTCTGTTTTTCTTCCTCTCTCTCCATGGCCCTCTTTCTCTATCTATTTTTCTCTCTCCTTCAACCTCTTTCTTTCTCTCTCTTTCCTTGTTTCTTACTTTATATCTATCCTTCTCCTCTCTTTCTCTCACTCTTTGTCCTTCTTTTCTCTCTTTCTCTCTCCCTTTCTCTTTCTGTTTTTTATCCTTCTCCTCTCTCTCTTTCTCTCTTTCTTTCTCTCTCTCTCTTTCTCTCTCTCTCCATGTCTCGCTTTCTCTATCTGTTTCTTTATTTCTCTTTCTTTCCCTCTCTCTTACTTTATCTATCTCCATCTTCTCTTGTTCTCTGACTTTTTCTTATTTTCCTCTTTCTCTCTATCTTTCTTTTCTATCTTTCTCTTTCCTCGCTCACTCTCTCTCTCTCTCTTTCTATCCCCCTTTTTTCTGTTTTTCTTCCTCTCTCTCAATCTCCCTCTTTCTCTATCTATTTCTTTCTTACTCTCTCATTCCTATTTACTTAGTTTATCTCTCTCCGTCTTCTCTCTTTCTCTCAATATCCTTTTCATACAGGTAATGTGACTTGCCATGCCCGACGCGAATCTTACGTTCCGGACACTCTAAAAATTTACATAACTATGTGGGATTTCCCGAAGGTTCAACTGAACGCGACATCACAAATAATTAAAAATCAGAATTCGGTCAACGTGTCCTGCTATGTTCTACCACTAAACAAACTCCAATATCCAGTATTTAAAGTCAATGGTAAACTAGTCAAGACCAACATGGGTAAGCACAATTTTATTTATATATTTTACTTTTCAGTCAGCTTGATTATATTTTCTTCCTTTCTTTTTTCAAAGAGGATTGTGGTATTTCAACCGCAATAGAATTGTTCTTATCCCACACATGGTATCAACAATGTATCGCACTACCTCCTTTAACCTAATAAATTATCCTTTCTTCCATATTCTTTCGTTTGTTAATAAAGTAAATTTTGTTCTTTTTCTTCTTCGTTATTCATCGATTGATGGTCAAACATTTTGAAGGCGTATTGTATATGCGGAACGCCAAACGTGCATATAATCTATGATATTCTACTAACTGAAGAAGGTATGCCTTCCCATTATCAAATATATATGATGAACAGAGAAGCCATGTTGTTCTAAGAACTTCTTACACCTGACAGTATCATTTATGTCTAGAAAGCCACCATCCGCCAATGCATGGGGTATTGTTGTCACATCTGGCTGGTGCACTATCAAACAGTTCCTCTCTTCTTAGACAAGCTACAAAAAAGAGTTTCTAATCTAATACGTCCCTCACTATCCACCAATCTCCAGTCTCTGTTCCATCGCCGCAATGTTGCATCCTTGTGCTTGTTTTACAAGTACTTCAATTGAATGTGATCCAACGAACTTGCCGATCTGGTGTCCCCTCGACTAATCCGACAATCAACTGGATCCCATCCATTCACTGTGGAGGTAATTAGATGCCGGAGAGCCTTCTACTCTAATAGCCTCTTTCCTCGAGCTGCATGCTTTTGGAACTCCCCTCATGCTCCCTGTACCGACATGCAGAAATTTAAAACTAGTGTGAACAAGTATCTCGATGCACAGCTCTCAATTTAGAACGCTCCCTAATGTTTTCTTAGGGCTTATTGTCTAGGCGGAACGCCAAACTTGCATATAATCCATGATACTCTACTTACTGAAGAAGTTATACCTTCCCATATCCAAATATATGTGATCACTTGGAGAATTCGACAGAGCACTGTTGGTCAGCTCAGTAAGAGCGACAGACTGAGAGAAGAGCTATGAACTTTAAAAGATTAAAATAATTATTTTCCAAATTAAAATAAGAGACAAAAACTCAGAGAAAACTTTAAAGTCCGCTAACCAAAATATAGCACACTCAGATTCCTAAACGTGTCTTTTCTCCCCAACATAAATCTTATCTTTTTATTATTGTTATAGCTTTTCTCTTAAAGAATTCAATTCTGCTCTTTCCCACCATCTTTCCAATACTTTAAATAGTGTTGTTTCTCATTCAACTGACAATCCCATCAACTCTTATCCTCGAGTAGATTTTGGCCTTGGAAAGTGGTGACTATAAGCATAAAGAAAGTCGCTGTTGGCAGAATTTGGATATGCCTTTCATGTAAAACACATAAGTTCTGAAACATAAGTGCGCTCGGTTAATAGTGACGTCATAGGTAACAACAATAAAATTGGCCAGTAAATATATATATATATATATATATATATATAGTGTGTAGATTTCAATTTTGTGTTGAGAATCTGAATAACAGAGATCAATGTAATTTAAACAGAGCAAGACAGAATTATAAAAAAGAAAAAACTATACACAAATTAAGGTTGTATACATTATAACTTATTTCGACCCCTTAATTAGGTCTCCTCAGATGTATAAAAAACCACGTTTTGGTTTTTTGACGTGGTTGTTTATACATCTGAGGAGACCTAATTAAAGGGTCGAAATAAGTTATAATGTATACAACCTTAATGCGTGTATAGTTTTTTCTTTTTTATAATTCTATATATATATATATATATGTATATATGTATATATATATGTATATACATATGTACATGTATATATATATATGTATATATGTGTATATATATGTATATATGTATATATATATATATATATATATATATATATGTATATGTGTATATATATGTATATGTGTATATATATGTATATATATGCATATATGTAGATATATGTAGATATATGCATATATATGTATATATATGTAGATATATGTAGATATATGCATATATATGTATACATATATATATGTATATATGTATATATATGTATATATTAGTACTTCATGTATCCACATAAAATATTATAAGGAGATATAATTTGTTATGTGTCAGTTTTCAGTATTTGGCTATATGTATATATCTATATGGTAAGTCAATGAAAATTGATTAGACCTGCAAATGGAAGCAAATCGATATCTTCAGTTGTTCAAAACAAGGAGCAGTTTAGTTAATAAAAAACATTTATTTTTCTTCTTTTTCATTCCTTAAACCAGGCTTTTCAAAGATTAAAATCTTATCATCAGAGGAAAAATTATGATTGATAAGTTGACATGATAGGACTGTCAAAGTTCTAAATTTGAAAGAGATTTTAAAGAAATTTTAAAGTTCAAACGGGGATGAGAATCACCAATAACGAAATCCAAAAAGGCGTGAAAATATTGGTAAATCCAGAGGAATCTCTCTCTCTCTCTCTCTCTCTCTCTCTCTCTCTCTCTCTCTCGATATATATATATATATGTATATATATATATATATGTGTGTATGTATTTTTGTATTATATGTGTATATATGTGTATGTATATGTATATATATGTGTATATATATATATATGTGTGTATATATGTAGAATAAATATGAAACTAAAAGTAAGCTTTTAGTAGAAAGAACCTATAGTGAAATGGTAAAAGCTCAATATACGAGATAGAACAATTATAAAAATAGATGAACGAAGAGTAATAAACATGCACGAATGTCCACGAATATGTATATATGTATATAAATGTGTATGTATATGTATATATATGTATATATATATATATATATATATATATATATATATATATATATATATATGCATATATATATATGTATATATATGTTTATATATATGTATATATATATATATTTAAATGTTTTCTTTGTCGTACAAAACTTTAAAATGGCATTGAAGAGACAATATTTATTACTCATAATGAATTAAGAAATTAAAAAGATGAAAGGGCAGCTGACCGGTTTCGTACCTCGCTCAACAGAGCCAAATATCGAGGTAAAGTATAAAAAATATGAAAAAGATTCTATGAGAATTATAGCGAGGGAAAGGGGTAAAAAAAAAGAAAAAAAAGTTAAATCAAATAGAAACAACATAAAGCCCGAGGAGATTTTCTTTTTGCTTGCAAGGAGAAGGTCTCAAGGACTTAATATAAATTGTTTCTAGGATCTTGAGATGATAAGGAGAGTGCGACTTACTAAGAATGGAGAATAAGTCGACACTGTATTTAGAGGCACAGGTGCGGTTATTTATATTTATATATATTTATTTATTTTAAAGAGTTTACCCCAAACAAGGCAGACCATCACTGTAGACGTAAGGGGCTTCTGAGAAAAAGGGTTAGAGTTGTTTTTTAGGGAAGGGGTCAACTTAAATTAGGAGCTGTGCAGCAAGAGGTCTGTTTACATTAGTTTTAAATTTCTGCATGTCAGTACCGTCAGGAAAATAGGGAGAATGGAGGGAGTTCCAGAGTCTAGCATCACGAGGAAAGAAGCATTTGGAGTAGAAAGCTCTTCAGCATCTGAGGACTTCCACGGTGAATGGATAGAATTTGGCAGATTGTTGGGTTTGTCTAGTGAATTTACGTCGTTGGGGCACCAGAGCAGCAAGTTCATCAGAGCACAATCCATTGAAGTACTTGTAAAACAGGCACACTGAAGCAACATTGCGGCGGTGGGATAGAGGTTGGAGCTTAGTGAATTGTGAGAGACCTATTAAGTTGGCGACTCATTTTAACCTTTTCTAAGAGGGAGAGGCGAGCGGATGAGGCACCAGCCATATGTGGCAACAATACTCCATGCATGGGTGGATGGTGGCTTTGTAGAGATACAGGATAATGTCAGGTGAGAGAAGTTTACGAGCACGGTAGAGGGAGCTCACCTTATTTGCAGCAGTCCTGACAATGTCTTAAATGTATTTGTTCCAATTCATGTTATCTGTGAAAGTTAAGCCGAGGAATTTAATGATGAACTCTCGGGTAGGGTGCTATTTGCCATAACAATCGGTGGTTGAAGAGGTTTCTTGTAGTTATTGAAGGAAAGTAGCTTTGTCTTTGCGGCATTAAAAGTTACCATCCATTTTTTTACTCGAATCCACTACAGACTGGACGTCATTTTCTAGGGATTCAGCCATTGCTTCAGATATGTACGCGTCGGTTTTGCCCACATGACGAGAGTAGAACGTGGTGTCGTCAGCAAATATTCCTATCTCAGTCTCAATGACATCAGGGAGGTCATTTACGAAAATCAGGAACAATAGAGGTCGGAGGTTGGATCTTTGGGGTACACCTGTATTCATGTCATATTGCTTAGATGAACGGCCATCGAGAACAACCTGGATCTTTCTTTTTGTAAGGAAGGATTTAATTATATTAAATATTTGTCCAGTAATACCATATGAGTGCAGTTTTAGGATAAGCCCTTCCTGCCAGACCTTCTCCAAGGCCTTGGATATATCAAGCGCTACCACCCTTGCTTCACCTGCCTTGTCCAGTGTATGATATATGCGTTCAGCGATGACCGTTAGGATATCTGCGGTAGATCGTGCTTGTCTAAATCCGTATTGATGATCAGAAAAAAGTTTAGCATTAGCTAGGTACCGGACTATAGACAGATTGATTAATGATTCAAAGTTTTAGCCAAGATCGGGAGTAGACTGATTGGACGGTAGTTCAGAGGATCAATTTTATCTCCAGAATTCTTGAATACTGGTACCACAGAGGCAATTTTCGAACTACCAGGGAAACAAGATTCAGCAAGGCATGTGTTGTATAGTTTGGAGAGGACATGGGCCAGATCAGCAACGCATTTCTGTATTACTATTACTGGTATAAGATCAGGCCCACAGGCTTTGGAGGTGTCAAGGTTTTTTATGATGACTTTGACCTGAGATTGGGTGATGACCAGGTTCTCAAGTGTGGCTTCAGTCCGCAGGGGGAATTTAGAAAGGGGGTGGTTTGCCGAGTCTAAAGTGGAGTTTAAGGTGAAACGCTTGGCCAGTAGTACAGTCATATCAGTTGCCGTGCAAACAACATCGTTGTGATTTGATAGCGGAGGAATTGTCGATTGTCCATTGTTCATCACACTATTGTAGATTTTCTAGAAATCACGAGTGCCTAGTTTCTGTGACTGAATGCGTTTTTTTGGTTATCTCTGTATACCTATCTTTGTTTCATTTATCACTACTTTGCAATAATTTCTTGCCTCTACCAATTTTTATCTGTTCGCAGTTCACTTATGGCAGCCAAATTTTCGGAATGCTTTCTGCCTCTCAGCAATAGCAGCTGCACATTCTGAGGTGAACCATTGAGGAGAGTGGGGTTTGCTGAAGAATTTTCGCGTAGGGACATAAGCATAAATGCCTGCTTTGACCCATTCGGTTAGCTCATTTGCACACTGATCAGCAGGGAGTGAGAAAGTTTCACCCCATTGTGCGTCGCTGATGTGATCCCTGAAGGATTCAAAATCATCCTGCTCATAGTTTCCCGTCGTTTTGAGAAACGGCTCGTCAGCTTTTGGACGAGTTTTTAAGGTGATAAGTATCATTACCATAACTTGATCAGAGTTTCCGAGCGGGCTATGTGCATTCGCTACATAAGCATCGGGTAGTGAGGTCAAGAACAGGTCAAGAAGTGAAACTTGCTGGTCCGCATCATCAGAAAAGCGGGTCGGAAAAGTGACAGTCTGTGAGAGGTCGTGAGCTGAGGAGAAATTAAACATAGAGTTCCCAGCTGCATCAGTAACGCTGGAAAATCCCAACCAGTCACGGTGATGTGAATCAAAATCCCCAAATACATGTATTTGGGCATTCGAGTCGATTCAAAGTGCTCTATCTAAGCTTTCAGAGAGAGAGAGTCAAGCAGGGTACAGTTCTGGGTCAAAGGAGCACGGTATAAGAAATATAACTAACGCTGTGATGTAGGGTCAATCTAAAGCACATGTAGGCTTGGTCATCTGATTCTAACCTATGTTATCTAGTCAAGGGGCGAGTGTTCCGAACATAAACTCTTAGCCCATGCATATGTTTGTCAGAGTCCTTACGGTAGAGTGGAAGGTAATCAGTCATGTCAAAGTGATGAGAGGGGATTGAGAATTGATGGTTCGTTTCACTTAGAGCTAGGATATCCGGGGAGTTTTTCAAGAGAAAAGTGTTTACGTCGTTAATGTTGGTTTTAAGTCCTCGGATATTTGTAAATGCAAGCATCAAGGGCGGAGGCGAAGATGTTTTTTGTTGAGTGTCTGGTTTAGGTCTGTTTTTTTTTATTTTGTAAATTCATGTTTGTTTTGAGTTAGAGTGGGGGGGCAAAGTGGGTGCTTGTTTGGCGCCAATAAGCTCACACAACCAGTCCATTAGTCGTGACATGGTCCATGGGGGTTGTAGTCTCCGGAAAGCCCACCGGGGATGACTGTAGGGTCCTTTTTCATGCGCGACATGGCACGTAATGTTACCGACGATATTATGCAACTGTTGTATGAGCAGCCGTTCTTAGCGCTATCTAAGAGTTAGGGATCCTAACTACCAGTCGGAAACAGCAGCCAGACAAGATGTCTAACCTGTACCCTCAACCTGTCGGAACAAGAGCGACCCAGACTAGTCATGTAGGACTTAGTGACAAAAAACTTTCCCCAAGTTTCCCAGATAGAAAGAAAGAGAGACGGCGTTCATTGTCCTAGTCAGGACACAAGGCCAAGCGCTAGGTGTCTTTAGAGGCGTTCCTGTGCTTGTACGTCTACGCCTCGCTAATAGACAGAGAAGGGGTGTGAAGACCGGGTGATAGGCAAAGCCTATCTACTCCTTAAATGTAGGTATATATATATATATATATATATATATGTATTTATATGTATATGCATGTATGTATATATATAGATATAAATATATATGTATGTATATATGTGTGTATATATATGTATATATATGAATATATATATATATATATATATATATATATATATATATATATCTACATATAAATATGTTGGTTTTTCAACACTGCGTGATAAATGATTGTTTGTTTTTTATTAAAACTAATAGCTCTAAATTATTGATCCGTCTCTTACGTTTCTATTATCTGTCGATTATTTTCATGTGTCACTATTTTTGTTTTAGTTTCACTCGCGAAAGAAGCGAATGTTTCCTGTTATGCAGTGACCCGTTTTCGAGGAGAGATTAAAACGTTGAATATATCTATAGCGATCGGTAAGTAAACGATTGTAATCTCCTTGTTCCCTACGTGTGAAAGCAAACGCCAATTTTGTCCACTAATTCTGTCAGACTTAGAAAAGAAACATTTTGTTTTGTTGTTCGGTTGTCAAAGTTGTGGAACTTAATCTGTCGTTCGGAAAGTCTCGGAACGTATTGAATAATAAAATTAAATTAAAGTATTCGCACTTGACAATAATTCTCATTGAGTATTCGAGAAGCGGTACATTTGGGAAAGTCCAACGGATCTTTTGTTATCCTCCAATATTTATCTTCTAAAGATCGTCACTTGATGTTGAATATCTTCTACAGCAACTTTAGAGCTCAAACCGTGTTTGAATGTTTACAACGATCCGTTTGGAGTGCGTGGACGATAAGACATTCATTGCCAAATAAAAGAATGACAAAGTCTATTCACAGAAAATAATTATTTTTTATTGAAAACCTTGTTAAAACAACGAAAGATGAAGAGTGAATAGAAAATGAACGTTCTCGGAGAAAGAAAGTGTGTTGTCTGTCTGGAGAAATTAAGCATGTACCTGTGTTTGCCAGATAAAATGGAATTTTATGAATAAATTATATTTCTCTTATACGAAAATACTTCGTCCAGTTGTTAAGTCAATCTTTTCAGCTTTCAAACTCATACGTTTGTCGTCTCTTAAACCCAGACAACATTCTCCTAGACAAAGCAGAGAAGTAATGCCAATGGACGCTTATGCCGCTCGGACCCGTGGCATCAATATCACGGTTTTGTGGATCTAATTTCACAACGCAGAGCTATTAACGGAATAAATGGTCAGAATGAATACCATACTCGTGGTCCTCGAACGCACCGGCTTCAAACCAGACTCCCCACGCAAGGGCGTCTTGTCATAGTAGCCCCGTTACATTGACGTATATAGTCGCATATTGGTCGATTTATTATTCATTTAAAAAAACGCTGTTTTTATTGCTACTTTTGAAGTGTTTGATATACGATTTTACATGCTAAATAATTGACATATACTCTTTAATGGATTTCCAATATTTTTTTCATAATCCAATTGTCAAGCCCTTAATTAGAATCTGGTAAGAAAAGAAAACCACTGATATTCTTTTCTTGCATATATTTACACTCGATCATATTGAGACTCAACTAGCCGTCAACATCAACAGAGACAATTGTCCACAGATGATTGCACAATACGAAGTTAAGAAATTCCAAATAAGCGATCAATAACAAAAAACTAAGTACACGATTGAATAGTCCACAAATTATTGTGAATACGAAGTTTAAAAATTCCGTATTGATAATGAGGGTCTTGAAGATGAAGAAAGTACACGGTGGTCATGCATCCTTGTCAATGAACATTAAACAGCAATTGTTGAACGAAATCCAAATTAAATACATTTTTAGACAATTGACGTATTGCAACGGTGTCTGGCATATCAGAAGGAAATTAGCAAGATGAAAGCTCAAAGATTAAAAGTGTTTTTTTCTGAAATTAGTCATTATTTTCCGAGAAACATAATAAGTAGTTTTAAGTGATGTCAACGTAAACTTTTATGTCTCATGTATCTATTATTTAAACATCAGTTGCGTTGTGTGTCTGGTTTAAACTAGAAATCTACCCAATATATATCCCAAAACAATAATTATTTTGCTTTAGTATCACTCGGGGTGGGTTTTGGTAACTTTTAGTTATACCAACGTATCGGCCCTACTTAAAGCACAGCTCTATATAGTGGTCAGAGAAACAATTGTCGAAATCGCACAGAAAATTCCGGTAAAAATGTTTCCTTTCCGTGTATATCGGTTACTTTGAAAACATGCAGGGGAAATAGTAGCGAAAAGAAATAAAATATTGACGTACTTTCAATGACAAAACCAAATGTAAATATTAAAAAGTCTTGTAAGAGACTGATTCAAAATTTCCTATCGGTTTTAGACTTACCGTTCTTTAAAACTTATTTTTATATTTTGTTTATGAATCCACGAACACCTAAAACACACATATAGATTCGCTTTTATTTATTTGTTATTATTTAGTTTCCTTTGTTGTCCATTAATTCCCAGATTGTTATTTCTTTTCAGGAAAAAAACTATGTCCAACTGAAACGTCTTATAACGTACAATGGCCAGAGACTGTCGCAAGATCCACCGCAAAGGTCACATGTAAAGGAGACTTCTCTGGTAAATGTTTATCTTAGTCAAACAAAATGTTCCTGTTGATGTATCTGTTATGTAAAAAGCAGGTTTCTGTGTTAGGTTAAAACTAAAAAAAAAAAATTCCTTCATTCATTTCTTATGAATCAGATGATTCTATTTGTTTCCTCGATATCTTTCTAGCTATAATTCTTTCTAGCTATAATTATTTCTAGCCATAATTCTTTCTAGCTATAATTCTTTCTAGCTATAATTATTTCTAGCCATAATTCTTTCTAGCTATAATTCTTTCTAGCTATAATTCTTTGTAGAACGACATCGGGCACTTACAAGAGGGAACACGTGATGGTTGCCAACATCATAAGTCAAACTATACATATTTTTTTAATATGAAAGTATTTTCTTTCACTTACAGACGATACCGTTTCGTTTTTTTAACCTAATCAGTACAGGAGTGGATGTTGTAGGATGTCGCATGGGATCGAACACAGTTCGTAGATTCAGGCTAGAATCACGTTACACACGCTCGGACAGATGTGTGTGTATATATATATATATAAATATATATAGATCTATATATATATAGAGATAGATAGATAGATCTATATATAGATAGATAGATAGATAGATATAGATATATATAGATAGATATATATAGATATAGATATACAGATATATATATAGATAGATAGATATAGATATATATAGATATAAATATATATATAGA
Organism: Sepiola atlantica; assembly: GCA_963556195.1. Classification (NCBI taxonomy): domain Eukaryota; kingdom Metazoa; phylum Mollusca; class Cephalopoda; order Sepiida; family Sepiolidae; genus Sepiola; species Sepiola atlantica. The sequence goes on along the minus strand of OY744533.1, from coordinate 1,032,935 downwards.
TAGATATAGATATATATAGTGATAGATATAGATATGTATATAGATATAGATAAAGATAGATAGATAGATATAGATATATATATGTATATATATATAGATAGACAGATAGATAGATAGATAGATAGATAGATATATAGATAGATAGATAGATAGGTAGATAGATAGATAGATATATAGATACAGAGAGATATATCTATATATAGATATATAGATGTATATATATATATGTATAGATATATATAGATAGAAGTATATATATATAGATAGATAGATGTATATATATATATATATATATATATATATATATATATATATATATATATGGAGAGAGAGAGAGAGTGAGAGAGAGAGAGAGAAGGGGGATATATATATATATATATATATATATATATATATATATATATATATTGATATAGAGATAGAAGAAAAAAGTGATAAATATGCGACGATTGTCAAAATTTATTTCAAATTTCAATTGTTCAATGCAAGGTGTATTCAGTAATAAACTAGTGTGTATTATTCTTTCCTTAAACCAAGGCTTTTCAAAGATCAAGATCTTATTATTAGAGGAGAAGTACAGATAGATAAGTTTGCTTTCGAAAAAACCAAAGTTCAAATATTTGAAAAATATATGAAAAATATTATTAACAAAAGAGAAGTTCCGTATTTATCACTCTTTTTTCTTCTATCTCTACAATTGCTCTATTCGTATATTGAGCTCAACCTCTTCACTATAGGTTCCATCTACTAAAAGTTTTACTTTTGGTTTATATTTGATCCTATAGATAGATAGATATAGACATAGATAGATAGATGTATATAGATATATATAGATATATATAGAGATATATAGATATAGATATAGATATATATATATATATATATATATATATATATATATATATATAAGATAAATATATATATATATATAAGATAAATGAAACTTTTCAAAGATTAAAATCTTATCATCAGAGGAATTACATAGATTGATAAGTTGGCAGTGGAAAAGCTAAAATTTAAATTTGAAATAAATATTAAGTAATGGAGAGTGAGTGTGCGTGTACAAAAATATGGAGTCTGTCCAGTTGGTAAATGACCGTTGATAAGGTGTCCAGTGAAAGGAGATTTCTTTGAAAAGCCTTAGCTTAAGGAAAGAATAATAAACATGTTTTACCGAGTACACCTTGCATTGAACAATCGAGATTTAAATAGAATTGTCATTCATACATGTTTATCCATCTTCTTCCATTTATCTTTATAATTGCTCTATCTCGTATATTGAGCTTAAACCATTTCACTATAGGTTCTATTTACTAAAAGTATACTTTTAGTTTCATATGTTATATATATATAGCCGACACTAAATATAGGATAAAAAAATACAAGACATTTTTCAAAATAACTCCGCACTTACATTCACTTATGAGCTTAACATAAATTACAAAGTTCCGTTTATAGATATTCTCATTGACTTTAACATTTTAAAGTGTCAAGCATAGTAATTTACATTACCAAATTCTAAGCCGTTAAGCAATCATACTTTTGAATTTTGCACGCCGGAAGACGTAATCCCGTTCGTATTCAACATCTCAATATAGAGACGTTATATATTACTGACAGAAAAAGGAAAAATAGAAAAACGACCCCACAAAACTTACATCCACCAATTTAACCGAACTATTAAATGGACTATTCAGAAAAAAAACGGCCCGTGTTATTTAATTATTTTAGTCTTAATGAAAATATGCGGCCTAAATACACACACATATCTATATCTATATATATATATATATATATATATATATATATATATATATATATATATATAAATATACAGGGTGGGCAAAAATAAGGGTCCTATTTTTTTAAATTCATAACTTTTTTATTTATTGATTTTTTTTTTTTTTTTTAGAATAAGTAAAGGACCCATTCCGAAGCAAGCATGAGCCGTATTAGCCCTAAGGAACGTACCCTCATTTAGAAAACATTATTTTTGCTTAAAAAACTCAAAACAGTGTAAAAAACAATACTTTAGTTTTTGTAAGTTTTAAGAAGTGTTTTTCAGCTAAAATTTGTTTTGTTTATTTCAAAAAATCTCGGAAGGGTCAGTCTACACACACATAAAGTTTGGTGAGTTTAACTTTTATTTTGTGGAAGTTATTCAAATTCAAGTTATTCAAATTTAAAGATGGGACCCTTATTTTGGCCCACCCTGTATATATATACCTCTCTCCCCTTACAGTTCTTTTCCCTCTCTATTTTCTTTATCTCTCTCTTGTAACCTTATTCGTTTTCTCTCTTTACGTTTCCTATCAATCGTCTTTTTAATACTGTATTTGTGACGTCATCCAGCGTGCACGAAGGCTTTTGTGACGACATGCACGAATACAAACAAACAAGCAAAAAGGTATCAAGGAAGATAACAAGATACCCAACGTTTCTACTAAGAAGACGAATGAACAGAAAAAAGGGAGGGACCGAATAAAAATCAACAACGATATTAGCTGTCATTTATAAACGAACGTTCTGTCGATATATATGCTTTCTCGTTTCGTTAACAAAACTAATCATTGGAAAATATTGTTTTTTCGTTGTTTTCTCCAAAAGGAACGGCCAGCAGATTGTGCTTAACAGATGGAACCTGGGAATTACCAACCATCGAATGTGTCAAAAAAGCAATTGATGATGCAAGATTAACAGTGAGTGAAATATTTTATCAATGTTTTACGACATATCAGCACGTTGGTGGACATTTAATGCCGAATCGAAACAGGTACAACAGCAAAATGCCTCCGATATCTCTATTTCGAATTGGTAGTACCTGCCAAGGTCTATGAGTTAAATACCATCTATCATTTGAAGGCTATTTATCTACAAAATATATTAATTATTTCAAAATATCAAGAACCTGAAGCATAAAACTTTTATCTAAATGCCTGAATTGACAAATAAGTAAACCAAAAATTATTGTTATTCAGCCCTCGACTCAAATCTACCATTTAAAGGACGTCGTTGAGATTATTCGCATTCTACCGAGAAGGCTCCAAAAAGAGTTGCTTACTTGATAGGTCCTTAACTATCCAGCCTCTGTCCCATCGCCGCAATGTTGTCCTTGTGCCTGTTTTACAAGTACTTCAATGGATTGTGCTCTGATGAGCTTGCTGCTCTGGTATCCCCACGACGTAAATTCACTAGACCAACCCGACAATCTGCCAAATCCCATCCATACACTGTGGAGGTCCCCAGATGCCGAAGAAAATTCTACTCTAAAAGCTTCTTTCCTCGTGCTACTGGACTCTGGAACTCCCTCCCTGCTTCCTGCTTTCCTGACGTTACTGACATGCAGAAATTTAAAACTAATGTAAACAGACATCTCGCTGCACAGCTCCTAATTTAGGTTGAACCCCCCACCCCCACCCCACCCCTTTTTTCTCAGTAGCCCCTTTTCATCTATAGTGGCGGTCTGCCTTGTTTGGGGTGAACTATGTTAAATAAAATTTAAAAAATCTTACGTGATCTTCGCCATATGCTTGAAAAGAAATTCTACTATTTCTCATGGTTTTGATCTGGTCTTTAAGCTGTCAGAGGCGGCATACCAGTCTCTGGTCAACCCATCTTTGTGGTTGACGTCCTCTTTATATTTCTTCAATGAAATTTTCTTTAGTGAGTTCGAGCCTGATGCTCGTGAAACATATCCAAATCATGTTGATCTATTTCATTTTCGAATAACGCCGTATATTAATCTATCAAAATAAGGCTTGTTTCTTATAATATGCTAAATACGATAAAACAAAACTTAAGAAACGTTTATCTTGAAGATTTCAGCTCTGATAATATTTCGACCGGTGTATATGTAAATATAATGCGCTTTATTATTTTTGCCCTGTTCGATTTTTACGAAATTTTCAGTTTTTGTTTTGTTTAATCCCCACCGGGTAATTAATTATGCATTATATTTCTGTAAATGTCAACGGCCAACGTTATTCCAAGCCAGAAAAAGAATATATTACATTGATGATTACTGCACGAATTGCACAAAATGTTATCGTAAAAAAGAATACACAGCTTGGGTCCTTTTTTCAATGTCGCAGCTCACGTTAAGCCAAATAATAAAATAGAGCATTGCTACAAATTGTAAATTTGTAATATATTTCAATTCCATTTATTAAAAAAAACACTGTTTAGCTTTATCATTTGTTAAGTAAAAAATATTTTCAAAATAGAAAAAAAGGATCTTTGTAATATATTTCAATTTTTTAATGAACGCAGTGTTATTTTATTACTGGTTACCGCGAAAATAAGAAAACCAAAATATCATATGCAAAAATAAAACAAAAAACAAGACCAAAAAATACGGCGTATTAATTTTGCCTTCACCCCGGTCGAAATGTGAGACGAAACATTTGGTAGCCATTACAGAGTTGAAATGTTCAAGATAACAAAAACATCTATTGTTAATAATTAAGTATCATCTTCATCCCATAGCGACTGGGTTCATACCTTTTCTGAACGTATAGTCGAAAACATAATAGATCCAACAAGATTCGAACTCAGAATAGGCGATTCCATTGTCTATGGCGATATCCATTATTGTAATTGCACACTACGAGCGATGTATTGGGTTGGTGCAAAAACAATGGCTAAAAAAAGCCATTGTTTTTGCACGTTCAACTTCAAAAGACCATAACTTCTTTTATACCAAACTTTATTAATCAAAATAAGAACAATTAGAATCAACACATTTTTGCCCACGGGAAACAAGTTTAATTATTCCATTATCTACCGACATTAAAAGTTTCTCCTATTGGCCTTTTGGCTGAGATCAGTGCGAGTATCTGTTCCGATGAATGCTACACTCTGTCCTAGCCTTCGGGCCTTGATTCCACCTGTCTGAGGTATTGTCCTGTGCAATTCTTGGAAGTCAACCCCCAGGCTTTGCCTTCTCACCCTTTGAGAAGGGGATAGTTTATTGATTATCGCCCGAGATACCCCTACCGGGGAATGCCGCCGGGGCGGTTAAAGCATTTTTTGAAGGCAAGAGCGCGATAATTATAGTGTGTTGGCTTACCACACCTGACATTTTGTCTAGCCTCCTAAAGAAGGAAATAAAATACTTTGACCTTGTGTCTAACCTCTTAGAGATCAATAACTTAGTTTTTTGGCTTAGATCTGAGTGTAGTATCTGTTCCGACTGATGCTGCGCTCTGGAGACCGGTATTGTCTTGGCATTCGGGTTTTGATTCCACCGGTCTGAGGTACTGTCCTGTGCAGTTCTAAGAGGTCCACTCTCCCAGGCGTTGCCTTTTCACCCTTTGAGAACGGGTTAGTTTATTGCTAATCGCCTGAAACGCCCTTACCGGGAAATGCTTACAATAAAGCCCGTTGGTAAGTAGTTGTTTCAATGTGCTATAACTCGGAAAGCAAACGTTTCCGAACGTATCGTTTTTTGGGGGGGACGTTTTTGCTTATTTACACATATAGGAGTTAATAGCGAGGTAATTCCACCGATTAAAAAAAAAAAACTTTATGTTATAGCTTCTAAAGAAGACATATCAAATGAATTAAAAATAAAACTTAACAGGCAAGTATCACTCGACATAAATGAACAAATTTTCATGAAAAACGTTGGATGGTATAACGGCTGAAACGTTGTAGAACTTTTACAAATATCAATATTGATGATGTGAAAAGGCCGAATACAATTAAACATTGATATTTATGCATTTTTCTTTTCCCAAGCTTTCTCGGATTGAACTGGGTCTGGGAGGCGATTTCGAAACTACTGTGGAAAGCCTCGCCAATGCGACCAAAGAATCTCTGAACGCTGAAGATATTGACGAAACCATTTCAGCCGTGGATACTGTTTCTAGCATTACAAACACCTCGGAAGCAGTCAGCAATAAAAATGTCAAGGTAAGAATCGATTTGGTATTGATTTTTTTCCCCGGCGAAACAAATGTCATGTTGGTGAAACTATGGTTCTATAGCAAACTTCAGAATGGCATAATGACAAAACTATACGAAAACGATGAAAATATAACAAAAGGTCAAAATATTCTAAATTGTTGTTCTCACATAGAAATAGTTGACACACATTCACTCATGGCCCAAAATAACAATACACGTTTTCTGCGAATATTATCTGAACAAACCAGAGTTGATGCTATCAGTCCGACGCGTGCTAAAAGGTGACAATGCGCAGGCGTGAACCTACTACCTACTCACAACTAGCCAACCGACATGGTAGGCATGAAATAAAAATGTTTCTCCAACATCCTATGTGAACGCCGATGAAAGACAGCACTCAAACGGCCTGAATGTCGATGAAAAACAGCACTTTTACGAGTAGATTGACTAACGGACACTATCGACGTATCCTGGCTCCACGCCAGTACGTACCGAATATTCCCGCCAACGAAATAATCATTATATATATATATATATATATATATATATATATATATATATATATATATATATATATTAGTAGTAGTAGTAGTAGTAGTAGTAGTAGTAGTAGTATAATTTGATATGCAAATTACCATATCACATTGTAGTCTTTAGGGTAATGTTTTATTATTATCATCATTATTATTATTATTTATTTACTTATATATATATATATATAAGTAAATAAATAATAATAATATATCTGAATTTTTTTTAATAATATTTTTCATATATTTTTCAAATATTTGAACTTTGGTTTTTTCGAAAGCCAACTTATCTATCTGTATTTCTCCTCTGATGATAAGATTTCGATCTTTGAAAAGCCTTGGCTTAACGAAAGAATAATAAACACAAGTTTATTACTGAATACACCTTGCATTGAACAATTGAAATTTGAAATAAATTTGGACAATCGTCGCATATTTATCACTCTTTTTTCTTCTATCTCTACAATTGCTCTATCTCGTATATTGAGCTAAACCTCTTCACAATAGGTTCCATCTACTAAAAGTTTTACTTTTGGTTTATATTTGATCCTATATATATATATATATATATATATATATATTACTTTTTAATAATCCTTTTTAATCAATTGGAGGATAAATTATTGGCATAACTTTGGGATTCTGTTCTATATGTGTATGAATATCATGAAACGCTTAGTTTCTGAGTTATAGAAACGCAAAGAGATCACGGATTGCAGACATAGGTCTCTCAGAGTTATATATATATATATATATATATATATATATATATATATATATATATATATATATATATATATATATTTCTCTGCATACACCCCCCCCCCACACACACAAACATTCCAACTTACTTTTCCCCTTCAGTCTTGACCGCAGCCACCGGTTCAAATACCTCCTTCCTCCCTCTCCTCCACCCCTCCACTCCACTTATTGCCTTCTACATTATTCCTGCTCATCCCCCCACCTCTTTCTCTTACTACCAACCACAGTACCCTTGCTCACCCCCATCTTTCCACTTCTTCCCCACTCATTTTCATAAACATTCATTTTTCATTCCTCACCAAGTACGGACGTCCACCCTACTGTTTTCTCCAGTAGTGACCATTATTTCCTTTTTTCCCCATTATGTCAACCCTATATGTGTTTGTGCTTGCATGACATTTTTCTTTATATTATCATCCTGATGAAGTCTTCTAAATAAAGACGAAACGTTTATGTACACATAAAAAACATCCATTTTTTGGTTTTCCTTTTTCATTTTCCCATTACGTCGGATTACCTTCATCCTTCTTTTCCCATATATATATATATATATATATATATATATATATATATATATATATATACTTTCTACATTCGGTTATTGGGAAGTGGTCATTTGATCATACCACTAGAGAGCCATGAATTTTATAACTGTTCTGTTTTTAAATCTCAGAATGTGTTACATGCTAAACAGCTGATGATCCCCATTTAATATTTCACAATTCAAGTTAAAGTGGGCTTTGTTTGTTTTCACTGCTATATACTTAAATCCCTTTTTTATTTGTACATTTTCCAGTGGTAAGTCTGTATTTTTCTTTGTTTAAAATGACTCAATGCTTCTATTTATAATGATCGGTTAATTAGTTTACCTAAAAATATGTAAACATATTAACATACCTAACTTTATATTGAAAGCCCAGTGAGAATTTTTAACGATGGTTTTCGGATCCCTTTTTTTAAACTTTTTCCAAATCGTCGTAATTTCTATCAGGACACAATCGGTTTTTGACGGCGCAAGATATAAGTAAAAAAATTTTTTTAAGGCAGGAATCGAACGATTTCTAAAAGCTTTTATATTTTTCCTTTTAACTGATTTTGCTTTTAAGGTGAGTATTTAAGAAATTAAATATTACTGCCGAAATTGTAGAAAAAACACGGTTGTCTATTGCCAACAACATGGCACTACAATAACAAATTAAATTTGGTTAGTTAGAATCAAATGTTCATTTGTCAGTTTAAATGCTATTTAGATCTAACTTTTAAAAACCGGCCAACATGATTTTACATACTAGATGTAAATCTGACTCATTTACTTTGCAGAATGTGGTTGACGTCATCAGTAATCTTCTTGCAGAAGATACCAAACCTGCGTGGGTGAAGTTGGAAAAAAAGGTACGTACCATTCATAGAATATTGTCTAAAATTGTTTTATAGTCTCTCTCTCTCTCTCTCCCTCTCTCTCTCTCTCTCTCTCTCTTTTAAATATAACTTTCTGTACGTTCGAATAATCAGAGGGCGAGTAACTAAATGTTGAAATAACAACCCGGATTTCCATCATATTCCATTACAATCTAATTTAATTACGTAACTCAATTATATAGATTAAAACAAAACAATTATTTAATTATTTCTGTTCATAATTTTTATTAAGATTATTATCGAGTAAAATAGAGGGAATCCGACTTCTTGACTTATGTGCAGACTCCGGGGAGCTTTCCCACATGCTCGAGAACAAAATACGGCCACTTATCTTGGTGTTGAGCCAGTCGTTAAGCTATCAGGAGCCGCATGCAAGTCTCAACCGTTATTTGCTTTTAATCTTTCTTGGATCAAAACCTCTTTATATTATTCTTCTACATAGCTGGAGTCTGGCAACAAGGAAGCATGTCCAAACCACCTTAATTTCTTTTTTCGAATAACGTCATTGATGGATCTGTTTATATCAATCTTCTTTCTGATAATAGCATGTGTTCGTCTATCTCGCGAATTAATTCCAAGAATAGTTATTAAACATTTCTATTTCAAAGACATTAAGCGTCCTCTCATCTTCTGTCAGTAGTGTATGTGTCGCTTACATGTACAGAAATAGGAAGTATTAATGCACTTTTAAGTCTTAACTTCAGAGATGTTGATATGTCCTTCCTGATCCGATTCTTTTACTCGTTCAAATACAGACGTTGGCATTACTATTCGTCTGCTGGTAACAAATGAGCATCATAAAACCATTAATTGTTTGTTGAGACATTTCCAGAGAAGGAAATGATTTTTCATTTGTCTGGGTTTATTCTCAACTATTTATTTCGAGCAAAAGGCTTCAAACTTAGAAGTAGAGGGTTTCATATTATGAAACACAGAATCAATGAATGCGGTGTCTTCAGCTAAATGAATATAGGAAGAGAGCTGGTTGCTAAGCACCAGTGTTGATTGTAGACTTTGCAGTTCTTTCATCACATATTTTCAGAAAACGCCAAGCGGGCAGGAGATAAGAGACAATGTTGGCATACCCCGACAGTTACATGAAAATATAAATCTCAAGAATGCATTATATATTTAGTAATCTCTACATTTATGAGATTATTGTTTTACACACATCGATCTGTATTAGTTTATTTAACAGATATGAAGATGAATATAAAATTAACTTGGACAACATTTCTTATTACAATTTACACTGCCACGTGCCGTCCTTAACAAAAGAGACTCTCATCCCATATTCGTTTCATCAACACCGAATCGATAACACCAAAAACGAGATGAGGAAAATGAAAAAAAAGGATATTTTAATATATCTTTTTTTTGAAATTCAGAAATTCTGATGATAAAGTATATCTTCGAAAATTAAATTGGAAAAAAAAGTTAATGAAACTAAAATGCATTGTATGGCGTTCTAATTGCTCATTATTATTTTTAATAATTAATATTAACTTACCAAAGATTTAGAGTATACATAAAGAATTACATGCCAATCAGATGGGAATTGTGTATCAGGTTTGACCTGTAAAGTGTGGTAGCCATGTGTTTTTCTGGCTATGAAATAATAATCGAAATTACCGTGTATTGGAAAAGATAGCAATATAATCGAAATTACCGTGTATTGGAAAAGATAGCAATTCTGAAATATGCAAAGATACAAGTAAAGCGACGTGCTCACTGGAGGTGGTTAGAAAAAGAGAAATGGGTTCAGCAAAACTAATAATATAATATAATAGTTTCGAAAAGAAATGAAATAAAATCAAAATGCAAGTTTGGGCGGAATGTTGGTATTTTTGCCTGGAATTATTTAACTCCCTTACTTTATATTCTGTATTTTGTATTTTATATCTTTTGTATTGATTCTTTGTTCTTTCCTACGTTTGAATTTTGTACGAAACTATGTGTAACTTAAATATGTTCGGATGCTAGCTCCGTTTGAAATTAAAGCATATACAGCAATAGCAATTATCGCTCAAACGTAGAAGTTGTTATTCTTATTCTTCTGCTAATATCGCATGACGATCCTGGAATGACTGAGCCAAGAAACAAAAAACTTCAGTCTTTAATATGATATGAAAGAGATAAACGATGGCCTTATGTCATTTCTTTAATCGTTTTGCTGCCGATGTGTTGCCTTTTCCTCAATGCCATTCCTTTAATTCACAATAACAATTCCGTTTGGTTTGTCTGGTACGGCTTATCAATCTCTATCTCAACAAATCTACAATTAGACCATGTATGGAGTACTGTTGTCATATTGGGGCTGATGAATCTCTGTCCCATTCGAGGGTTCTTTATAAGGTGTAGAAACGTATCTGTAATTTGATTGGTCCTACCCTTTCTTCTTCTCTGCACCCTCCGTCTCTTTCTCGTAGACGTTATGTTGCTAGTCTCAGTCTTTTCTATAAATACTATTATGGCATGTGTTCTCAGAATTATGTGATCTATTACACGCTTCTTTTGTTCCAGCTCGTTTGACTCGTTGGTCTAGTGGTCTCCATAAATTCGCTGTTTTGATACCTCCTAATTATACAGCTTCCTGTAGGCTTGTGGAGCTCTCTCCTTGCTGATTGTTTTCTTCCTTCCTATAGCGTTGGTCTTTTCAAGACTAAGGCGAATAGGCATCTCCTGTCTTTGTCAGAATTATATTTCGTTCTTGTTAGCTCCTTACATCAAGTGGATTCGTGTCTTGTCTGGAGCGATTACCATTTTTAAAAAAACGTACGTGATCAGGGTTAGGAGAGATATTTCTCTGGTCAAAACCTGAGAAAATAAACTCACCCCCACTTTAACCTTGTTCATGAAATAAGTTTCTGGTGAACAACTTTCTCTGTTTCCAGAAGAGAGAAACAAAATGCCATGTGTGTTCAATTAATCGTATACAGTAGGTATAGTGTTGCAGTAGTAAATAGTCTAAAAGTGTTGATGTGCCTTAAAACCAGACCTAACATGTTGTTTCTTGTTCTCAATTAAGAAAAAAATCACTGCAGCAACAGTTATGAAACAAATGGATGATTTTGGAAAAGTTGCATCAAAATTTCTAAACGAAACAACGACGATCTCAACAGACAATCTCGGTAAGTGTAAATATTTCTTATTCTAGTTTCACTCCTCAAACATGTAATTTTGCTTACGAAACTGCAATTGCGTTTCAGTGATAACGCTTCATCATGACGTAAGCTAAATGAAATGTTTCTATAATATATATATATATATATATATATATATATATATATATATATATATATATATATATATATATATAAATCTCTACCTAGTATAGAGTTTAAGTTGATTTCATGAATACGTTTTAACTTCTTTTATTCATATATATATATATATAAGTCAAGTTCATATTATATTCCAATAACCATGTTTTTGTTTTATTATTTTTATTTTTATTTTTTCACATTTCAAAAAAAAAACATAACATTTCTGTGAGATATATTTTTTACAGTCCGTTTCATTTGTCTTGTGCCAAACAACATTTTTATATCAATATCGTCTTTGCAACATTACAAAATCATCAGAAACATATTTGTTCTGTTGACACTAATTGACAATCATCGAGCTGAATCTTTTAAGGAGACTGCAAAGTAAAAGGGCACTGATAGTATAAGCTAATACATATATTGTCATTAATAATTATATATATATATATATATATATATATATATATATATATATATATATATATATATATATATATATATATATATATTATATATATATAGTGTTGGAAGTTTTCAACCATTAAGACTATATGCAAAATAATAAAACAAAATTAGTACATTTTAGTTTCATGTTAAGGGGTAAAAAGGGGTGAAAGCCATTCGTAAAAATTCGGATATTTATTATTTTTGTAAAATTTTATCGATAGGCATTAGACATTAATGAATAAATATTCCCCAAATTTCAGTTTTTAAGCAGTATTTTAAAGAGCATTAGATTGGCACAACTTCCCATTTAAAAATTCAAATATATTAGATTTTTATTGAATTTAATTCAGTCATTAGACGTCACTTATGAAAGAGTCTTTGAATTCTAATTTCTTTAAAATTACTAAATTAGAATTAAGATCTTGGACATAATGTTTAGTTTTTTTTTACTTTGAGTTTAATCTTCGTAAGTAGATGTAGAACAGTTAAGGAAGCAGGGTCAGCTGACTGAAAAACGCCAAGAATAAGATGAAATGGGGGATGGGTATGAGCACAATAGGAATAAAGAAAGACTTGGCAGAGTTAAGATAGTTTAGAAATTAATTTCTGTAACACATGCCACTATGTAATAAGGATATTAAACCAAATATGATTTTGATTTTTATTCTTATTCTGATTCTGATTCTGATTCTGATTCTTATTCTTATTCTTATTCTTATTCTTATTCTGATTCTTATTCTTATTCTTATTCTGATTCTGATTCTGATTCTGATTCTGATTCTTATTCTTATTCTTATTCTGATTCTGATTCTGATTCTGATTCTGATTCTGATTCTTATGATGATGATGATGATGATGATGATGATGATGATGATGATGATGATGATGATGATGATGATGATGATGATGGATGTTATCTTTTTCTTTTCTTCCAGTCATTGAATTATCAAAAGTAAATGTCTCTGAAAATTTCAACTTTCCGAGTGCAGAAGCAAACCAATCCCAATGGGTCAAAGAAAGTGACTCGAACGTGTTTCTTCCTAGCGGTATCCTGAAAGATAATTTCGGAGGTACGCTATACTTGTTTTGTTTAATTTAAGTCTTTTTGCGATGATTTTTACAACCACACGATTGAATGTTTTAAAGGAACAGACATACACACAAGGTAATACCAAGAAAAGCGTTATGCACACAAAAGCCGGATTGAGGAAGCAGTGAAAATATGGAGGAGATTTTGTTATGGATATGACCTAGACAAGGCATGAAGTCACTTGATGTAAAAAAAATAATATATCAAAGTCAACAACCAGCAAACGGGAAGTGTCGAATGGGAAGATTCCGACCCAAAAAACATCAATGTTTCCCCTTGACCACCTTAATACCGTTTGGTGCTAAACCTGTGCGTCATGGTGTGCGCTATCAGGGAGAGGATTTCCAGGCGGCATAGCTCACGTATCCATCGCTCTACCCCAGTTATGATAGGGGTGGACTCTTTAGGAGTGTTGTTGTACCTTGCTTCTATGCACGTGCATAACAGCAATGCGCACACATTGAATGCATATATGCAGAATTCAACAAGACGCCATTCCATATGTATCAATCATTCTACGCTACCGTTTACTACTGAATCCTCAGAATCAGTTATTTATTAACAATTTGTTCGATTTACTTATATTTTCTGATTTTAGGCCCTTCTGTTGTATTGTGCGGGCTTAATAAAAATGACAACACAATATCTTGGGAAAATATATATGTATATTTATTTGTCCGTAACGATGAGGTTGGTGACGATGAGGGTGGTGGTCGGAGAGGCTTGTGCACATGGAATCAGACGGTTGCTTCTCACCGAGGTTCGATCGTCAACTCCTCTTTCGATTTTCGGTTTGAATTATATAACAATTTCGTGGCCACCTCGACGACCTCCAAAGTTGCACTCATTTGACAATTCAACAAATCTGTCTATCTTTCCTGACATGACACAACCGCACCTGGCAATATGATCTTTAACCTTTCCGACATCTCTGTTTTCTTCTGACATCACTATTTAAGTGATTCTTGCATGTGCCCTTTTTATTTGGTCGGAAGAAACTTATCTTTTGACAATCGATCATATTGTTTTCTTCTGTGCAGGTGTTTGTCTGGTTGTGAGTTTTTTGTTTTATTTTCAAATAACTTTTTGGTCATCCGGCAATTACCTTATCAACTAACAATCGCCAGGTGCATCTGTTTTCAACAACTTTCACCGTGCACCGACGGGTATGTAACACTTCCCGTTCAAAGCCGTCTATCTATTAAGATGGTATATGTTCTTGGCAGGGCGTTATTTTGATCTACGGACCTCTGGGTTAAGCACGCAGCAGGACCCAAAGCGGTACTCTACTTCTCTATCAACGGTTTTTCTATTTTATATGAGGAAAGATAATTGACTCTTCCTTAAATAATAAATTTTAAAAGATTTAAGCATTAAACAGAAGATTAAAACAACTGAAAAAATCTGCTGATTCTAAATATGGCAATTAGATTTTGTCGAAGATCAACCACATTAGACACATACATATATATATATATATTGGTCTAGCCGCACTGATGAGCTGTGAAACAGCGAAACAGTCTGTATGTGGATGACGATATAAAGCTCCCTTTCTTGGGTAGAGATTATTTGTAAGGATATCGCCAACTGTCATTAGGTTTAAGGCATAGCTCATTTGGTAAAACTAATTCGAGATCCCGGCACTTTACAATGTTTACATTGAGATTTCGCTTACGTTCAGTCAGTGTCGTATAATAGCGCAGGTGTAGAGGCGCCGACTGTCAGCTCGACGGTTGAGTTTCAATCCCGGCTTGAAGCACTAGCTGGTCTAACCGCACTGAAGAACTGTGATACAGCGAAACAGTCTGTATGTGGATGTTTTTGTATTTCCGTAGCTTTTGCTGGAAGGTTTGGCTATTCATTTCGACATATAGATAAAAAGTGGGGATTAAATGATCCGACGTAATGTAAAATGAAAAAAGGAAAGCCAAAAAATATGTGATTTATGTATTCATCAACGTTTCGTCTTTATTGAAAGACTTCCTCGGGACGAAAAAAGCAATGAAGAAAAATCATACCCGCCAATACCTTAAACATTGTTTAAACAATCTCAACATATTTTCCCAAACTACATTCACCCACACACACACATATATATATATATATATATATATATATATATATATATATATATATATATATATATATTGTTGTGACCCTGTTAGAGGCCGAAATAAAGACACGGAAACACGGGGTTACAGGAACAAAGATATATTATTGAAGAAAAAGAATATATATATATACAAGAAGTGGTATTCTGTACTGCCAGTATAGAACTGAAGTGGAAGAAGTCTGTGAGTTGGAATGTTTCTCGCATTTTATTATGGATGGACGAGTCCATTTGTTCTTCGTACAGGTACGGCACCATAACATATATATATATATATATATATATATATATATATATATATATATATATATATATATATATATATATATACACACAGACAGAGATTTGGATTTTTCACTTAGAAAAAAAAGATTATTCAGTGAAAACCGGGATTAGTCCAATTAAAACAAGCTCGATGATACTCGATTACAGGTTACAGAGCATTTATATGTGATTTTTTTAAGGCTTTGGTAAGCCTTCAAAAAATCATATATATATATATATATATATATATATATATATATATAACGTAAAATATAATAACACGAAATTACACAATTATGTAATTTCGTGTTATTATATTTTACGTTATTCTTGCTCTGTTTACCACATTGAGCTCTCTTACCCGGATTTCTTCCTGGAATTATTCCATTATAACACTAATATATATATATATATATATATATATATATATATATATATATATATATATATATATATAAAGAAAAAAGTTTGTTTATATTTGTTTTTGTGTTTTCTGATGAAAATAAAGTGACACAATACTGGTCAACTCTGATGATGAAATATTATTCCGAAATTAATAAGATTAAAGTAAAAAAAATTAAATAAATGAATCTTGCATTGATAAAGGCTTCTATTTACAATATATATAATACTGATCTACAAATGTTTTTAAATGAACAACCCATTTTCTGAAACTTCGGGAATGCCAATGCTTTCTTCGTTCTACAACCAGAATTTGAATTCATAACCACCAACGACATCGGTGCGAATACACCCATAACAAGGACATTTTATTCAAAAAACAAAAGGAAAAAAGTTTATTTATTTTTGTTTTTGTGTTTTCTGATGAAAAAAAAATAACACAATACTGGTCAACTCTGATGATGGAATATTATTCCGAAATTAATAAGATTGAAGTAAAAAAAAAAATTAATTAATCTTGCATTGATAAAGGCTTCTATTTTCAATTTTAATAATATATATATATGTGTGTGTGTGTGTGTGTGTGTGTGTGCGTGTGTGTGTGTGTGTGTGTAAAAAAGAGACAAACGGAAAACAGGTTAAAATGCAGGAGAAAAACAAAAACAAGAGATTTGACCGGTATATGAGAGAGAGAGATTTCATTCGGTATCAGCAATATTGAATATAGCACATCATTAAATGAAAGAATGACATGTTACACATATGAAAGTAATTATTTTTATTCTTCAGACAAGGCAAATGAATGGTTGTTGAAGATTGAGAGTTCAAAGAGTCCAAGGCATTTTCTGAGTGAATGAGTTGTTTAGCCCTGCGAAATTGCGTACACTATTTTAGTTGTATTTGCAATATTTGGAAGTAAATATCTGGTCGTTTTTTATTAGTTTAAACCAAGTGCGAATTTGAGCTTTTGTCCCATCTAGAATCGATACAGACAAAATATTAGTCTCTAATAAAAATGAATATAGCATTTGAATAAATACATTTATTTTCTCTTGCAGTTAATGAAACCGTCATAGTCAACGCAGTTTTATTTCGTAATATGAAGGAGCTGTTGCCAGAATACGAGTATGAAATAGTTTTTTTTAATTATAACAGTTTAAACTATCACAGTTTTTTTCATTATAACCGTTTTTATTATAACAGTTTTATCATAACAGTGTTTTATTATAACAGTTTGTTATTATAACTGTTTTATTATAGCAGTTTTCATTATAACAGTTTATATTATAACAGTTTTTATAACAGTTTTTTACTGAAAAGTATTTTATTTAATCAGTTGTTCATTAGTTTTGTATGAAAATTGTTTTTTGTTTAAATAGTTTCTGTTAAAACATATTTTCAATTGAAATCCTTTTTCTTAAAACTTGTTTCCTGAATATTTTTGTGTAAAACAGTTTTCTGTTAAATAGTTTCTGTTAAACAGTCATTTATTTAAACAGTTTTCTTATAGCCAGTTCGTAATTTCTGATTTTGTCATTTCAATGCTTGCACTCCAATACATATATATATATATATATATATATATATATATATATATATATAAATTAATTAATTAAGTTCAAATATTAACTAAATGAACAAAAACATTATTTTTCAAAAGTGATCAATATATATTAGAGCTTTTATATTAAAATAAATATAGTTGGAGTATCCGACAATTGTTTCAGAACCTGCTGACCCCTCTTCAGGGAAGTAACCCTGAAGAGGAGCCAGCAGGTTCTGAAACAATTGTCGGATACTCCAACTATGTTTATTTTAATATATATATAATATATATATATATATATATATATAATTATTTAATAATAAATATTTAATTATTATACGCATACTGTTCATTCTTGCAGGATCTTCAGTGTGGAAATAACTATTTAAACCGGTTGCACGATTAAAACCCCGGAATACGAATCAGCTTTGACTAAATTGCATACTCTCTAACAAATGAGGCCAATTCCAACCGTTACACAACGAGTAGAGAAATAGACCCTATTCATATCAAAGCTGGCAGACAAACATTGTCAGCCGTCTTTGTTCTTAATAGATATGAATTTTAGATTCCAGATCATTTAGAAAAGCAAAGTCCAGCGAATCTATCTTCATTGTACATAAAAGGTATTCATTGTACGGTAGTTTCACCAGACAATCAAGCATATAATCAATTTGTCTGAAGGGGTATCAGTACTTAAGATTGGTAATATAGAGATCTTGCTTTGTACGACAGTTAAACCTCTCTCTCGGTTCAAAATATTGAGACCAGCAACGAGCGAAAGCAAGATAGTAAGTAACGAGTTGAAACTGAAGACCAATTGTGTTTATTAAATAAAACATGGTTCCGCACAGATCAAAAAGTCAAACGTAAAAAAGATTCTTTGATATTGCAATCATACATACAAATAT
Organism: Sepiola atlantica; assembly: GCA_963556195.1. Taxonomy (NCBI): domain Eukaryota; kingdom Metazoa; phylum Mollusca; class Cephalopoda; order Sepiida; family Sepiolidae; genus Sepiola; species Sepiola atlantica. The sequence continues at coordinate 1,014,281 of OY744533.1, read as the reverse complement.
ATAAAAAAATAAAAAGCTTAACTTTATAAAAATAGAGATAAGACGACAAAATTGACATATGCTGCTACCATTTTTTTTAATAAGATCTTCGTTAAACTTAAATTGAATTATTAGAGTCTCATTTTGTCATTGAATTATTAATTGAACAAAATCTTCTTGAATTAAAACCGATTTTAAACCCTCAGATTTAAACATGAACTGATACAAACAGACGATATCTTGTCTGACAATGTTATCATATAGATAATCTGGGAAGGTTAGGGTTAGTGTTAGGGTTAGGTTTAGGGTTAGGGTTAGAGTTAGGGTCATCTATTGGTGCTACATAGTCTTTAATTTATTGTACCTTTTCTATTTTGACTGGATGGGTGTCGTCTCGATGTTGTCTAGTGGTTGAGTTTTTTCTTCGCTTCTGTACTGCCGTGAACATCGCCGTCCGCTGTGTCTACAACAAAACCTTCATAACACGATTCAAGAGGCAAACAATCTTTTAAACTTTGATTAGTTTATTTCAGGCGTCAGTTTTCTGTCGGCCATGGAGATGTTTTCCTAAAGGTTTATGGAGATATCAAATTACTACTTTATCGTAGTTACTTCCTAGTTTAAGTCCTTAGCCATTCGAGGAAGGGGGAATAAGGAATTTCATGCCTGTATTCTCTTAAAGAAATAAATTATTATTTCTCATTTCGGACTACATAAAGAGACACGTCTGTTCAGCTTGCTTCCAAAAACCAGACTGGCAAAACTCCGTTTCCCACACAAAAGCCCGTGACATCACAGAACCCCTATGTGCAGGTGCACCTTGACCCTTAACCTGAGGTCTCGTCAACGTGGTGGCCCTGTCAACGTTTGTGAGCTCCGACTGTGAGAACCAGTTTATTCTGCACTAGACTGCACGGGTCCACCCGCACTAAATCGCGCAAGCCAAACCAAACGATTCTCCACACATACGTCCACTAAACATGCGTCCACTAAACATGCGTCCACTAAACATGCGTCCACTAAACATGCGTCTGGACTCACAGGGCCATTATCCAACATTGGGAGGTGTCACTCTTTCTTCCTTTGACAGAGAATGAAATCAACTTCTAAATTTAGTGGGGAATGATTCCTTTTACCCCTTTCGGTGCTTTTATGGCTGGCCAAAATGTGTCGGTAGTTATTCACAAAACAAACCGGAAATTACCGAAGCAGTTCACGATTTGAAAGCTGTGAAAAAATGTAAAAAGGCAGATGACACTAAAGAATGATTGGAAAAAAATGAATTTATCCGCGGTGACAGCAGCTGTTTAATCTTCTGAAGAACATTCTGCCCCCCCCCCCCAAAAAAAAAACAGAAACAGTCAACAACCCCAAATTGTAACAAGCCGTGCGTGTGTTGTTCCCCTCTGTATGTGACTCGATGTGGCGAGTGAAAATGCAATAAATTTGGGCAATTTGGGGCATTTTTGACCCACTGGGGGCGCGAACCAGAATTTTTCTGAGGTCAAGGATGCTCATTTTATATCCATAACAATTGCCTCTACATTTTGGCCAAGTATCAGAAAAATTGGATGGATGGGTCAAACGTTTTGGGGGCTTTTGACCCCCCTGGGTGCGCGAAACAGATTTTTTCCAAGGTCAGCGATACTTATTTTCTATTAGGAACAATTGCCTCCACATTTTGGCCAAGTTTCAGAGAAATTGAATGGATGGATGAAAAGTTATGGGGCAAAAAATTACATTTTTTGCCATTTCGGGGCCTTTTGACCCCCTGGGGGGCTAACCAGATTTGTTTTTAAAAATCAGAGAATGTCACTTTCTAACCTGACCAAAGTTACAACTTCATGCAAAATTTCAGAGAAATTCAATGGATGGTTACAGAGAAAAATCCGGACGGACGGACGGACGGACGGACGGACGGACGGAAATGCCTCAAAACATAAGTCCCCCGATTTTATAAATCGGGGGACCAATAAATGCAAACAGAAATGCACTGTTTTCGTTGGGTTAGGTTTAGGTTAGGGTTTAAATATTTAACCCCTCCATAAACTAAATAAAGTCGACAAAACTTACTCCAAAAGAATAGATTATATTCATTTAATGATTTTGTAAAAATATTAAACCGATTCTTAAAAGGGAAGAAGGTATTGACTCTTGCCTTTACAAGGGAAAAATGAAAAAGTTGTTTTATTCAATATCGGCACTAATTGACTGTTCAGCGACAACTCAGCCAATTTCGGGCTATTCCGTAAATCGCAATCGGAAACATTCGGGGCGATATGATCCTCAGCTATATAAGTGACCCCTATTCTCTCAGAAAAGACGTCGCTAGTCTCTTTCTACTCAATCGAGTTTTCTATCGTAGGTGCTTGACTAAACCTCCAATCCCTGGTTCCTTATTTTAATACATTTACAGCAAGAACTCGTCCTACTACCAAAATGGAAAAAATATGCTTTCTGAGTGCCTTGTGCCAGAGCTGGGCAATGTCTTCCGTACGTTAAACAAATTTCACAAGATTGCTTCCCTGCAAACTACAACATGATCATCTTCAAATCCAATGACAACAAATACTTTTCATAAACCGTCCTCATAAGTAATCAAATGTTACTTTATGAAGCATCGATAAGTTAAAATGCAATTAGATAAAAATAAAAAAAACAGATAAGCTATGCGAGATTTTTTAATAAATGAAACCTTTATTATTTTTTATCAAATATTTCGACATACACATGTCTTCCTCAATGGTTACAGTGATGGTGTTTTTCTTCTTTTCAAAGCCGAACTGAGATCACTAAAAGTCATAATGTTAATAGGAGTGTTTTGTTTTAGTAAGTCGGGGTATTAGCATACACGCTAGTTTATGAAGTATCGACAAGTAAAAATGCAATCAGATTAAAAGACAGATACAAAAGAATAAATGAATTACAAATACATAAATGTATAAATTAATAAATACATGATAAATAATAAATAATAAATAATAATAAATAATTTAAAAAAATAATAAATAATAAATAATAAATGAATTACAAATGTATAAATATATAAATTTATGCATAAATAATAAATAATAAATATTAAATAATAAATAATAAATAATAAATAATAAATAATTAATAAATTACAAATGTATAAATGTATAAATATATGAATAAATAATAAATAATAAATAATAAATAAATTATAAATATATAAATGTATAAATAATAGATAGTAAATAATAACTAATAATAAATAATAAATAATAAATAAATTACAAATGTATAAATATATAATAGTATAAATAATAATAAATAATAATAAATAATAAATGATAAATAATTAAAGAATTATAATGTATTTTGTTATTTGTTTTGATTCTTAGCGATAAATAGCTACGTATATATATATATATATATATATATATATATATATATATATATATATATATATATATATATATATATATATATATATGAATTTTGGATTTTTTTCTTTTGTACTTTTCTATATAGATTTATTCTACTAATCATCATCATTATTATTTTAAGTATTTTCTAATTATGGTACTTTTTATAATTATATTTGCAGGGTATATCTTTATTTTTCTGTATATTTTTTAAATTTCTATTATAGACATTTTATATTCTAATTATTTTTAATTTTTCATTAGTTTTACCTCTACTCTATCTTCTTTGTTATAAATATAAAATATTTACTGTTTATTTGATTTTTCTGGTCTGTTTAAACCGATACGCTGAAACGTGAAATTTACCAGTGTTACCAATTTATCAATATATTTGATCTGATAATAACATATTAAGTACTGAGCACTATCGGATCGAATATATATATATATATATATATATATATATATATATATATATATATATATATATATAAATTCCCGAAACAGTTTTTCATGGTAAACAATTGATGATCTCTTAAATAATGTTAGAAGCAATCTAATATAATAACTGTAAAAAATAAATTTACTTACATGAGTGATTTTCCACTGAACGACTTGGGACTAAAAGGGTTTTTGGGGGGATTTTATATATATAGTTTTAATGGTTGAGAAACTTCCGAGACTATATATATATATATATATATATATATATATATATATATATATATATATATATATATATATATATATAAACTTCAAGATTATATGTGCTTTCCTAATATTATTTTTTTCTTATTTCCAGAAATTCGAGCAGCATCGTCAATTCGTTTGTTTTGTCAATTTCTCTTCAAAATCCTTTGGAAAATTTGACGGAAAAAGTATTACTCAATTTTTCACATGTGTCCTCGGTAAGATATGTTTTTATTTAATGATAAAATAAAACAGTGGCATGCAGCTGAGGTAACGACGAGGCGACGACCCAGGGTCGTCAAATTGGAGTGCATTTTATTGTATTCAAATTATCTCCTTTTCATTCTTGCGGAATCTTCAGCGTGAAAATAACTGTTTAAACCGGTTGCACGATTAAAACCCCGAAACACGAATAAGCTTTGACTAAATTGCATACTCTCTAACTAATGAGGCTAATTCCAACCGTTACACGACGAGTAGAGAAATAAACCCTATTTATAGCAAAGCAGGCGGAAAAAAACATAGTCAGCCGTCTTAAAATAGGCAGAAAATAAGTTATATTATAGCTTAGATTAGACAGCCAAAGGAGGATATATATATATATATATATATATATATATATATATATATATATATATATATATATATTATTCAGACATGGACCAGTGGTTTCTGACAAGAAAAGGGTTTAATTCCCGATTCCGTCTTCGTCAGCATAGTCTGAAATAGTAAATGATGGAATTTCTTCAAAAAACATTTATAATCGTTATAAAACGCTATGCACAAAGAATTTGAAATGAAGGGCCGATGAGACGCTTAAATCAGAAAAATAGCCGTTAAGTAAGAGATTCTATATTAAGAAGTGAGAAAGAAAGAAAGAAAGAAAGAAAGAGAAGAAAGAAAGAAGGGAAAATATTTTCCTTTCTTTCTTTCTTCTTTTTCTTTCTTTCTCACTTCTAAATATAGAATCTCTTACTTAACGGCTATTTTTCTGATTTAAGCGTCTCATCGGCCCTTCATTTCAAATTCTTTGTGCATAGCGTTTTATAACGTTTATAAATGTTTTTTGAAGAAATTCCATCATTTACTATTTCAGACTATGCTGACGAAGACGGAATCGAGAATTAAACCCTTTTCTTGTCAGAAACCACTGGTCCATGTCTGAATAAAATCTGTATTTAAAAATTAAAAAAATATTACGCTCTTAATTTAATTTAATTGAGCACTCTGCTGGTATTTCCCTTTTATTCTTTTTTGAGTATACCTTTATACTTTATATATATATATATATATATATATATATATATGTATATACATTTATTATTTCCTGTATATACCCAAATATTATGAGGTGATATAATATATTGCATATATATTCTTTTCAGTAGTTACTTCTACAGTTCTCAATATATGAGTAGAGTCTAGTAGTGCTAGCATGAGAATATATCTATAGCAAGTAAGCTACACAAAGGCATCTATGTTTCATCACCAATGACAAAGGAACGTGCGAAAGACGTTTTCTTTCTTTAATTGTTTTGTGAGTATTCTCTTATTGAATAATAAAAGGAATTTTTAAAGAAAATTCACTCGTTATTTGAGAAAATATGCAGCCATAATTTCTTTAGTTGTTTCGTTTTGAAAAAATTGAATATGTTAAATGAAGGAAGAAAACAATTATGAGGTGAACGGTTTTCATTTGAAATATTTTCTTTGTGCTCGGGCTTTTCTTTGTGTGCAGAAAAAAGTGAACTGAGATAGCTATTCGAAACACACCTTGAATTAATTGTCTATAAACAATGTGTCTTTAAAATTGGCAGAAACAATTGGATGGATAAAAGTGTGTTTCTTTAAGTAAAAATGGAAATCTAATTAAAATCTTATATACATATATATATATATATATATATATATATATATATATATATATATATATATTGGTACAGAAAAATTACATTACAACATTCGTACTGGCGGTTTCAAGCACAGAAGGACTTAGCCATCCGGCTCTCTTAAACTTCTGTTGTCATCTGTTTCGGAAATGTGAAATCACGCGTTACTCTCGTTTGGAGATGAATTTTTCTGTACCAAAATAAATAAATATTACGCTCTTAATTTTTAATTTTTAACTTTAATTCTCAATTAATAGAGCACTCTGTTGGAATTTGTCCTGCTATATTACAAAGAAGTTATATATATATATATATATATATATATATATATATATATATATATATATATATATATATATATATATATATATATATATGAAGCAATCCAACAAAAGATATAAGCGTCAACTAAGATCTTATAATTAGTGAAACATCCGGATAAAAACTGAAGCTCAATATACTGGATAGAGCATTAATATTATAATATAAAATGAAGTAAGAAAATAAGGTGTCAATCAAATTTTATTAGAATTCAAAGTTCAAGCAAAGTATCCTTAAGTCCTTAGCTCATGAGTTTACTGACACATTTCGCGACTGGATAACTTTGTCAGCTCCTTCAATTTCTTGTATATGGACTGCTATTTATAATTTGGAGTAATCCTCGGTCAACCCTCTGAATGTCTTTCCTGATTATGTTTTTCAATTTGTATGACCTTGATGGATTGTATAGATTCAACAAAAAAGTATGTTTTTGGGTTGATATATTTGATATTATGTACTTTTATGTATCTGTGTATATAATTTTATATATTTTCAAAGCTTAATTTCATTACCTGTAGTAGTATAACTGCGGTAATGGTCCTCTGAAGAGAAGAATTATCTTTGAAAACTCATGAGCTAAGGACTTAAGGATACTTTGCTTGAACTATGAATTCTAATAAAATTTGATTGACACCTTATTTTATTACTTCATTTTATATTATAATATATATATATATATATATATATATATATATATATATATATATATATAGTCAAACCTCTACATGCGAATTTCATTCGTTCTGGAACCGAAGCGGAACTGTGAGCAGAACTCTCTATCCCGTCGTGAGTGCTGCCACATAGCGGTCTAACCATTAAACTTCGACGTCATCGTATGCTGAATTTTTCATCGGGTGTAGAGTCGACAATTTGATCGAATTTAAGGTCGTATGTTGGAAATATTCGTATGTAACGGCAATCGTATGAAAAGGTTTGACTGTACATAGTAAAATTGACATTCTATAAGAATAATATCTGATTAAACAATTATTATTTATATGTCAACTTTTGTTTTATATTTATACTATTTTAACAGGGGTACAGTGAGTCTTCCTGCAACTTCTGGGATTTCAATATAAAGTAAGTATTGTATTACTTAGTTCGACATGAATACATATATATATATATATATATATATATATGTATATGTATGTATATGTATGCATATGTATATATATATATGTATGTATATGTATATATATATATGTATATATATATGTATGTATATATATATATGTATATATATATACATATATATATATATATGTATATATATATATACATATATATACATATATGTATATATGTATATATATATATGTATGTATATATATATATATGTATATATATATACATATATATATATGTATATATATATACATATATATACATATATGTATATATGTATGTATATATAAATATATATATACATCCATGTATATATATGTATATATATGCACATATATATGTATATATATATACATATATATATATATGTATATATATGCATATATATATGTGTATGTATACATATATATATATATATACATAGTTAATATTTTGCATTTTTGTCAATGTTGCGTCTTCGATTAACAGCGTGTTTACGTTGTTTTATACTTCTAGGATATAACCTCCTTTTCAAAGTGTCTCGATAACCGAGTAGCTTTAACATCGGAAATAGGTGTAATTAAACCTTTGCAATTGCGACAGTTTAAGTTTAAAACATGTTTGATATTCACACCTCTAAACTAAGGGTGGTACACGCTATATAATCAACATATTTCTATGTACGTAGGTATGATTTAGAGGTTAGATCCAAAAGAGGGTTACATTACTACTTCCGTATTATGCGATTAGCATTCCAATATTTCACCCCTTATTCTCTATCTCTTTATATATATTTATCTCATGTTCTCTCTGTTTTACTATTTGCCAACAGTCCTGAAGGTGGTGGTTATTGGTCGACAAGAGGATGTGAAGTTGTGAATTCCGGTTCTAATTATACCGTTTGTGGCTGTGACCATTTGACCAACTTCGCCATATTAATGAATCCTGTGGTAAGTCTTAATAAATGATAAATATTTACTTTCTTCTCCATTCTGGCGTGATGTGAACGCGGAATGTTCTGATCTCGAGTTGGGAACTTCCGACGTAAGTCAGATGTTGTTCTTTAAAATGTGGACATAACCGTTGTATAATGAGAGACTGGCTGATAATATAATGGTAATTTGTGGAATCAAAATACGAACTTTATGTCAAATGAAGATTACAAATGTAAAACACGTATGAAGCGTAAAAATTATTATTATTGAAACTGTAAAAGTTAGCAATTTCCTTTTTTGCCTAAACGAGAAGAAAGTGCTGCTACTATTTAAATCAGACCAGGAATCTTAAAGCTTCCACATACATATATGCATACACATGAAATAAGCACATATATTAATATACATTAATATAATAAAACTTGCATATCTGCTGCTACTAGTTGAATGCGTTACAGCGTCCACATGCACACATTAATTAAAGAAATACATTAATTTATTATAAATACGCATTTTCTGCTGATAATTTGACGATTGAATTCAATAGATGTGGTGCGATTATGATGTAAAAAAATGTTTTGCTACTTTTTTCGAAGGAAACTAAAGCTGTTAGAATTCAAAACGTGTGGTACTTTTAATAAATGCAACGATTGTTTTTTTTTGTTTCGTTGTTTTTCGCAAGGATATACGTAAAAAAACTTTTAGATAGTGAATATTTATTTCTTTGTCTATTGCTTTATTTACTTACTGGTGGTATTTTTATAACATTGTATTGAATTTTAATTAATTTAATCATTTAGGTGTTAAAACAATAATGTAAACTATAGGATTACATCTTTTCTATACACGCATTGACCGCACTGAAACAATGCAATGTATTACGCCACTGCGGTCCCGGTTGGGGTAACTTTTCTTTTTTAGTACATTTTATCCATAGTTTCTATTTCTTTTCCTTCTTCATCTCTTTTTATCTTTCCTCCTTTTTTCCATTTAACGTCTCTCCGCACGCGTTCTTATTTTGTCAAATAGTTAAACACGTGCCAATAACATATCGTTGTGCGTTCTTTTTTTCTATGCTTCTGCCGTTATCAGATAAATTTAATATTATCACTTTTTCTGAAGACGTTCGTTGATCCGAACGAAACTGGTAAAATGTCTCGTTTTTTTTATATTTTACTTTCCTGTAAACGATAGATATTTACGTGTGTGGGGAATGTGTTTGTTTATGATCATTTCGGCTGGGGCCATGTGGGTTTACGTGTTTGTATGTACGAACTGTGTATTTTTATCGTGTGAATGTCGTGTTATGCTCCACTGGGTGTACAGAAATTCGTGCGTCTGTCTCATTGCGTTTGTCAAGATCCTTCTCCCCCAAACGGGGTCTGCAGGATTAGGCCGTGCGCCTTTTGTCTCCGGAAAAAGAGGTAAAAAGAGAAAGAAATGTATATGTTGGGGTTGGGGATTTCTCGAGAGTCGATACGTAATTACAATATTTTCTGCTGTTGTTACTTGAAACAACTTCTTTTTTCTTTGCAGTCCCACAAGAGCCGTGAAATCCTAAATATCATAACGATCGTTGGCTGCAGCATTTCAATCATCTCTCTTGTCGTCACAGTAATTGTTTATGTGATCTTTTGGAAGTAAGTATTCTATTTTATTGTCTAGTTATTTATATTAAACTAAAACTTACTTATTATTAAGGTAATGTGGTTTCAATAAATACATAATTGAACATTTGATAAACATGAGTATTTGATTTGAATTTAAAAGTGTATGTAAACATTTGCTGTACTATTCTGAATAATCATTTTTTCAACTGTTAAATAAAAAAAGTCTACATTCGGAATATCAGAAAGTTTTATCGGGTGTCCTGTTTGCTTGGAAGGCTGAGAGAAGGTTCAGGGCGTTCGCTCAAATAATGATGATGGAGAGGCGCTCGTAGAGCTCAGTCAATTTACGATAGCCCCCAGTGTGCCGCGCCATTAATAGAACCAGTCAGTTTAGGATGTCTGCGTCGCGGGACCAATCCTTCTACTCGTCTAAACAGCGAGTAATTAAAAACCCTTTCCGGATATATCCGGAACATCAGAAAGTTTCATTAGATGTCCTGCTCGCTTGGCAGGCAGTAAGCAAGCTAAACGCCTTTCCTTGGATGAGTCAATTCAGCATAGTCCCCGGTGTGGGTTAGGGTTAGGGTTAGTCCCCGGTGTAGCACGTCATTAATTGATTCAGTCGTTTGAGGAAGGGCTTAATCGATCAATGTTTTTGTTAGTATCATTTTTCTTCAATCATTTATCCAGGGGTACGTCATCGACAATCAATCCGACAGTGGAGTTGTTGATGTCGACATGAAGGATGGTTCAGTTCATTCTTAGGATGTCCACCTTCTAAAGCTTTACGTTCTCTTTGAGAAGAGGTTTGTTTATTGCTAATGACCTGAGGCGCCCCTATCAGGGAATTCCGATGGAGCTCTCAGGATGTTCAGGCCAGGGTGTACTTTTCTAAGTGCGCTTGCTATTCAAAACCACAGCTGACCTTGTTTCTAACCATATTAATACCACATTAAAATATAGAATGCTTGATAGACTTAGGTAGAGGCAATCGATGTTGTTCGTTTTTTAGAGTTGACGATGAGGCTTAGATTTGTGTCTTTCTACAAGGTAACCGGAACCTTCATGGAAGAAGTCGACGAAGAAGTTCAAACTTTATTAACTAAATACCGATCTCTTTTATTTGTCTGTGTATTGCTTCAGGCTACCTTCAGAGGGACAACATGTGCTACCATCCACCATCAGTAGACGTGGATGAACAATCAGCTAACAGTCAGTACGCCCTACTGACATCTTTATCTCTTCATGTTGCGTCATCACTTTTATTATCGTCCATCAACACTAAAACATGTTCCAATTTCTATCGAACGTAGGCTTAGCAATAGCTCTAGCAAGCCAAATGTATGTAAGAAATCAAGCAGTCTTTACAATACAGCTCTACAAATAATGCGTATAATGATATCCCAGTTATATATAAGCAACATAATAACAATAATTACAATAAAAATAAAAATAGAAGAGAAATATCATTTGGTTTACGCCGTCTTATAAGCAGATGCTAAAATCTAGACATGGCAAGAAATTACGAAATCTACTCAAAAAACTTGGTTATCACAATTCCCTTGGACTAACTATTAAATAAAAATAACTTAACACTCTCTTACGGTGTCTGCGAAACTATAGAAATGATAATTAAAGCACACAATAACAAAATACTAAAGGAGAGTAGTAGAGGGAAATAATAAGAGAATGTGTAAATTGATCAATACAGCAACAATAAAAATAACACTAAAAATTACAAAAATATAACAACTAGAAATAGTAATAACTCAAACCCTAATAGCAATCACCCAAATAGTAATAACACGGTTAATAATGAAAATAAAAGCTTTAAATGTAGAACTCGAGCACTTTGTCCACTACAAAATCTGCTAAAACAAAAGCATTGTCTACCAGACCACAATATTTTCAAAGGAAAGCCCGAATAACAAGTAGTACTACGTGGGTATGACTTACTTACAATTTGAAAATAGGTATTACAACTATAAAAGCACATTTAATAACAATAACCGCTTACTCAAACAGCAATAGCGACCCATTACTAGTTATTCATAGTAAGCGGGCGCTCGCCAATAATAGAGTGGGAAATAGGACGACTGGCCAGTACGAGTACATATTTAAACGACCCGTGTAGATTATGTTTGAATAAAAAGTTTGAAAGTCAAACTTTTAATAATCCTCAAAACCTACTAAACTGACGACGTGAAATAGAAAACAACTGTAGACACAGAATACACTTTACTTCAGGATAACTATACATAACAAATAAATTTTTAAAAAAGAAATAAAAAAGTAAAGTAAACCAACACCTAAATTAACAACGAATAACAAAATAAATTGAAAATAAACTATTTCAATAACGATCGTGTTCAAATAAGGACACCTGCTAATTCGACATATCCACAAAAGTATATATAGATTTGTTTATAAATTTATAAACCAATTTGTTGCACAAAGATCTCTCTCTCTCTCTCTCTCTCTCTATATATATATATATATATATATATATATATATATATATATATATATATATATATATAAAGTGGAGAACTAAAAGCGAACTTTTAGGAAAGGTAAAACCTATTGTGAAAAGTATACAGCTCAATATACAGGATAGAGCAGATAGATAGGTAGAAGGATGAAAAGGAATTAGAAAAGCGACGGAGGCAGATCTTTTTTTCAATTCAGTTGCTCAATGCAGGTATATTCCGCAAAAAAAGCAATTTATTCAATTAATTTTTTCCTTAAGCCAGGTTTTTCAAAGATCAAAATCTTATCATCAGAGGAAATTGCTGGGATAAATAAGTTGGCAAAGGCCAAGATTTAAAATTTGAAGAAATAAAATAAAGATTGTGGGGAAAAACAAGGCAAAAAGCTGCCAGAATTCAAGCAAGTGTCCGATTGCAAAAAAAGTCTGGATTAAGGAAAAAATTAATTTAATAAATTGCTTTTTTGCGGAATATACCTTGCATTGAGCAACTGAATTTTTAAAAGATCTGCCTCCGTCGCTTTTCTAATTCCTTGTCATCCTTCTACCTATATATATATATATATATATATATATATATATATATATATATATATATATATGTAATTTAGTTTGTGTGTAATATGCATATTGAGGAATAATAGAAGGCTATAACAATGCAAGAAGTTGAAATGTGTTGTGAATAAGGACAAAAACGAATTGATTTTTTTGCAAATCTTAAATTCTACACAGGTGCGTAGTGTGTGTCCCAGTGTTCCATCATATATTTCGAGGTAAGACGTGTCTTTATTAAATATTAAGTGTATCAAATATCTTCAAACTCGTTGAAATGTTTAGTATGTTTCTATTCTTCCAGGCATGTAACTTCCGAAGATGTGAGTAAATCGCAAAGCATTCTCCTCATGAATCTGTGTGTATCTCTCATCGTGGCGTACGTGATTTTCGTTGCTTTCGTCGAGGGTCCGCGGGAGAAGGTAAGATAGCAAATGACTATTATTCGATATCAATACATAATAAACAATCAACACGAATTTCATTGCATTCAAAATAATCGCAACAATAAAGTCAACACTAGTGTCCACAAAGAGATTATAAATAATGTCCACAAAAGGTCAACACAACTGTCCACGTTAGTGTTCACACTAATGTTTATAATAAAGTCAACAATTAAATAAACAATACATGCAGAATAAATTCAACAATAGCATCAACAATAAAGGCTGCAATAGTGTCCACAATTTTGTTGACAACTAAGTCAACAATAAAGTTACAAATACATGAACAATAAGGTCCACAATAAATTACACAAAATAAGTCTAAAATAGTGCCCACAATTAAGTCCGAAATACAATGTACTTTTTTTTTACTTTTCTTTACCTCAAATTGGGTATATTGCCACTGTAGCGTAAGAGCCTACTGTGATATGGTCCAGATTAATAGAGGGCAACCTAAGTAAAGTGTTGGGCAGCTGAATCTCTGCACGTTAGTCTGATCGGAAAAAGGGAGCAAAGAATTAATTCCAGAGGCAAGCAGTCTATCGAAATAAAATATCAGAGAAGAACATTTTCCGGTATCTATGGACTTCTATTTTCAAGTTGTGCTATTTTGCTGCTAGTCAAGTTGGTTAGGGGTATTTTATTTGAGAGGGGTACAAGTGCAGCCAGTTCATCGGAGCACATTCCGTAGAATTACTAGTAAAAGAAGCACAGTTCAACAGTGCGGCGATGTGACTATGGCTGGTGCTTGGCAGACATTACAAAGAGTTTGCACTAATTTCACTTTACAACTTTTTAAAAACTTATATTCACCCCAAACAAGTCACATAAGCACTGAGACGTAAGAGGCTGTCGTGTATAAGGGACGACACTTATAGGGGCATGCTAAGCGGGGAGTTGTGGCGCGAGATGTTTGTTTACATTACATTTAAATTGCTGCATATTTGTACAGTCGGATAAACTGCGAGCAGAGATAGAATTCTAAAGACAAATAGATCGAGGAAAGACGCTATTTAAGTAAAAAGATTTTTCCCATCTTTTGACCTCTACAGTGAAGGGGGATTTTGCTTATTTTCGAGTCGGTCGAGGGTATTTACGTAGAAAGGGAGTAAGAGAAAAGGGCAGTCAATTTTGGAGGACGCAGCGCGTAGACATGTAAAATGATATGGGTTGACAGAATATGATTAATTAATGATTTTGATCACTTTCTCTCTCCCCCTCGCCTTTCTGTCTGTCACTCTCTCTGTCTATTTCTGTCTCTATTTCTGTCTCTATCTCTCTCTATGTCTCTAGCTCTCTTTCTCTCTCTCTCTCTCTCTCACTATCTATCTATCTATTTATCTATCTATCTATCTATCTATCTCTCCCACAGTGATCAGTGATTTGAGACACATATTAAGTTTAACAAATGTCCTCTCTTGCATCAGTTCTTGTATTGAGTTATAAATAGTCTGAGGTATGAAAAACGTTATTTTCAGGCAGCGTTCCCTCAGTCGGGGAGGTAGCGTATACACGAAAAACATATTTTTGTAATAACAACTTGATAGCTGCGCGTGTGAGAAAAGGTTCAAATGTATCTATCTCTGTCTGTCTGTCTGTCTGTCTGTCTGTCTATCTCTCTCTCTCCTTCTGCCTCTGTCTTTGTCTCTGTCTGTCTGTCTCTCTCTCTCTCTCTATCTCTCTCTCTCCTCTCTGGCTCTGTCTGTCTGTCTCTCTCTCTCTCTCTCTCTCTATATATATATATATATATAAATATATATATATATAAATATATATATATATATATATATATATATATATATATTTATTTATAAAATACAGAAATTCAATGTAACATCAGTACCGTCGGTTTCAAAGCGGGAGGTTGATCCCGATTATCGTCAGCTGATAAACATATTCAGGAATGGTGGGACTTATTCGGTCACGTCTGAGATCACGTAGGACGTGATCTGTGTAAAATGGGGGGGGGTTACATATGTGTGCATTGAATTTCTGTATTTTATAAATAAATATTTACGCTCTTAATCCTCCGAAATCTCGGATTTCTTAATTAATCGAGCACTCTGCTGGTTTTTCCTGCCCTACCACACAGTACTTATATATATATATATATATATATATATATATATATATATATATATATATATATATATATATATATATGTGTGTGTGTGTGTGTGTGTCTCACCCAGCGATCAGTTATATGGAACAGGTATTAAGTTCAATAAATGTCCGCGCTTCCATAAGTTCTTGTTTTGAGTTATTATTTTTCGAAGTATGTAAATAGTTATTTTCAGGTAGTGTTCCCTCAGTCGGGGAGGTAGCGTATACAAGAAAACCGTGTTTTTCTCATAATTGCGACAACTTGATTTCTGCGTGTGTGAGAAAAGGCTTCAAATGTAACACGCATGAAGTGCCATCTCGAAAATAAATTAAATTTGATCAGATGCTGTATGAGCTTATTATTTATATAAAGTAAGATATTATACATGTTCAATGTTTTATTTACTCTTTTCTTTGTTTAATAATAAAATATCATTAGATCCATTGAATTGGTCATTATAAGCACAAACTCTATTAGTATGATTTGTCTAAATGTGCAGATGTACACAAAAATGTATTTATTTATGAGTAATTTATTTATTTCAGAGTGTCTGTACAGCAATTGCAGCCTTAATACAGTATTTCTTCCTTGTGGTATTTTTCACAATGTTCGCCGAAGGAATCGACATGGCAATCGCCTTGACAGTCGTTTTTACCGCCAA